>OY856413.1:92593300-93193300 GCA_963693085.1 Alisma plantago-aquatica | reverse complement strand
ATATATTGCTCATCCATATTTAATTTGCACATACCAACCTTTTGCTGATATCATCTACTTTTCTCCTTCTTGCTGGGGTATGCTTCCAACCCCAAGTGTAGGACTTGGGGGACATGGCATGCAGACATGGACTTTGCTTAAGGAGTTGAAGCTTTGAGACAAACTTGATATGGTTTATATTTCCCTCTACCTATATCCTTATGTTGTGCCTTTTATGTTAACCCTATATGGGAGATGATCATGTACTTTTGTGAAGATTGAATATAGTCATTACTTTTATTCCGCTACTACACTTTGGTCTTTTGATTACCATTATTTTATATGAGAAACAAAATATACACCTATTCTAACATGACATCCTAGTGTGTTTGGAATAGGTGGGTTCATTCTCAAATTAAGCAGGGAGTAGATCCTATGTCGAGTACCACTCCTTACAACATGGTATCAGAGCCTTAGTAACCAGAATCTATTTCCATTTTGTCTCCCTAATTAGAACCCTCACCCTTCACAATTACCCTCTAAGTTAGATGTTTACCCTATAATTATCTATGTAATTCATGAGATGATAAAAGGTTGATATGAGGTGCATATTAGAAACATGTTTATTAAACCCTAATGTGATGAGGATTTAAGTGATCTTACCCTACTATATAGGATAACAGTGACATATTTATTTGGATGTTATGAGGTATTGTCTTGAGGATGGAGTCATGATTGAGGATGAGGCATTGGCAAGATAAGGAGATCTTTTTGTAGAAAATGGTGACTTGGTTTCCGTAATTGATTTTGGATCCATATTTTGTTTTATGTCGAATAGATCTCCTCACCAAAAAATCATTTTCATTATATTATTATATCTACAAAGGAAATTTTCTCTGGATTTTATTGAAGTTCTCTTAAACTAATTCTTAATGAAGAGATGTGTGAAGTCAGGAAGAGAAATCCTAAACTTAGTTGGAATAGAATCTCAACCCCTAGATTCATTTATGAAGAGGTGACTGGGAATATGTAGCATAATATAAAGGTGTACTGGATGTACCCTTTGTACCCTATGATTTTTTGGTGGATAATGTGAATCTTAGGGTTGTTAGGTTAGATACACAAATACCTATAGCTCAATCCTAGTTGGTTATGACATGTTAGTTGGGTGCGTGATCTATGAATAACATAAAACCCTAATACATTCATAACGAAAACATGCATAAGTGACCATAGTACCTTAATGTTGTTTAGTTTGACTTGTTAGTTCAAACCTTGTAAGGGGTGGAGAGTAGTTGGTTGGCGATGTATGGATGATTAGATTTTGAGGACGAAATACTTTTAATGGGTGGAGTGTTGTAACATACTAAAACCTAGCATCTTGACTTTAGAAACTCAAATCCCATGATTAGGAGGAGGATGTTCTTGGTTCTTTAGATTTAGCCAAACAAGGATGAAGATATACATAAATTCAGTTAATTGTAACCCTAAAATGTTAATGCATGAATAACTCACCCTAACATATATAAGTATGAAAACAAATATGACCCAGTAATCTCATAAGACCAATACATAAAATATGCCACATGAAATAATGTTGACTAAGGTATGATGCTAAGAGAAATAATATGCATAGAAGAACTATGTGTCCATAATTGATAATAGTGTTACATTATCCATATAAGTATGGAATTAATAGGCCTAATGATAGGGAAAGTGTGTAAAAGTCTAAATCACTAAATAATGTGATAAATAAACTCAAGATATAAAATTAATGGCAAAAGCATATCCTATATGTTAGAGTATGCTTCAGGGTAAAGTTTTACATTAAGTGAGTGAATCTAGATGCCTTTAATCCATTATGAAAGAGAAAATATGGTTTGCTTTAAAGGAATTAAATAAAATATCAAAATTCTCCAACAATGAAAACTAATGCTAAAATAGGATTCTAAATGTCCTTATTAGCCTAGGTTCAAAAATTTCATATCAATTGGACCTTGTTTTCACCCTCAATTGCAGAGAGAAGGAAAAGGAAACAATTATATCCACACTTTAGGAAAATCAGATTGGGAAATGTATTAAATGTCATGCGTATCATGCGACATATGACTTTTATGGATGTGGGGTATTTTCTCTGCTATTAGATGCAGATATGACAATCAACACATCATATCCTAGCTCACACCCAGAAAGGTTACAAGTTGTTGAATTTTGGTAGATTAATACTATGATTTCTCCCTCCTCGATCCACCATGATTTGTGATTTTTATTGCATTGAACTTGTAGAACAATTCCACACACAGTCATGGGAAACTCACCATCTAAGCCCCCTTATATAAATTTTGTCCAATTCATTCCCACTTTCTCTCGAAACTACCACCTCAATATACCCTCATAACCAAGCTTATCAAAAGGTGACACTTTTGCTGGTTCCACTGCAGCACGAGCTTTTCTCCATTGGCCTTAATTTTCCTCAAACTTCTATTTTGTCCACCACCAACTCATGTTCTTGTTCCACACTTGTGGCAATTGGTTTTGGCCAACGGCTTTGCCTCGACTCAATTCCTTCCGTGGTGAGTTGCTTTGGTCTTTGTTCTTCACAAATGATGAGTCTTTGTCACGTGAAATCAAACTCTTTGGATTCACCCAGTTTTCTTCACCACAGCTCTGTCACGGTGCCAGTAGGTCGGGAGGGGGGATAAACCCTGGTAAATTACCTACCTATCCCTCTCACCTCTTTCAATCATTGTTTCCTCACAAGGGTAGTTTGGTAGATTCACGACTTGTTTCAATAATTGTCACGATTTTGATCATATGATCTTTGGACTACAATGCCCTATCGCACTATAATGTTCCAATATATGATATAAGCAAATTGGACTTTTGCAAAATAATTTTATTAATAAATTAGTAAATAATTTGAATTTTGTAAATTTCATGATAAATTGTAGGAAGCTCACAAAAATATCAAAAAATATTGTTTGGAATCCTTAGAATATCTAATGGTACATGTTTCATCACTTAATTCCAAAATAGTTAATTTGTGGATTTTATTAGTTTTTTCTAATTGGTTATACATTGTAAAATTCATAACTAATAATCTATAAGTCAGAAAAATTAAGTAGAATATGTTATGCACTCAGAAAAATATAATATACAATATGGCATGGTTTTGATAACCAAATTTACAAATAAGAAAAAGGTAATTTTCATGGTTTATGAAAGTAATGTTAATGTAACCCTAATATTACAAATATGCTTAATAGGTGATTTGGAGACCTAGAATTGGACCTACAATTGACTTTGGACTTGGTTAGACTCTAAAGTGAGGTATGTTTTCATCCCATATTATTCCTTTGAGCGGATGACCTACTTTTATCTTTCTCTTGGTCCTATGGACAAAATTGCCTACACAATATCTCTTTCTCTTTAAGAATATATTTCATGTAAAATACTTTAATGAATTTTGATTTTGTGATCATTCTACTCTGATTGGATATTCATTTGACTCTAACTTATACTTTGTTTCATGATGGAACTCTACTTGGTGATATGTTCTACTTTTCCCACTTATGTGGTGGAGTTTATATTGTACATTTATGTGATGGCATGGGTCCTTTGATCCCACTTATATGGATTGAATGTTCTCATTCCTCATATCTTGATTTATACTTGCTTACCCTTTTGTTATGCACCATGTGGTGACTACTAGTATAGCGTGAGATGTGTTATTTTATGTGGATGTGTAAATTCCCAAACTTGATAATGCAAAGGTGATAATATTTGCAAGTGATATTATTAGAGTAGATGTGTAACAAACTCACTTCTCGGTAACCCCCAATTAAGGAAGAACAAGAAGTCAGAGCCGCTATCCCAAAATAGGATCAATGGTTTTGTAAATAATAAAAAATAATTAATAAATTCTACCAAAGACTAAGCTTAAAATGGGATAAAATTTACTTTTCACATACCTTTCAAAAATAGGAATCTGGAACTTCTACCCACTTTAGAGTTCTATCTAACTAAATCCTCCTTTATGATTTAACTTTATTCTTCACAAGTTCCACTTTATTATTTGTCCAATTTTAGATATTCCTAAAACACTAACAAATAGAATGTCAGCCACTATATTGAATTATACATGTATGTGGGGGAACCAAAATCTTGTATCTATTTGTAACAACATAATGCAACCAAATTATTGCTTAACGGATCAAACTTTACATATTAAACATAACTACTCAATCCCTACATATCCTTGCCTCTGTGTTGTCCCTGTAGTGGACATGGATACTACCTCTCTCATATGGTAGATCTCAAATAACCCCTATGATCCTACCTTAAAGGTAGATCACTACATAGCATTGTGTAGTCATATGGTCCTACCCAAGGGTAGACCAACACATCGACTCATGATAACCTGATGATCCTACCCCAAGGTTAGACCATGTATTGGGTCATCCATCTCATCATCATCAAAGCTACAGAGGAGGACTAGGATCTGAGCTAATCATGCACATATATTTATGGTGATAGCCATAGTCACTTTATAGTTGCATGAAATAAGTATCAACCAAGTAATTATTTCCAAGCAATCGATAAAACATCAAAAATCACCGTGAAACTAGAGTGGTTAGTCATAAGTGTAACCACATACCTATTTTGGAGATCGCAAAGAAGCAATATATCCAAATCCAACTAGATGTCCAATCGAGAAAGCCAATCAATCAATCAAACAAACATTGATCCTAAAACATGTATAATGTCTAATTGTCACAAAGATATCCCAAACAACTCCTTATTGACTTGGGACACCTTTCCAAGGTTTCTAAGTCTCATTAGGATTCATTAGTGCTTCTTAGATCAATTTCTCAAACTTTATCCTTTTTAGGGCAACAAACCCTAAAATAGCTTTTCTACTCATAAAAACCATAATTGCTCAAACTATCCACATTAAGAATCTTTTAAACTCAAATTGATTTAGGATCATCATATCTCTGTTTATTCATGGATTTGCACAATTAAAACCATTAAAAGACATATTAACCTAAATTAGGGTTTCTAAGCCCATTAACACATATTCATGTACATGGAACCCTAAAGTAAGCCATTATGCATAAAGATCATCTTTTTAGATCTAATTCTTCCTTTTATTAAAAATAGGTTAATATTGGCTCAAAACATTCAAAGAACACCATTAGAACCAACTATCATCAAATCTAAGGGGTTTTAATTAATTAAACCATTAAAGATGATAACTTTATATACTTGTAGAATTTCAAGCAAAATTAGGATTCAATTATATTTTTAGTTCATTCCTTGCATTTTTATGATGAATTCTCATATATAACTTTCCCCTATTCGAGTTCCCAATCATTAATTATAAATTCCTCAAGATAATTACCTCTTAGCCAATGGGATGTTGCCACGTCAGCAACGTGGCCCCTTTTTTATCCTTCGGTCCACAACGATCCAGATTGGACCAGTGGTTGCCCTCCATCTAGAGCCATGCTGGGCGGGACTGTGAACATGAGAGAATACCTTTTTTACCCTTTCCTCACAAGAGCCAGGCTAGGGGCAAACATGTAATTTGACGTCTTCTCTTCTTCAACCTCGTGAGCGGTCTACTGTTCGTGAACTAGTGGTCAACCCACTAGTTGACTTCATGATTGTTATAACCCCAATTTTTTTGGGTTCAAATAGTGAGAAATGTAATGGAACAAATAATGATATGTTTTGTTTTGATTAAATGGATTCCATTCACAATAGCCTTGATTGGTTGTGTTTTGGGCTTTGTTGGCTATAGGGCCCAAATACCGAGGAAATTCAAGTAGTAAATGAATACTCGAATTTCTAAAAAAAGAAATATGTGGAAACCTCTAGAAGGCAAATCCAAAGAGGATTTCGTGCCTCCATGGTTCCTTGGGTGCCAAGGAGTCCAAGGTTGCAAAAAGGAAGCAATAAGAAAAGAAAATGTTAACTAAGTATTTCTTTATTAAGAAATAAATTGAAAATAATGGTAATATGTGGAAAGAAAGTAAAAAGAGAAATAAATGAGTTATCCTTTGAGGGATTTCGTATCCCAAGGATTCCTAATGATAAAAGGGATACCAATGGGTAAAATAAAGGAGAAATAAAGGAAAATCCTCAAAAAGGAGATATTTTAATAAGAAATAAATACAATATGAGAAATTGACTTTTAAAAGAAGATAAAGGCAAACCAATATTCCCCAATGTGGGAATCCGTGCCTTGGGTTTTCTTGAGGTCCAAGGGACCCAAAATAAAGAGATAATTGCAAAGTGGAAAGAGAAAATAGAAAATTTGCAAAATAAAAATATAATGAGATACATTATTAGTGAATTTGTGATATTGATAAAAAGAAAGTATCTTCCTATTAAATGAAAATAGAATTCGTGCCTTTGGAATAAAGGGCAAATAAATAAAAGAATAAAAGGAGTTATTTTCGAATTCCTAATGTCTAAAGAAGAAAGAAGACTAAGGAAATAAGAGAGAGAGAGAGAAACTAACTTATTAATGAAGGAAATATATATTCCTATTAGGAAAAGGTGTTGCTAATGCATAGATGAAGGGTGTAGGACATGGATACTCTCCCCTATATAAGGGGAAGAGCCATTGGCCGAGTTGAAGAGAGTTCCAAGCAACCGTCCTCTCTCCTTCTTCATCTTTTACATCTGAAACCCTAACAAAGGTGTAGTGTTTTTCCTGGAGCAAGGAAGGATGCTTTTGGTCGTCGTGTTGGAGGCAAAAGGAGTCCCCAACAACCCTAGACTAGTGGGCAAGGCTGCCACCACCTTGGTCTTCATGCAGCGCCATCCATAGACCTATAAAACGGGTGCCACAAGAGCCGTGCTGTGCAGGCTTTGCGGGTGCGTGTGTGGCTGAGAGGGCTGCGTATGGAGGGTGCTTCAAGTGCGCGAAGGGGCGGCGGACCGAGGGAGAATGTCGGCATCGAGCTTTGGAGTCCATGGAGGGGAGGATGCATCTGCGTTGGGCGCAGACCAGCGGCCGTCGGCGGCCAGAGCAGCAACCCAAGGTGGAAGACTACCTAGAGACACTTTGGACGGATTTGCCCCCGGGGAATGAAGCACCAACCCGCTTAAGTGAAGGGTAGAATTGTCATTCAGTTCTATTTTCAAACGGGCCGCCTACATGGACAAAGGCTACGTGGCGCCCTCTGGTTGGCCAAGTAAGTGTTTTAATGCAAAATTCGTAACTAATGAACCGTAGCTCGGATGAAGGAACTTAATATATGAATTTTGATCCTCAGAACGAGGGGAATTCAATAAAAATATGTGTAGGAGCTAATTCCTCTTGATATGCGAAAAATAGTGTAAATTATCATCTTTAATGAATTAAAGATTAAGAAACCCTATTTTGAATAAATAAAATGCTTTATAGGGTTTAATGGATCATAAGAGTTGATATTAACCTGTTAAATGTAAAAAGGTACTTTAAGAGTGAAAAGGATGATATTTGTACGTAATTAGTTTAATTTGAAGATTATGTACATAAATATGATTAAAAATTGAAAAGTACATAAAGCTATCATCTTTAATGTTTTTAAATAATGAAGAACCCTTAGATTTGATGATAGATGGTTTTAATGTTGTTTAATGGATAATTTAAGCCAATATTAACCTGTTGTTGATAAATGAGGAAATATGATCTAAAAAGATGATCTTTTTTATATAATTGGCTTAAGTTAGGGTTTTGTGCATGATTATGCATTAATGACCTTGAAAACCCTAATTTAGGAGAATATGACTTTTAAATGTTTTAATTGTACAAATCAAAGAATAAAATAGAGATATGATGATTTGAAGATAAATTGAGTACCAAAGATCTTTAATGTGAATTATTTGGAAGAAACTGAAGATGCAAATTAGCCTTAATGTTTTGGATATGACCTAAAAGTGATAAATGCATAATGAAGGCTAAAACCCTAATAAAACCCTAAAGTTGGCCTAGAAATCATAAGGTGAAATCCAAGTTGATCTTGAGGATGTTTTGAATAAAACAATGACATTTGGATGTTATGCATTATTTTCAGGATATTGTTGATTGCTTGTTAATTATGTTGAATGGTTATGCATGGACATCAAGTTACTATGGATCAGGTATGTGGTTACTTATGGTTAACCGCTTATGTTTCCCGATGTTTCCCGAAGGTTTAATCGCATTGAATGCAACTAAACAGTTTGGATGTTTATTTCTTTCATGCAAAGTATAAAGTGACTATGACTATCACTTAATGTATATGCCTTCTAGCTCAATCCTTGATTCCCTCTGTGTCGTATTGGCTGACCTGATAAAAGACTACCTAGAGGGTAGGTACATCAGGTCATGAATGACTTTGACTGCCTAGAGGGTAGGGTCATGAATGACTTTGACTGCCTAGAGGGTAGGGTCATGAATGACTTTGACTGCCTAGAGGGTAGGGTCATGAATGACTTTGGCTGCCTAGAGGGCAGGTCCATCAAGTCACCTTAATAGAGGTACCATGTAAGTCCTATAGGGACAATACAGAGTTGTGAAAAGATGGATTGAGTAGTTTGGCTTAAAACATAAACTTGATTGTTAAATGATTAATTGAATGATTATATTGTTAACCTAGTTGACCATTATCTTCTCCCTCCACATACCAGCTTCGGCTGATCGTCGTTTTTGTTTGTCGGCGTTTTAGGTAAAATCCTCAAAAGCACAAATAGTAAAATGACATATTGTGAATTCAAGAATTAAAGAACAAGGAGGAATTTGATAGATTAGTTAAGTTGTGGTTAGAAGATAGTTCCCAACTTTTCAAGGTATGTAAAGAAAATTTTTATTCCCATTTTTTAGTATAGTCTGTTAGAATTTAATAATTGTTTATGGTTATATGTCGAACCTTTGATCCGGAATAAATGGTTGCGGCTTTATCCTCTTAGTCTCCCTTAATTGGGAGTTACTGAAAGGTGAGGTCGTAACATTTGGTATCAGAGCTTGGGTTCCTCATTTAACCATTAATAATTATTAAAATTTTCAAACTCCATAGAACCCAAGGGAGTTATTAGAGGATTATCTGAAAGACAGAGGTGTCTAGAAAAGGATCACGATCGGGGGCTGGCAATATTTTCCTCTGCACCGCTAGTCAGAATACGAGGACTCCCGGATCTGTGTGACTGCCTGGCCAAAGTCTTAGGGTACGAATCGAAATAAGATACCTTTAGGACTTCTCATCTTATTCATCCTTTCTCATCACAAAAATTCTGATAAGGACCTAAAGGATTAGGGTTTTGTCTCTCCTCCTCACCCTCTTGAGGTATGGGTAAGGTTAATAAGGTTTAAGGGATCCTCCACCACATTAAAGGAAATGCATGTAAATAAGATGTCATGGACATAAGCTTAATAGAGTAAGCGCAAATTAAAGGATAGATACATGCTTAGGTCGTATGACATAAGTTGTCATATCCTCAGAAGAGACCTGAGGCTAGACCTTCTTGACAGGAGGATAAGTTAGTCTTGGAGATAGAAATCTCCAATGCAAGTAGATACCTGGCTCATCTTACAAGATGATGTTAACCCTAACCCTAAGTGAAGGTTAGAGAGAGATGAGTTGGACCGGGTGTCTGAAAGGACATGCCTTTGGGATGCCATACGATCCATGGGTGACCTAGCACCTTTGGCAACCCAACCCTGGGAAGGGTCATGCATGTTAGGGTAAAGGATATCTCCTTAAGTGATGATGTTAGTGAAGGACCATAGAAACCCTATGGGCTTGTGCAAGTAGGGTATAGCTGACACCTAGGGCATGTCATAGTGCTGACAATAGGACGAAACCCTGGATAAGGAATTACGATGAGTTATGGATGATCTTGAGCAACCATAAGTTCGAACCTAGGCTTCACCCAGGTAGAGCAAGCCTTTGAGGTTGATCCTTCATGAAGAAAGGACCTCTAATGGTGATGTTGGATGTGGGGTTAGCTCTAGAGAGAGCAGGAAACCCAGTAAGAAAGTTGGAAGCCTAAAACCCTGAACAATGGATGATAGTGGTTGCTTCATGATCGATCCATGAAAGTTGATGATATCTTGGTTGCCTTTAGAGGGACCCAACCCTAAGTGTTTCTCGAGTTGAAGAATGATAAGAAGTGCATGTCATGCCTTTTGCGTGCTTGGTTCGTAGTTAAGAGATAGAACATGCAGTTGGACACCTACATTTAAACCTAGGGTTCCTAGGCCTAAGAGGGGAAGTGGTGTCCCTAAGGCTCATGATGAGAAGTTGAGTTCCTATAGAAGTGAACATAGTAATCCTCATGAATAGAGGAAAGGAGGAGCCCCTGAAGTTAAAGGTGTTTGATTAACCCCTCACAACTAAGTTGATGATAAAGGGAAAGTTTGATCTTGATCCGACATCGAGGAAAGAAGAACAAGTATGACCTAGCATGGTACAGTAAGTGATCTGCTCGTGCCTTAATGGCTTGCTAGGGTTAAGTAGGCTCGTGTGGATGTAAACCCTAGACCTAAGAGCTTTTGCGACCTTAGAGATAGTTTTCCTCCCATCCTGGGAGAGGGACCCCTTTGGTAGGGTGTATATCAGTTTTGTTTGTTTAAGGTAACCTAGGGAGGTCTCACAGGATCTTGAGAAGCTAGGTGAAAAGTACATGGTATGAGGATGAACCTATAGACCCATAGATATCCATCTCTAATTGCATACGAATGAGTTACCATGGAGGTAATTGGTATGGGGCTTGACCAAGGTAGGCAGGTTGCCATGAACCCGATGAAATGATTAAGGCCAACCCTTGAATGCAGAAAGAGAGATGAAGACTTGGGTAAGGTTCTAAGTGAACATGTACTGTAATGGAGAATCCTAAGTCTATCCTAGGGTCAGGTAGGGATAAGACCGATGAAAGTAGGAGTTGCCTAATTCCCCAATTGCACATGACCATAGGGTCGGGAGGTAACAGCTATCATTGTCTGAGGGCCATGGGTTAGAAGATTGATCACCTTCATGAACTCATGGGACCAAAAGGGAAGATGAGTAGGGCACTCTCTTGATGCATGAGGAAGAGGGATGACCCCAAAAGAGTCGGTACCCTATAGACCTAGAGGAGTTGACCAAGGATATTAACCTCAGTAGGTTCAAGAACTAGCTTGATATCATGATGTCTGTGATGTAGATACATATGTGGCACGTTGCAACTTAGATGTAAAGGTGTATTGGCAAGGTGGGATGTACCATCTCTACTCTTGGAACAGGAAGAACTCTGTATTTGGACTGCAGCCAAATGCTTAGTTCCTCTTGTTATGGGAGTGAGAGATAGGACATTATGCATGTCATACACCAAGGATAAGAGATGATATAGGTTGGAATGTTGCCACGAGAAATGGGGAGAGAGAAGATATCTACCATGGTAAAGTGAATGATACATGGATGGTTTGCAAACACTAAGAGGAAGGAGGTAGTCACCTTATGAGGATGTTTCTAGCATGATCTAAGTGGAGGTTACAAGTTTTACCATGTTGAGTTTGGTCACCATGATGATGAAATCAGAGAGTGTTCTTAATGGGGATAAACATATAGTTTGAGGTGACATGATAAGTGAGATGCATGGAAGGGTAATATTACCTAATACCTAAGGATGTGAGGTGGTAATCGATGCTCTGGTTGAGATACATATGACTTGTTTAGCTAGAAGTTAGAAGAGGTTGTTTGGCTAACCCTAAGTTTGAAGAGGAGAGGTGTTCGGATAACACTCAAATGAAATAAGATGCGTTGAAAGGTTATGGTTGTTTGGTTAGCCAGTCTAGTCCTGGATGCAATGAAAGGATGATGGTAAAACCTCAGATGCACTTCTTTGGAAGAGAAGGTGACGAAACCCCGACTAGAGTGGTTTAGGGTTTCATAGGAATTGATCTTGAAAGAATCATGACATACAGGAAATCATGGTTATAGATCACCATACACCGTGGTAAAATGGCAATAACACTTTGGATGCTTAAGATGAGGCTGCATGGGGTTTATGGCCATGCAATCCATGAAGTAAAGGACGAACCCCAGTAACCCAGTGTATCGATATAGAGGACAAAAGGATCCCTGAGAGGGAATGAGAGCTCAACACTATGGATGTTGTGATAAGTCTTCCCTGGATCGAGGAAGGTCGAGATACAATGTGGGTTATGGTAGGTCGCCTTACCTAGATAATATAAGAAAGGAAGAGTTCGGTTAAGGGACAGATCCAGTTGAACTACCCATGAGAAAGATGGTTTAATTACACCATGAAGCAAGTTCAAAGGATTCTTGAGTTTGACCTAAAGGTTCACTTCCATAAAGTGGAAGTAGGTACATGAAGAACTCAATGTTAGTATAGTTTATCACCCCTAACCATGGTTAGTATGATCCAGACTAAAGGGTCTGATGAGGGCATGTGTGCTCGTTCAGGGTGATATCTAGAGACAGTTCTTGTCCTATGAAAGATGTGACATTGATCACCTTAGCCGGTATCGGGTTTTATATGAAGCTCTGTAAGGGAGGTTGTGTCGGTCACCACTTCAGTAAGGTGATGTTGGTGAAAAGGGCCACAGGATGGTTAGAAAAGGGCCACATGATGGTTAGAAAAGGGCCACATGATGGTTAGAAAAAGGGACCCCAGTGCGTGTAGATGAAGTCACTTTGATCGTGCAAGGGCTGAAAGGAGCCTAGAGACGATGAGAGTTGTGAGCAGATGCAAAGTAGACTGACATACAAGTTACTGTGGGAGAAAATGTGACATGAAAATCCGACCCCTCGAAGTTATAACTAAGAGAGATGAATCCCCGATACATGGGTCCATTAGAGATGGATGGGTGGAGAAGGTTAGGTTTGACCCTACCCCTCAGGATAAAGTAATGTGAGATGTTTTCCATGTGTCCAATTTAGAGCACTATGTGAGGTACCCCGACCATGTGCTGAGCAAAGAACCTAGTGAGCCCCAAGGGAGGCTGAAATGGCCTGAGTCACCTGTGTAGTTTATAGACGCCAGAATGAAAGAACTCAGAGAAAAGAATATGTGATGACAAAGGTTCTTTGGAAGTGCCATGAGTACGGTAAAGCCACATAGGGGCCAATGATGGACATGGAAAAGTCTTATCCTGAATTGTTTGTTTGCTTGCCTGAATTTTGAGGACAAAATTTCTATAAGAGGGGAAGGATGTTATAACCCCAATTTTTTTGGGTTCAAATAGTGAGAAATGTAATGGAACAAATAATGATATGTTTTTTTTATTAAATGGATTCCATTCACAATAGCCTTGATTGGTTGTGTTTTGGGCTTTGTTGGCTATTGGGCCCAAATACCGATGAAATTCAAGTAGTAAATGAATAATCGAAATTCTAAAAAAAGAAATATGTGGAAACCTCTAGAAGGCAAATCCAAAGAGGATTTCGTGCCTCTTGGGTTCCTTGGGTGCCAAGGAGTCCAAGGTTGCAAAAAGGAAGCAATAAGAAAAGAAAATGTTAACTAAGTATTTCTTTATTAAGAAATAAATTGAAAATAATTGTAATATGTGGAAAGCAAGTAAAAAGAGAAATAAATGAGTTATCCTTTGAGGGATTTCGTATCCCAAGGATTCCTAATGATAAAAGGGATACCAATGGGGAAAATAAAGGAGAAATAAAGGAAAATCCTCAAAAAGGAGATATTTTAATAAGAAATAAATACAATATGAGAAATTGACTTTTAAAAGAAGATAAAGGCAAACCAATATTCCCCAATGTGGGAATCCATGCCTTGGGTTTTCTTGAGGTCCAAGGGACCCAAAATAAATAGATAATTGCAAAGTGGAAAGAGAAAATAGCAATTTTGCAAAATAAAAAGATAATGAGATACATTATTAGTGAATTTGTGATATTGATAAAAATAAAGTATCTTCCTATTAAATGAAAATAGAATTCGTGCCTTTGGAATAAAGGGCAAATAAATAAAAGAATAAAAGGAGTTATTTTCGAATTCCTAATGTCTAAAGAAGAAAGAAGACTAAGGAAATAAGAGAGAGAGAGAAACTAACTTATTAATGAAGGAAATATATATTCCTATTAGGAAAAGGTGTTTCTAATGCATAGATGAAGGGTGTAGGACATGGATACTCTCCCCTATATAAGGGGAAGAGCCATTGGCCGAGTTGAAGAGAGTTCCAAGCAACCGTCCTCTCTCCTTCTTCATCTTTTACATCCGAAACCCTAACAAAGGTGTAGTGTTTTTCCTGGAGCAAGGAAGGATGCTTTTGGTCATCGTGTTGGAGGCAAAAGGAGTCCCCAAAAACCCTAGACTAGTGGGCAAGGCTGCCGCCACCTTGGTCTTCGCGCAGCGCCATCCATAGACCTGTAAAACGGGTGCCACAAGAGCCGTGCTGTGCAGGCTTTGCGGGTGCGTGTGCGGCTGAGAGGGCTACGTATGGAGGGTGCTTCAGGTGCGCGGAGGGGCGGAGGACCCAGGGAGAATGTCGGCATCGAGCTTTGGAGTCCATGGAGGGGAGGACGCATCTGCGTTGGGCGCAGACCAGCGGCCATCGGCGGCTAGAGCAGCAACCCAAGGTGGAAGACGACCTAGAGACACTTTGGATGGATTTGCCCCCGGGGAATGAAGCGCCAACCCGCTTAAGTGAAGGGTAGAATCGTCATTCAGTTCTATTTTCGAACGGGCCACCTACATGGACAAAGGCTACGTGGCGCCCTCTGGTTGGCCAAGTAAGTGTTTTAATGCAAAATTTGTAACTAATGAACCGTAGCTCGGATGAAGGAACTTAATATATGAATTTTGATCCTCAGAACGAGGGGAATTCAATAAAAATATGTGTAGGAGCTAATTCCTCTTGATATGCGAAAAATAGTGTAAATTATCATCTTTAATGAATTAAAGATTAAGAAACCCTATTTTGAATAAATAAAATGTTTTATAGGGTTTAATGGATCATAAGAGTTGATATTAACCTGTTAAATGTAAAAAGGTACTTTAAGAGTGAAAAGGATGATCTTTGTATGTAATTAGTTTAATTTGAAGATTATGTACATAAATATGATTAAAAATTGAAAAGTACATAAAGCTATCATCTTTAATGTTTTTAAATAATGAAGAACCCTTAGATTTGATGATAGATGGTTTTAATGTTGTTTAATGGATAATTTAAGCCAATATTAACCTGTTGTTGATAAACGAGGAAATATGATCTAAAAAGATGATCTTTTTTATATAATTGGCTTAATTTAGGGTTTTGTGCATGATTATGCATTAATGAGCTTGAAAACCCTAATTTAGGAGAATATGACTTTTAAATGTTTTAATTGTACAAATCAAAGAATAAAATAGAGATATGATGATTTGAAGATAAATTGAGTACCAAAGATCTTTAATGTGAATTATTTGGAAGAAACTGAAGATGCTAATTAGCCTTAATGTTTTGGATATGACCTAAAAGTGATAAATGCATAATGAAGGCTAAAACCCTAATAAAACCCTAAAGTTGGCCTAGAAATCATAAGGTGGAATCCAAGTTGATCTTGAGGATGTTTTGAATAAAACAATGACACTTGGATGTTATGTATTATTTTCAGGATATTGTTGATTGCTTGTTAATTATGTTGAATGATTATGCATGGACATCAAGTTACTATGGATCAGGTATGTGGTTACTTATGGTTAACCGCTTATGTTTCCCGATGTTTCCCGAAGGTTTAATCGCATTGAATGCAACTAAACAGTTTGGATGTTTATTTCTTTCATGCAAAGTATAAAGTGACTATGACTATCACTTAATGTATATGCCTTCTAGCTCAATCCTTGATTCCCTCTGTGTCGTATTGGCTGACCTGATAAAAGACTACCTAGAGGGTAGGTACATCAGGTCATGAATGACTTTGACTGCCTAGAGGGTAGGATCATGAATGACTTTGACTGCCTAGAGGGTAGGGTCATGAATGACTTTGACTGCCTAGAGGGTAGGGTCATGAATGACTTTGGCTGCCTAGAGGGCAGGTCCATCAAGTCACCTTAATAGAGGTACCATGTAAGTCCTATAGGGACAATACAGAGTTGTGAAAAGATGGATTGGGTAGTTTGGCTTAAAACGTAAACTTGATTGTTAAATGATTAATTGAATGATTATATTGTTAACCTAGTTGAACATTATCTGCTCCCTCCACATACCAGCTTTGGCTGATCGTCGTTTTTGTTTGTCGGTGTTTTAGGTAAAATCCTCAAAAGCACAAACAGTAAAACGACATATTGTGAATTCAAGAATTAAAGAACAAGGAGGAATTTGATAGATTAGTTAAGTTGTGGTTAGAAGATAGTTCCCAACTTTTCAAGGTATGTAAAGAAAATTTTTATTCCCATTTTTTAGTATAGTCTGTTAGAATTTAATAATTGTATATGGTTATATGTCGAACCTTTGATCCGGAATAAATGGTTGTGGCTTTATCCTCTTAGTCTCCCTTAATTGGGAGTTACTGAAAGGTGAGGTCATAACAATGATCCAATTCTCCCCTCTAGCACGGAAGAAGTCATTCATCTTCTACCTGTTTCGATGAACTCAATGGCACTTTCTTCTCCTTCAATGGCCGTTAGGGTCGACGGGACCGTGAGGTTGGATCTTAGCAAGGAAGCTGGTCGTGGGCGACTTTGTGGCCATGGATAGTGAAGAAATTGGAGATGGGGAAGGGAAACAATGGTCGCATAGAGTCTTGCAGAGACTTCACCCTCTCCCAGAGGGGCCTATGGTCCCCCTTTTTATAGCCTTGGGCTATGGATCACTGTAGGTTCTGAGTAAATTGGGAAAATCCTATAGGATCTCCAAAACTACTACAAACCTAGGATTGTCTGCCTCCTCTGTTTCTCCCGAAGATGTTGGGATTAATTCTAACTCCTTTCGTTCTCTCAATCGTGAGAAATTCAGTTCAGAATACAACATGGTCTGGCCACTGGTTCTTGCCTTCCAAATAAGGCAAGAAATAGCCCAACACCATTGGATCTGAGATCTAATGGTCCACTTTACTCTCATTCTTGAAAAATGAAAATCTAATTGAACTAATATTGTGACATTTAATACAATGCACTGATTAGCCTATCACTTTAGGAAAACTTGTAAAATCCATAACTCTCTCTTCGTTAATCCTTTTTCATCCAAATTTTAGGGGAAACCTTGCATAAGCATTATATACACGTGTACCAAGTTTGATTCCCAAACTAGAAAGGATAAAGGCCTTTTCTTTACATGAAAGTTAAGACTTATTAAGACATATTTTATGCATATTTTCTCTCTCTTATTCTTTTATATTCCTTATTTGGATTCCTTTTACCAATAGAAAATGTGTGGATTCAAAATCTCATCCATGATGATTCAATCATACATCTTTCCACATATTTCTCATATTTTCTCAAATTTCCTTCTCAATAGTGCATTATTTGATTTCTTCTTTTTCTTTGAATCATATTGAACTCATTAACATATTATGATTCATGAAATCACATGTACAAAGAAAATATTGCAAAAGAAATCCATTCAATACATATAATTCATACAATTCCCATAATCATACATTTATTGGGGAAATTGCATTTCCAACCATATGAACCCAAAATTTGGGGTTTTAACATCCTTCCCCTCTTATAGAAATTTTCCCCTCAAAATTCTGCTAAACATACAAACAATTCAATATAAGACTTTTCCATGTTCATCATTGACTCCCATGTGGCTTCATCCTCTCCATGGTGCTTCCGAAGAATCTTTATCATCTTATATTCTTACATCTGAATTCTTTCACCTTGGTATCTAGAATCCTCATAGGTGACTCAGGACATTTCAACCTCCCTTGAAGCCGAGTAGGTTCAATGCTCAACACATGGCACAGGTACATCACACAGTGCTCTAGATCAGACACGTGGAACACATCATACCTCATATTATCCTAAGGGGTAAGGCTAAACATAAGAAACTCCACCAATCCATCTCAAATGGATGTATGTATTGGGGACTTAGCTTTCTCTGCTATAGCTCATAGAGGTCAAGTTTTCATAACACATGTTCACCATAGTGAACTACATGTCAATCTGCTTCGCATGAGCTCATGATTCTTTTCGATCCTGGGCTTTCTCAGCCATTGCTCGATTAAAGCAACTTCATCTGCATACACTATGGTCTCTCTGACCTTCACAAGGTCCTCTCATTGACATCATCCTAGTGTAGCAGTGACTGACACAACCTTCCTTACAAAGCTTCTTACACCTCAATACTGGATATGGTGTCCATCATAACAAGTAAACTCTGTAGGGGCAGGGAATGCTCCCAAGAATCACCCTGAACGAGCACACATGCTCTTATCAGACCCTCTAAAGTCTAGATCATACTTTCTTGATTGTCCATCAGTCAGGGGGTGATAAGCTATACTCAACTTCAATCTAGCATCAAGTTGTTCATGTACCTACTTCCACTACATGGAAGTGAACTTGAGGTCATTCTCAAAATATTGAACTCAGATCACAGTGTAGTTGAACTATCTCTCTCTCATATATATTATTTAAACAAATCTGTCACAATGACAATGCACCATATTAGGCAAGGGATTAGGTCAACTTGGTAAGGCGATCTACCATAACCCATATTGCATCATGACCTCTCTTGGTCTAGGGGAGACCCACCACACTATCCATGGTGATCTACTCCCATTCCCTCTCAGGAAATCCTCATATATGTAGCAACTCAATGGGTTATTGGTGTTTGAACTTCATCCTTGAGCATGTATGGCAACTGGCCACATGAAACTCTATATCCTTCTTCCAGGTACCACTACTACCCTTAACCATCTTGGTAGTACCACAGTGTATGATGTACATAAAATCATGAACTTCTACATGTCATGATTCCTCAAGGTTGATTCCTCAGAAACCCTAAAACACTCTAGTAATGGGTTTCATCACCTTCCTTTTCTTGAGAGGGGTATCTGAGGTATTGACCTAAATGTCGCACATTGTTAATATTTTGATAATGATTTAACCATTCCATTAATATGTATCTAATGTATCTATTTAAGATTGATTTCAGGCATTAGGTATGAGAAAAGAATCAAATACATCAAGTCTCAACTTCACAAAGTTCAAGCCAAAAGCTATGCAAGTGACCAATTTGGGAAATCAGCCCAAATGACCTTAGAACAAATTTGTAATCACTTGTATAGATGTTATGACTTGTAACTAAGATGAAAAAATGGTAAGGGACACAAAAATCCACATTTTGATCACTCAAATTGCATTCCTTAAAATTCATTACAGGCACTCGATCAGTCGTGTTACAAAATCGACCGATCATGTATGGATTTTGGAATATGAGTGGATCGGTTGAGTTTACACTTCACAGAACCCAATCTATTGACCAATTGACCAAAATTGATTTTGTTTGTCGATCAAATTTCCTCAGACAACTTGACTGCATTCATATATTAGCTTTTTCGGATAGTGGAGTGACCAGACGCACTATACTAGAAATGTAGAAAAAGCAAATCAAACCATTAGAGAGTGGTTGGGACCCAATATAGATCCATTACAAGTTGTAAAATGGCTATATTTCGTCCCTAAGTGTTCCCACTATCAAAGGGGCACCCCTAACTATAAATAGGATCCCTTGGGCTTCATCCCAAGTTTGCTCTTCATTGATAACCTTAGTCCTAACCTTAGTTGAGAGCGCAATACTCCTTTGAGCCCCTTTCTCTCTCTTGCTTACACTTCATTTTGTGGATATGAGTGAGATATATTCTCATGTAAGAGAGATACCTTGTGTATCTATGTAAAACTCTCCACCTCCATCTTCCCAACCCCCTTCATCATAGAAGAAAGTTTTGAAGATCTTTTCCAAGTGAAGGAGAAGGAGCTGATGTTCTTCAAAGGTTGAAGAAGGCTTGATGATGAAAATCTCCAAGTGAAGGAGATAGCCAAGGTGGAAGATTCAAGAAGGGTGGATAATTCCTCAAGGAAAAAGACTTGTGCAAGAAGTGGGTAAGTCCATGATGATGGTAGAAGACTTCTAGAAAGTGGGTAAGTCCTTTGGTAGGTTGAAGACTCTTGCTTGGTGTGTAAGTCCTTGGATGTATGTGGTTAACTTGTAATCTTATAATGGAATATAAGAGTAATTAGATTGCAAAGTCCTAGAGATTAACCCTCTCTAGGTAGTGGACTGACTTGATCCTAGTTTGGATGTGGAACCACTCTAACCACCTTGTCCAAGTGCTTGTCTTCATTGTCTCTCATCCTTACTATGTTTTCTAGGCATGACTTCAAATTTGTTTTAAGCTTTAGGTTTTGCAAATGATATAATTTGAAGGTCTAATCAGTTTTGTGAGATTTGTGAAGCTCTATTCACCCCCTCTCTAGAGCCCTTGATCCAACCAGTGGTATCAGAGAAGTTCTTCTCCAAGCTACTTACACAAGTAGGAGAAGATGGATGACTCAACTCTTGGATCCCTCAACTTAGAGAGAAGCTTCTCCATGTGACCTCCGATCTTTGATGACACAAGCTTCCTTTATTGGAAATGGAGGATGAAGTTCTATCTCCAAGGGGTGAGCTATGAGATGTGGAAAGTGGTGCATCTCAAGTATGAGGATCCAAAGGGTGAAATATCCACATGGATGGAGCCCCAAATGAAGTTAGCTTAGCTCAACACCAAGGCCGTGAGCATCATCTATGCTGCCCTCACTCCATCTGAGTTCAACCGAATCTCCACATGGGACACCACACATGAGATTTGGAACAAGATTTTTGTGACCTATGAAGGAATGGAGAAAGTGAAGGAGGAAAAGATCTACATGCTTGGTGATCTTCTAGAGAACTTCAAAATGGGTAAGAATGAGAGAGTGGCAGACATGTACACTAGGCTTAATGTCATAATTAATGGTTTGGGAGCTCTAGGTCATGTCATGGACAAAGGTTCCATCAACTCAAAGATCTTGAGATCTCTTCCCAAGAGATGGGAGCCCAAGGTGACCTCTATTGAAGAGGTGTACAAGCTTAGTGACTTGGGAACCGAGGAGCTGGTTGGCAATATTCAAGCTCATGAGCCAATACTTGACAAGCAAGAAGAGGAGGAAACGAGAGAAGAAAAAGATTCAAAGAAGATCAAGGATACAAACGTCAAGGCTCAAATTGAAGAGATGGTCTGTCAACAACAACTTGATCTCCAGTTCCCTCCTCCTTTCTCAAGTGAAGATGAAGGCCCTAATGTTCACGAAGCAAACTACTCTAAGGGCATAGACTTCAAAGGGAAGTCTTCATCATCTACTCTAAGGTGCTATGAATGTGGCCAAAAGGGCGATTACAAGAGTGACTGCCCCAAGACCAAGAAGAGCCATTACAAGAGCAACCACAAGAAGGACAAGGATTATAAGAAGGAAGGTGAGTATAAGAGGAAGGACAAGAAACAAAGAAGAGGAAAAGATGTAGCTCATGCAGCTCGGGAGGAGTCTTTCTCAAGTTCTTCTAGCTCTGAAGATGGAGAATGCCACCTTGCTCTCATGGCCTCTACTAGTGATGATGTATGTGAGGTAAGTGAGGTGAGTTTGCATGAGTTATTCAAATAAAATCTCATTGATATGTTAAATGCTGGTCGTGCTTCTTTTACTAAATGCAAATCTAAGAAGAAAAGATTAGGAAGAATTATTGATGATCTCTAAGGTAAAATTGAAATTATTGATCAAAATGAAAACCTTCACCTTGATAGCATAGACTCCTTTCAAGGGCAATTTCTTGATCTTGAGCTCCAATACAATGGAGTTGAAGTTGAGAATTCTATCTATATTAAGAATATCACTACTCTTAAGGAAGAAAATGAAAAGTTCTTAGATGAGCTTGATGTGCTTAAAACTGAAAATATAGAACTCAAGCTTATTGATGATGCTAGGAGGCAAGAAACTCATGTTTATCGTAGAGAACTTCAATTTCTCAAATTTGAAAATGCTAGATTACTTGCTCAAGTAAATGATCTTTCTTCTAGACCTATCTTACCTAGTAATGAGGTAGTTAGCTTAACTCTAGAACGTGATTCATATCATACTAAAGCCCTCTATTTAGAGTCCAATATTTTGCATTCTAGAGAAGATCTTACTAGTCTATCTTCTACTATTGTTCATCTCAGTAATGACAATGATAAGTTATGAGTTTCCTTGCAAAAGTTTCTTACTATAAAGAAATTCCTAAATGCTGTCCTAGAACACTCTACCAAACAAGTTGGTACTAGTGGTTTGGGATTTGAAGGAAATGCTCCTAAGAGCAAGAAAAAGAACAAAGGTAAGGGTAAGAAAAAGAGTGTGGAACCTCCCTTCTTCCATGGAGAGTCTTCCAGCTCTAAGAAACCTATGGTATGTGTTCATTGCAAATATGATGATCATTACTCTACTTATTGTCCTTACAAGCCTACGGGGCCAACCCAAAGATGAAATGGGTCCCCAAGCTAACCCTGGATCCCAAAGTTTGAGTTGAGAATTGAAATCCTTCTTTCATGCAGGTTAAAATAATTTGGATAGTTGATAATGGCTGTTCAAACCACATGACATGTGAAATCAGCCATTTCAAAAAGTTCATTAAAAAGAAAGGAGGATCGGTGATGTTTGAGGACAACAACAAGGGTAAGGTGATAGGTAAGAGTGATGTAGGAAACAAGCTTTGTATTAAAAATGTTTTGCTTGTTGATGGTCTACATCACAATTTAATGAGTGTAAGCCAATTATGTGATAATGGCTATCTTGTTCTGTTTACTTATTTAGAATGTTTACTTCTAGACTCTATCACTTACAATGTCATATATAAAGGAACTAGAAATGGTAATCTTTACATAATTGTGCTTGATGCTCTTAAGCCTGCACTTGATAGATGCTTGGTAGCAGATAAAAATGACATATCTCTTTGGCATCGTCGTTTGGTTCATGTAAATATGCATCGAATGAAGAAGTTGAGAAAAAAGGAATTGGTCAAGGGACTTCCCAAACTGGATTATGAAAAGGATGAGGAATGCCAACCTTGCACACAAGGAAACCAAACCAAGTCTTCCTTCAATTCCAAAGGAGTCCTTAGCACCAGAAGAGTGAAAAAACACTAGAGGGGGGTGAATAGGGTTTTAAAGTTAATTTAACAATTATTTAACTCAAACAACCACAAGTGAAAAAATAAGAAGGAGACAAGGGATTTAGAGTGGTTCCTACCTTAGAAAATACTAAGGCAGTCAGTCCACTACCCGGTTGCTTACCCAACCGGGATTTTGAAAGTATTAATTTTATTACCTTCACAAGGAATTACACAAAATACAATACTTTCTTACACCCCTTTAAACGGCCTTCACTTTGAAGTAGATGCACCAACTTGAGGTAGCCTTCTTGAAGTAACTCCAAGCTCCCCCTTGAAGTAGCCTTCCTCTTAGAAGTAACCTCTCGTTGCACCAGCCTTCTTGAAGTAGTTCAAAGTCTCCTTCTTCACCAAGAAGATCACGACCCTCTCCAATCCGCAGCCTCCAACCTAGGAGTAGCAAGGAGAGTACAAGCAATGAAAGTGAACAAGAAAGGAAAATGGAAATTACAACTTATCCTTTGAAGCACAAGGCTTGATTTGCCTATATCAAGTGTGTAGATCTCCTAACCAAAGTATATGGAAGTGTGATTGCTGTGGATAGGAGATACTAGCCTATAGGACACGAATTTAGAGCAAGATGAAGAGTAGCCAATTGCAAGTATTGCTCAATTACTCAAACCAGGTTGCTAATGCAAGTGTATGCTCAAAGATTGCTCAAGTATGGAATCAAGTGAGTTTAGGTGTCCTAAGGCATGTCCTATTTATAGGAATGACCTACAAGTTCTTAAGGACGTTCTAGACACTTTCTAGGGGTTTCCAAGTACTTAACTAGCCGTTAGGTATAAGTTAGTTTCATTAGAAATGACTAGTTAATTAATTCTGCAGTTGCTGTCAGAGTCTATCTCGGTCGAGAAATTGTCGACCGAGATACCTACTCGGTCGAAGTTTTTTTGACCGACAGGCTCTCTGGATCAAGTATTTGCAACGTTCATCTCCAACTGCCAACTACCTTGTCAGCTGTGTCTAACGGCTACCTGGGTCTTTCTCGGTCGAGAAGCTTGTCGACCGAGAGTGTCTCGGTCAAGGATTTTGTCGACTGAGATTGACCCTGTTTCAATGTTTCAATTAAAGTACTAAGTGTGTATGTGAGTGTGCATATGTGACACTATTGAAGGGGATGATCTATCTAAGTGTAGTGATTGGCTAGGGAAGATCTAACACTTGATTTACATGAAGTCTAAGTACTTCTACATTATATATTTGTACAAGTTTACAATTGATTACATTTCATGAAATTTATAAGCATTCAAGCATATAGATTCCCTAGTGCTTTGCCATCCACCTTATTTATGCAACACTCAAGTAGCACGTTAGATCAACAAGAATGAAATGTTTGTCATTATCAAAACAAAGGGATTTACTAATGTCCATTTAGCCAACAATCTCCCCCTTTTTGAAGATGACAAACATTTCTAAAATATAAATTAAGGAAATATAAAACATGTGAATTTCATACCTGAAGATTACCTTTGTAGCAATTTTTGTTGCGCAAGTGAGTGTTTTATGTTTTAGATTTTATATTCTTTCTACCCCTTTGTCATTTCAAAAATATATCCAAGACAAATATTTGTGTGTCTTTTAGTCATAAGTAATTACTCAATCACTTGCAAAGGTTGTGAAGCCTTGAAAGTGATATGAGAATCCTTTTAAGCTTTAGAGTATATGAAAAATATTTCTAACCAAAAGGACGGGATTTTAGGCCCTGATTTGTTTAGAAAATTCCATTAAGAATCCTTATGCATTGCTCCCCCTTAAATAGATATCCCAATTATAATCAAGGGATTAATGCACTCCAATAGATGGTCAATTTAGCCATAAATTTCAGATATTTGCAAAGATTTTATCCTTTGTGATTCGTTGCATATATATTACTCTCCTTACTTTGTATGCTCTACTATAATAGTCTTATAAACATTTTACAAGATGACTCATATGCTTTGAAAGATATCCATTATAATCATGCAAAGATAACCAATTCATTGCAAGAATAACCAATTTATTACAATCATGTAAAGATAACCATTTCATTACAACTATTACAAAGGACACTCATAATCTCACTGAAAAGACCTAGGTATTACATCGATATCTGGGTCTTTTCCAAGAAATGGCTCAGCTCCATAATACTTGACTAAAGTTTGCCACTCCAAAGCACCTGTCTTGGTTAATGCATATGCTTCCAAGAAGGTGGGAACACGATCAAAGCGAAAATGAGCAGCAATGTCTTGTAGTTGCATGTGAGAAAACTGAGTATGTATGAGATCAGGAGATGGTGGATATGGAATTCGGTAGTAGTTGTAGGAAGGGTTATATGGGTTGATCATGCCAGGATTTAGAGAATAAGGATATTCATCTGGTTGATTTGAAGAGAGGGTTTGCATCCTTTGGTTTAAGTAGGTCATGGCATGGTGACTGTAATCTAATTGTTTACTTAGATGATATTGGGATCCAACAATGTAGGTTAGGGTGTTTTGGATGGGATCATAGGGTAGGTTAGTAGGAGGAGGTGGTGGTATGTTTTGAGTAGATTTTTCCCCTTCCGTCCTAGCCCTCTTGTGACCAAAATCAATTCCCATCTTTTCTACTGTGTTTTTGCTTATTTTTTGTGGTTTTCTTTCCCATCTGTATCCTAGATCCTCAATATGGTTCTTAAGAAAGTGTTGAGTGATTTGGCATACAAAATCAACATAAGGGGGATTGCCATAAAACTCAAGCATATTCTTAATGATAATGCGGATAAAATTTATGGGAATGCGTTTGATAATGGCATAAATGAGATACATGCGAAAAGTAGGAACTTCAGACTTGTTTGCTCTAGGATGTATGTTTGTGGAAACAATAAGGTTGATAATCATAGCTGCAGGTTTGAGGTTAATGGCATAGTAGGTACCCCTATCTTTGTGACAAGTTGTGTTAGATTGAAAAATAGCTCGTTTAATGTCACTAAGACTGACCGTATTGTCATCTTGGGAAAGTGTATTGAGTGGATTTTTGGTGGTAAGGTCAAGGGTGTCTTGGTATTCTTCTACGTCTATGTTGAGCATGTCAAGGATACCCTCTTCAGTAAAGTGAAAGCTATGCCCATTGACCATAGAGTAGAAGGAGTCATTTTCGGGATGTGAGGTTAAGTTTGCATAGAACTCATTTACCACTTTGGAAGAGTAGGAAGGGAAGGAAGGGTTAAAAAATCTTTCAAATTTTGCACCTCGAAGAGATCCTCCAAGTCGACGATGCTGTATAAGTCCATGACGTCAACCGGCCGTCGTGGAAGAGGAGTTTTGGAGGAGAGCCTGAGGTAGCGATCACCAGCAACTGCGTCGATGAAGGGGATGTCGTTGATGATCGTCAATGGTGGGGAAGCTGTCCTTCCTTTCCTGCTAGCAACTTTCTTCTTTCCACGCGCAGATGATGACGCCATTTCTTTTCTTTAAGGTGGAGAAGAAGCAAGAAAGTCTTGGAGGTGGAAAAGCCAAAGAGTTGCACAAGAATGCACTACAGAGAAGCTAAAGAAGTGATAATGTGAAAGTGTGATGCAATGACCCATTTTTGGTCCTTTTTATAGCAATCCAGTAACCAGTTCGGTCGACAAATTGTCAACCGACGACCGCAACGGTCATATCCTAGGCGCGCCTCTCGGTCGCCCAACGGTCGACCGACAACGGTCATATTCAAACGGTCAGATTCCAACAGTCAATTCTCGGTCGAGCAAGTTGTCGACCGACATTGGCTCGGTCAAACAATTGTCGACCGGAAGTGTGTCTGAGTTTTTCCTGTGTGAGTTCTTTCTTGAGGTTTGTCGGTCGAAAAGGGATAGCTGACCGAGATGTTTTCGGTCGAGAAATTCGTCGACCGAGAAACTTTCTGTTAATGAAATTTTAAGCTGATTTTTGATGCGAATGATAGACTGAATTTGTAGAGCATATCTATATTTTCTAAGGTAGTAATATTGTGATTATTTTTACCAATATTTGGACAATTTTTGTGGTCATGATTTTAATTGGTCTTTTGATCAAGATTTTTGTAGAGAATGATTATCCAAATAAGTATTGTGTCAAGCTTATTTTAGGTCATCCTTGACTATGACCATAGCGCCCCTTAGTCAAATTTAATTTCAACCAAGAGGCAAATTATGCAGATTCATTTGTGAAGTATAATTTCTGCAGATAGCTTAAATAAATATCAATTTGAAGCACATTAAGTGATATCCTTGAAAGCAAGATTGATATCTTAAAGTCATGATTGTGCTTTAGATTTCTAGATAAAGCATTATATTTTTGTTCCGAGATACACTATTTGGCTTGTCATAGCACCATCATTATTTTATTACAAGCTATGCCCACAATAATCATTATTTATTATGTCAAGGCATTTTTGATGATGATCAAGAATAATATCCATTCATGGTTTGAATCAAAGATTATTTTAGACAAACCAATGAAACACAGTGATCATGGCACATAAATTATGATAGAATAGTGGAAGCATATCTACAATACAATGATCAAGATAAAAGTATGTAAATGCAATGATTTTGATCATTTCAACACACATGGTTCCTATATAGATATACCAAGGAGTACTTAGGGAAAACCATGTGGATTGTGGTAAAATAATTTTCTTGCTTAAACCAATTCATAATCTTAGTTTTAAGTTAAATCATGGAGAGGATAATACCAAAATAATCTCATTCATGGTTTCAATTTGAAGACAAACTAATAAACTTTTTCAATCAATGAATAAGGTAAGATCAGTCTTCTTATAACACTTTTGCAATATGTTTTCATATTCATAATGTTATATTAAAAAAAAACTGTCTTCCAAGGTTTATTCTTGATCAATCATTAATAGAAGACTAGATTAATTTAAAACAAGTTCAGCAGATTTTTTTGCAGATCAGTAACTTTCTCGGTCGACCATTTCTCGACTGACTGTGTTCTCGGTCGACCAGTTTCTCGACCGAGATTGTTTCTGTAATGTTTCAGAACTATTTTTCAGCAATTGTTTACAAGTAAATCATGGATCATTTTCAATTCAATTATGCAATTTGAAAACTCAGTTTAGTTGAGATAGAACATATGAATATCAAAGTAATATTTAGATTAAATCTCAACTAATTTTATATTAAGTCTTTATGCTTTGAGAACTTTGATTAAAGCAAAACTTTGTCTTTGCAGATTTAAATGAATTGTATACTTTCAAGTTAGAAGTTTTGGACACTTGAATTAATTTGATAACTCATAATGTTAAGTTGAGATAGACATAGAAATATGCAACTAAAGTCCTTGGTCATATCTCAACTTATTTTTTCTCATTTAGTTTGGGGGTTTTGGAACCCAAACTAGCTCGACATCCTTTTTCTTGTAAGGACATGAAAAGGAATAGTGTCCAAGGCGCAAACAGTAATGACAACATATAGAATCAACCTCATATCTCTTTCTATGATTTTGTTCTAGGTTGTTCGTGGGTACATATGTATTTGTGCCTTTAAATACATACATAGATTGACACTTTGGCACTTGTGTTCTTCTCCAACTAGGTTTTTGATAATATTTTCCTTTAGGCTTGTAACCTAGTCCTCTCCTTCCAACTTGATGGTAAGAATCATTTAAGATTTTATCAAGAATATCATTGTTACTCAAACTATTAACTTTTTGTTGCAGCTTAACAATTTCATCCATTCTTTTATTTATGTCTAACTTTGCTTGATCTAGATTAGATAACAAGGAATCTCTTTCTTTCACTATAATATCATAATCTAGATGTGTACACAAAACATGTTGTTTTTGAAGATCATTTACTTGAGTTTGCAAATTTAACTTTTCTAGAGAAAGAAGATTGCAATTTGCTTCTACAGATTTTAGCTTAATTTCATGACCTTCAATAACCTTTTTGAGATCTTCATTTTCAGATGTAAGAGAAAGAAGCTTAGCATGTAACTCATCATTTGCTTTATTAGATTTCTTCAATTTCTTCTTGCATTCAATATATTTATTATGTGTCTCTTCAAGACTAGCAACTAGCTCTTCTTTAGATAAATAAAAAAGGCTTACCTCTTCTTCTTCTTCTTTACTTATTGTAGCAATAAGGCATTCTTTATGCGTATCTTCCTTCTTTGACCTCCATGGGCAACCAAGTGTTGCGTGGCTTGTTCCTAAGCACCAACTGCAACTTGTTGAAGATTGGTCCATATTTTTCCTTTGTTTGCGGTTGTAGACACCACCACCCTTCATACTTCAAGACTCGATTAGAGCTCCTTGAAGCCTGCTCTGATACCAATTGAAAAACCACTAGAGGGGGGGGGGTGAATAGGGTTTTAAAGTTAATTTAACAATTATTTAACTCAAACAACCACAAGTGAAAAAATAAGGAGACAAGGGATTTAGAGTGGTTCCTACCTTAGCAAATACTAAGGCAGTCAGTCCACTACCCGGTTGCTTACCCAACCGGGATTTTAAAAGTATTAATTTTATTACCTTCACAAGGAATTACACAAAATACAATACTTTCTTACACCCCTTTGAACGGCCTTCACTTTGAAGTAGATGCAACAACTTGAGGTAGCCTTCTTAAAGTAACTCCAAGCTCCCCCTTGAAGTAGCCTTCCTCTTAGAAGTAACCTCCCGTTGCACCAGCCTTCTTGAAGTAGTTCAAAGTCTCCTTCTTCACCAAGAAGATCACGACCCTCTCCAATCCGCAGCCTCCAACCTAGGAGTAGTAAGGAGAGTACAAGCAATGAAAGTGAACAAGAAAGGAAAATGGAAATTACAACTTATCCTTTGAAGCACAAGGCTTGATTTGCCTATATCAAGCATGCAGATCTCCTATCCAAAGTATATGGAAGTGTGATTGCTGTGGATAGGAGATACTAGCCTATAGGACACGAATTTAGAGCAAGATGAAGAGTAGCCAATTGCAAGTATTGCTCAATTGCTCAAAACAGGTTGCTAATGCAAGTGTATGCTCAAAGATTGCTCAAGTATGGAATCAAGTGAGTTTAGGTGTCCTAAGGCATGTCCTATTTATAGGAATGACCTACAAGTGATTAAGGATGTTCTAGACACTTTCTAGGGGTTTCCAAGTGCTTAACTAGCTGTTAGGTATAAGTTAGTTGCATTAGCAACGACTAGTTAATTAATTCTGCAGTTGCTGTCAGAGTCTATCTCAGTCGAGAAATTGTAGACCGAGATACCTACTCGGTCGAAGTTTTGTCGACCGACAGGCTCTATGGATCAAGTATTTGCAACGTTCATCTCCAACTGCCAACTACCTTGTCAGCTGTGTCTAATGGCTACCTGGGTTTTTCTCGGTCGAGAAGCTTGTCGACCGAGAGTGTCTCGGTCGAGGATTTTGTCGACTGAGATTGACCCTATTTCAATGTTTCAATTAAAGTACTAAGTGTGTATGTGAGTGTGCATATGTGACACTATTGAAGGGGATGATCTATCTAAGTGTAGTGATTGGCTAGGGAAGATCTAACGCTTGATTTACATGAAGTCTAAGTACTTGTACATTATATATTTGTACAAGTTTACAATTGATTACATTTCATGAAATTTATAAGCATTCAAGCATATAGATTCCCTAGTGCTTTGCCATCCACCTTATTTATGCAACACTCAAGTAGCACGTTAGATCAACAAGAATGAAATGTTTGTCATTATCAAAACAAAGGGATTTACTGATGTCCATTTAGCCAACAATCTCCCCCTTTTTGAAGATGACAAACATTTCTAAAATATAAATTAAGGAAATATAAAACATGTGAATTTCATACTTGAAGATTACCTTTGTAGCAATTTTTGTTGCGCAAGTGAGTGTTTTATGTTTTTGATTTTATATTCTTTCTCCCCCTTTGTCATTTCAAAAATATATCCAAGATAAATATTTGTGTGTCTTTTAGTCATAAGTAATTACTCAATCACTTGCAAAGGTTGTGAAGCCTTGAAAGTGATATGAGAATCCTTTTAAGCTTTAGAGTATATGAAAAATATTTCTAACCAAAAGCACGGGATGTTAGGCCCTGATTTGTTTAGAAAATTCCATTAAGAATCCTTATGCATTGCTCCCCCTTAAATATATATCCCAATTATAATCAAGGGATTAATGCACTCCAATAGATGGTGAATTTAGCCATAAATTTTAGATATTTGCAAAGATTTTATCCTTTGTGATTCATTGCATATATATTACTCTCCTTACTTTGTATGCTCTACTATAATAGTCTTATAAACATTTTACAAGATGACTCATATGCTTTGAAAGATATCCATTATAATCATGCAAAGATAACCAATTCATTGCAAGAATAACCAATTCATTACAATCATGTAAAGATAACCATTTCATTACAACTATTACAAAGGACACTCATAATCTCACTGAAAAGACCTAAGTATTACATCGATATCTGGGTCTTTTCCAAGAAATGGCTCAGCTCCATAATACTTGACTAAAGTTTGCCACTCCAAAGCACCTGTCTTGGTTAATTCATATGCTTCCAAGAAGGTGGGAACACGATCAAAGCGAAAATGAGCAGCAATGTCTTGTAGTTGCATGTGAGAAAACTGAGTATGTATGAGATCAGGAGATGGTGGAGATGGAATTCGGTAGTAGTTGTAGGAAGGGTTATATGGGTTGATCATGCCAGGATTTAGAGAATAAGGATATTCATCTGGTTGATTTGAAGAGAGGGTTTGCATCCTTTGGTTTAAGTAGGTCATGGCATGGTGACTGTAATCTAATTGTTTACTTAGATGATATTGGGATCCAGCAATGTAGGTTAGGGTGTTTTGGATGGGATCATAGGGTAGGTTAGTAGGAGGAGGTGGTGGTATGTCTTGAGTAGATTTTTCCCCTTCCATCCTAGCCCTCTTGTGACCAAAATTAATTCCCATCTTTTCTACTGTGTTTTTGCTTATTTTTTGTGGTTTTCTTTCCCATGTGTATCCTAGATCCTCAATATGGTTCTTAAGAAAGTGTTGAGTGATTTGGCATACAAAATCAGCATAAGGGGGATTTCCAGAAAACTCAAGCATATTCTTAATGATAATGCGGATAAAATTTATGGGAATGCGTTTGATAATGGCATAAATGAGATACATGCGAAAAGTAGGAACTTCAGACTTGTTTGCTCTAGGATGTATGTTTGTGGAAACAATAAGGTTGATAATCCTAGCTGCAGGTTTGAGGTTAATGGCATAGTAGGTACCCCTATCTTCGTGACAAGTTGTGTTAGATTGAAAAATAGCTCGTTCAATGTCACTAAGACTGACCGTATTGTCATCTTGGGAAAGTGTATTGAGTGGATTTCCGGTGGTAAGGTCAAGGGTGTCTTGGTATTCTTCTACGTCTATGTTGAGCATGTCAAGGATACCCTCTTTAGTAAAGTGAAAGCTATGCCCATTGACCATAGAGTAGAAGGAGTCATTTTCAAGATGTGAGGTTAAGTTTGCATAGAACTCATTTACCACTTTGGAAGAGTAGGAAGGGAAGGAAGGGTTAAAAAAATCTTTCAACTTTTGCACCTCGAAGAGATCCTCCAGGTCGACGATGCTGTAGAAGTCCATTACGTCAATCGGCCGTCGTGGAAGAGGAGTTTTGGAGGACAACCTGAGGTAGCGATCACCAACAGCTGCATCGATGAAGGGGATGTCGTTGATGATCGTCAATGGTGGGGAAGCCGTCCTTCCTTTCCTGCTAGAAACTTTCTTCTTTCCATGCGCAGATGATGAAGCCATTTCTTTGCTTTAAGGTGGAGAAGAAGCAAGAAAGTCTTGGAGGTGGAAAAGCCAAAGAGTTGCACAAGAATGCACTAGAGAGAAGCTAAAGAAGTGATAATGTGAAAGTGTGATGCAATGACCCATTTTTGGTCCTTTTTATAGCAATCCAGTAACCAGTTCGGTCGACAAATTGTCGACCGACAACCACAACGGTCATATCCTAGGCACGCCTCTCGGTCGATGATTTCTCTCGCTATACTTGGACTTTCTTTCTTGTTTTGAAAAGTGATACTCTTGATGTTTTCTCCAATTGTTGTAAATGAGTTGAGAACAAAGCCTCTTTCCGAATTGTTTCTATCTGTAGTGACCATGGGGGAGAATTTGAAAATGATCTTTTTGAGCATTTTCATGAAAAATGTGGTTACTCGCACAATTTCTCTTCTCCTCGTACACCTCAACATAATGGGGTTGTAGAGAGAAAGACTAGGCCACCACAGGAAATGGCTAGGACCATGCTTCTTGAGTATGACACTCAAAAGAAGTTTTGGGCTGAATCTGTTAGAAGATCATGCTTTGTGCAGAACTGGATTTTCACACATCCTTCTTTAAAGAAGACCCCCTATGAGTTATGGCACGGTAGAAAGCCATCCATTGATTTCTTTTATGTTTTTGGATGTCCTTGTTTTATCTTAAATACGAAGGATTCTCTCAACAAGTTTGATCTAAAATTGTATAAGGCTTCCTTGTGTATAGCACTACAAGCAAGGCTTATAGAGTATCAATACTGAACTGTCTAAAATTGAAGAATCTATAAATGTTAAGTTTGTTGAAACTAACCCTACCATTGGAAAGAATGTTGTTGATAATGATGTTACAGATGACCTAATTCCCATCCTAAAAGACCTCAACATAGACAACAAAGGTAAGCATGTGATCGATGTAGAAGAAGAAGAAAATAAGGATCACACTTCTCACTTCGCTAAGAATCATCCAAAAGAGCTAATCATTGGTGATCCATTCAAAAGAGTGAAGATACAAGATGCATACAACAAAGAACAAGTAGACATTGCCTTCGTATCACAACTTGAGCCAAAGAACGTCAAAGAAGCTCTTGGGGATGATGAGTGGATCCTAGCCATGCAAGAGGAGCTAGAGCAGTTAAAAAAGAACAGAGTGTGGACCTTAGTGCCAAGACTAAGTGATAGAAAGATCATTGGCACCAAATGGGTCTACCACAACAAGCTGGATGAAAGTAGAAAGGTGGTAAGAAATAAAGAAAGGTTAGTGGCTCAAGGTTACAATCAGTAGGAATGTATTGACTTTGATGAAATTATGCTCCTATTGCTAGACTTGAATCTATAAGAATGCTACTTGCCTTTGCTAGCTATAAAAATTTATTGCTTTATCAAATGGATGTTAAAGGTGTGTTTTTGAATGGTACAATTGAGGAGGAAGTATTTGTTGCTCAACCTTCGGGCTTTGAAAATGACAAGCTACCTAACTATGTTTACTTGCAACAAAAATCTCTCTATGGACTCAAACAAGCACCTCAATCTTCGTATGAGAAATTAAAGAACTTTTTGTTAGACAATGGCTATGTCATGGAAAAAGTTGATTCTACCTTGTTTCTAAAACACACTTCTAGCAAATTTCTATCGTACAAATTTATGTTGATGATATTTTCCTTAGAGGAACTAATCTTTATCTTTGCAAGGAGACCAGTTCTCTTATGCAGAGTGAATTTGAAATGAGCATGATGGGTGAGCTTAATTTCTTCTTCGGCTTTCAAATCAAGAAAACAAAAGATGGAAACTTCATCAACCAAGGCAAGTACACAAATGAACTACTCAAGCACTTTGGGATGGATAACACGAAGCCAATGGACACACCCATATCAAATATTGCCAAATTAGATCATGATGAAGAAGGTGAGAAAGTGGATGAGAATCTCTATAGAGGTATGATTAGAAGTTTACTTTATTTAACTACCTCTAGACCTGACATAATGTTTAGTGTTTGCTTGTGTGCTCACTTTAGGCCTGGCAATGGGTCGGGTTTTCCCTACCCGACCCGAGATTTGACCTGACCCAATTATCACTGGACCCGGACCCGGACCCAGACCCGACCCAAAAAATATTACATTTGAAGACCCAAAATTCACCCGACCCAGTTTTACCCGCCCCAAAATATGAGGACCCGACCCGACCCGCAATACCCAAATTTGTTTGACATTGAACTACTAACTGCAAATATCCCCTTCATGAAGCTGCACGATGATTACAATAACTATGAATCGTGATGTATCAATCTAATAGAGCAATATATACAATGATTCTTATAACAACGATAAACAAGTTACACCATGATTTCAATAACAATGATATATCAATCTCACAGAACAAGCTGCACCATGATTTCAATGACAACGGTGTATCAACCTCACAATCCAATTGGAAACACATCCAACCAAAGTACAAGAATTCTTATATAGTTAAATTGGAAAAACATCCAACCAAAGCTACACCATGATTGCCCACCCTGTGCATAGAGCCGGCAAACTCGTGGTCGAGCCCATGTATTTTCCGTTCATGATTCTCAAGCTCAGAGACCACTTTGTGGAGCTAGCAGTGGGGAGAAGTAAGGGGAGTCGTCGTCAGGGGTAGCCATTGGAGATCCAACAGAAAAGCACCACACTATGGAGGACCCAGGTTCCCTTCCTTCACGCAAGCACTGCTCCAATCGGCTTAATGATCTGGGCCCAGTGACTTCAAGCAACCACCCATACATGGGGTGGATTTCGGCAGGGCAGAGTAGCAGGACATGGAAATAAAGAGAGGCAATAGTAGTGAAGTTGGGGAGTCTGACCTCCTCGACAGAGCATCTCATTGACGTTCCTCTCACACTTGTTGTCGGATAAATTCTCCAGCCGCTGATAAGGCCACTGTGGATCAGTCGAAGAGAAGACAAGGTATCAGCCGCAGGAGGAATCAGCATCCTCGTCCCATAAGGAGAGGGAGGAGGTCGGGTCGGTGAGTCCAGATTTGAAGACGATGAAGCCCAGGACGTCGTCGTTTGAGCGTGTCGCTGCTGGAAGAGGTGGCCGAAGATGGTTGGACTGGGAATGTGGTGGCCGCAGTGAGGTGGAAGATGAAGAGTGTGCGTGATGGTGGCAGCGCGGGCTGTCGTCGCTTGCTCGTTGTCGGCCTCTTAGTCTCCTTTACAACGGCTAGGTTTAGGAGCGGAGGAACCGAGGTCTCAAGGAGGCAAGTGAAGGCATCAGGTGAGTGAGTGGTGTCTGCTGTCCGGGCATGCTCGGGTCTATTCAGGTCTTTAGATTTTAGTGGGCACAGTTGTGCCCGACCCACAGATAAGATGCCCGATTTAGGGTCTACCCGCTTAAGACCCGGACCCTCTTTCAAACCTAAAAGACCCATTTTCAGGTCAGGTCGGGTCCAACCGGGTCGGGTCCCGACATTTCTGCCACTCACTTTCAATCTAGCCCAGGGAAATCACATCTTATAGATGTTAAGAGGATTTTGAGGTACTTAGCCAAAACTCAAAACTTTGGAATATGGTACCCTAAGTTAAGGGACTTTAATCTTATAGCTTATAGTGATGCTGACTATGTAGGATGCTTGGTTGATAGAAAGTGCACAAGTGGCACTTGATTCCTCCTAGGACCATGCTTGGTGTCTTGGTTCTCCAAGAAACAGAGCATAGTGGCATTATCAACCACCGAGGCCGAGTACATTGCAACCTGGAGTTGTTGTGCCCAGGTCCTATGGATGAAGCAAATGATCTAAGACTTTAACATTCATTTTTATGCTTCTCCCATATATTGTGATAATACTAGTGCATTTAATCTATCTTATAATCCTATATTTCATAGTAGAGCTATAAAAATATAGAAGTTCGTCATCATTTTCTTTGTAATCACATTGCTCATAAGGATATCTACATCATGCATGTGGGAACAAAAAATCAATTGGCAGACATTTTCACTAAATCTCTAGCTAGAGAGCAATTTAACTTTATTAGATCAAAATTGCCTTGATGATATTGACATGCTAGCTAGCTAGTTGCTATTCACCTATATGTCTTGCTCATGCTTAACTCACCTTGCCTACTTAAAAATGCTAACATTTGCTTGTTGTTATGCTTAGTTTTGCTTATTATTGGGTATTTTTCAAAAATCGTGTTTTTATCGCCAAACAGTACACAATGACGAGTGAAATGTACCTAAATATGTCTAAAATGCATAATGGACTAGCAAAATAAATATAATTGGCATGCATATGACTAGAAATCAAAATTTTAGATTTTTGGTCAGGATGACCTTCGGTCGAGTTGCCAACTCGGCTGATCCATGGCTGAGGGTTTGTTGTTTGTAACCACTCGATCGAGTTTCCAAGTCACAGAACTCGACCGATCGGTAGCTGGAATGAAAGGTAAAAGGCCAACTTATCTCCCTATCAACTAGAGAAAAGTCGACCGAATCTTCCTCCAGTAACTTCAGACCTTCAACCCTAGCCCTAACCTCCCTCTCCCTCACCCTAACCCGACCTAGATAGACCTCCCTTGACCTCCTTCCTAGCTTCCCTAGGTGCATGGATGAGTTTTGGTGGTGTTCTTCTCCAGTTTACTCTCTCCTCCTCCTCCATTTTGTCTCCGTGGCATCCCATAGGAGAAAGAGAGCCGTCCCAACTGGATCTCCCTCATCTTCCTCTTCTTCTTGACTCATTCCCTTCGATGATAACTTTTTCATCTCAAATGAGGCTCTAAATCGGTACAAGGAGCTCCTCCCATGGAACTCTTTTCTCTTTCGTGCCCTCTTTGAGCCAAATCTGAGAAAACAAGAGGTAATCCAATAGGTAGCCACCTTTCTCTATAACCACTACCTCTCAACTCTCTATGTCGAATGCCCATGCTATGACAATTACCTCACAAGAATGAAGGCCATTCATAATTCTATACAAATTTGCAATGGAATTATGACACAAGAGTGCCCCCTCCTGATACTTAGGTTGTTCTTACCTCCATGATCACTGGTAAGAAGTTTTAGATCACTGAGGATTCCTTGAATATCTTTTTTAATGGAACGAGGTGATTGACACTTGGAGGAAAGACTACCCTGAGTATTTTGACCTTCTGGTTCCAGAGACTCTCTACAAGCATCTCGACATTCATTTGTCTGACATTCATAAGTTCTTAAAGAAACATCAGTATCCATATAGGAAGAAATGTATCCTTCCCTCCTATGCCCTTGACCTAAAAAACCGCATCCTTGCCCTAGTTGTTAACTACAACATCCATCCAAAGAAAAATCAAATGGATATTGTATAAAACACTTCGGTACTAATGTTTACAACATGAGAAGAACTACAACATAAGCATATCTATTATATCTTATTGTACTATACACGATCTCAGTGAAAAAAAGTAAACAAGGGCTATCATCCAATATGAAGCATTGTGTATAACCCTAAATCGACACGCTACACGACTGTCTTACATATTTTATTATGCCCTGAGGAATTTGAGGACACCACTCAAAATTCAACTGACCACTGGTAAGTCGAAATTAGTGCCATAAAAGATCTAGGAAGAGTTGGACTCCTAAGATCTTCTCTGCCCCCGGTCAGTACACGTCTGCCACAGCGATACATAAGATCAAGCTACTAACAACCTAGTCTATCCTTGGTACATGTCAAGGCACTAGTGAAAGGAGGTGGGTACGCATACCCTACCATTCGAGGTACAAATATAGTTTTCTTCCAATCTCATCACATATATAATCACCAAGACATGACCGCAACCATTCTCAAACTGAGGGCTAGGTATGACCGTAGTCATCCTCCCTGAACACTTCAATTCAGGAGGACAAGAACCCCACATACTCATCAATATGCGCTCTGAGTTTCCCTTAGGAATAATCGTTTCAGTATATGGCAAGTTTTGACACTTATATGGATCTATGGCACATGGTACTAAATGATTAGAGTTTCACTTGATTAGTTATGCCAATTGGGTGAATTAAGGCTGAATCAAACAAGTGGGCATACAAACCCTTATTTACTTCTAACAAGCATATACTTATCCCAACTTCAAAATATATAAAATGTGTGAAACATAATTTCTCATCTCATCATCACATGGTACTATTCACTTACCATTCATGAGGCTACACTAGTAATCATACTATCACAAGATATAAATCCTTTTCACAATATCACAGGGTATCAACCCTTATCAACACAAGAGGATTACACCTCATTCAGGGGTCAACCATGCTCAAATGTCATCAAGACCATCATAATATTCCCTACAAGATCATCATTATCATTCCATGCCTTATAGCAAGGCTCAACAACATCACTTACATATAATACACTAGATCAACACAATATTGCATTAATGAGCTAGGAGATATTCATAAATAATCATAGCAGGGTTATATTAACATTAAGAACATTCCTTTATTACATCAACATGTAAATAATCTAGATATGATCAACCCTCTTCATATTCATAATGCACACGTTTAGCATAAGAAAGTATCAATCATGTGGCTATGATAACAAGCAATTAACATATTAAGGTTATGATCATATTAAGGAGGTTATTTCACCATCATCCCATCATATAAGAATGTTAAACATGAATACTTGTCTTTATCTATTTCCATTAGAGTTAGGTTCAAGAAGATAAATTATATTAATGCTACTAATTAACACTTATACCCAAATCTGAACTCACGACATCCCCATTGGATCATGGATACATAAGGTGAAGAATCACCATCACATTCCACACTATTCTCAAGTATGAACCCACACATAAATTAAGGTGTATCCATTGGTTTATAGTATACTAGGGTTTCAACAACAATAAGAGAGTACTCCAGGATTGTATTAATCATTCAAGAACTATTCATACCCAATTACCATCATTTAGTTATATTAAAGCTAGATATAACAAGCTATACCTCATTAGGGTTACATATCAACACAATATGGTTATCATCCCATCTGTTCATATGAGTGAATAGGTAAGACTACCTTATTAAGGGTAACCCTCCATTTGTTCCATAATTATTCAAGCCATATCACTATACCACAATGTCACCCAGAACCATTGGATGTTTAAAAGGTAAGACTATTGGTTGCTTACATAAGTAAACATCGTGGATAAACCACTTATGAATTCCTTGATTTGTTCTCTATAAAGAGTCACCATCTAACCCTAGACATCCCTTGATTAACGACACAAAAAGTTCCATTGAGAGTAGGGTAAAACCCACAATCGACTTTCGTTTAAAACAAGCCATCCATTGTCAACAAGTAAGCTTCTTAAGTTGATCATATAAAGAAAACCATACAAATCACATTATTAGGACCAACATATTACACTAGCCATCATTCCACTTTATTGGAGGAATAAACATTAGATCTTGACCATTGGGTCAAGTTCATATGGTAAAACCATCAATTACAGTATAGGTCCGACCATTGCATCTAGTGACCCAAGAAACCATTGGTATAAGGCTTAATTGATGCTAAAACTATATGATTAACTCACAATAGGTTTTGGAGACCTGATCCACCATTATTAGTGACCATTAAATCATCATAGGTTGTTAGATCAACACTACATTCATTAATCAACATCAAATATTAAGCTAATGTCATCATTGATTGATAACAACAGTAGGGTACTTAATGGTTGATCATTAAACTTCTAATTCATACAAAACCTGACCTAAGGGGGTGACCATAGGTTGTCACCATAATCTGACACCTTTGATCCTGACCATCAATTGTCATGAAGACAACACTATAGGGTTGTTGCAATGATACCATCATTGGGTCATGGGTTTATAGAAGAAAGCAGCTTAAAACCCTAAAATTGACCATTGGTTAATAGGTGCTTAGCACCATAGGTTGTCAAACCAACCTGATACAAGTCATATTATACCTTAGGAATAATGTACAAATGATCACAGATTCATATAGAACTAAAATCAGAACATGGAATATTATAAACTCAAAATCCAAGTCAAGCATAACTTTTTAGTGCATGGATCATCATTCAAAAGAAAGAACACGAGATAGCAAGATTATGGTAAGAAATAAACATGGAGTAAGTTATAAAACTTGACTCTAATGAGAAGATGAAATCCCAAATAGAAGAAAACTTGAGCAGGGTAGAAAATTCAAGTATAAGCTGCGAACTCGTCCATCTAGCACCTTTCTTCATCAAATGAGAAAACCCTAAGCATAAAGAGCAAGAAAGGTAGGGTTTTAGAACTTTAGAGCAATTTCTACCATGAAATAGCAATGTTTCGACCTGGAGAAAGGTAGGAGGAAGTATAACAAAGAAATAAATGGTGGAAAGAAGGAGATTCTTACTCTTTTAGGTCAAGATCACTAGAAGGAAGCTTTTCAAACCCTAAAAGGAAGTCAATTTCATCCCTAGATTCTTTTTCCAAGAAGATCCCCTCTTTCTTATTCCTTGGATAGGAAATTCACAGAAGCATAGAGGGAGAACGAGGTTCATAGAAGGAGGGAAGTGATGGAGAGCAAATGGCTCATTTAGATGCTTTGGGAAAAAGAAAAAGTTGAAGTTCTAGTATCTTTCCAAGTGTAAACTGTTAAGAATATACAAGCACACACACCATTAGCTCCCCCACCATCGATAGAGACATGCTTATAACTCATTTATTGAATTTCCAAGCAAAACAAATAATTCATTAGTTGATAGCTACTAAAGGTAGCTTATCCATGAAGGGGTAAACCCTAAAATACCCTTGAGGAAAACACCTTCAAACCAAGGTTTAAATAGTTTCCCCATGGCTAAAAAAGCTCAATAATGATGAGAGAATATACAAGGAACATAATTCAAGTGATAAATTGCAAAGAAAACCTCTCAATTGGGTAAATTGCTAGAAACGTCCAAAATGTGCATAAAATTGCATAACTTGCTCAAACAATATCCAAAATGGACCAAATTTGAAACTTAAACTTGTATTATGATTTAACATAATATCACAAGGTTATATTAGGGTTATAAGAAAATAAAGTATGATAATTAAGCTTGCTCAACACTTTAAGCAAGTTTAGGGGTATCACATAATTGATACACATGAGGAGAGATCGACTCTTAGGCTGGAGATGCCTAGATTTTTGGTTGGGTTGGAGGGAAGCATGCATGCATGGATGTATAAGGAGTTTCTCCATTGGTGGGCTTGAAAGGTGGATATTTTACCGTGGAACAGGCTGCCCTAAAAGTTGCCTTAACTAAAGTGGTTAAGCATGAGAAAGCGTGTATTGACAATCAACATGTTTTCATACCTTTTGGCTTTGATACTTTTGGATTCTTAGCAACAATGGATGTGGAGATTCTCAAGAGGATGGAAAAAGTTATGCTAAAAAATATCATGACTCCTAGATCTATGTATTTAGTATTTCAGAGGATATGCATATCCGTACAAAAGGGGCTTGAGGCACAACTTGTGCCCGTATACCTTCTTTTTCATTTTAATTTTTCAAATTTCATAGTTGTAGTGTAAAGACTACTTTGAATGTTAACCTGTTAGTTTCGTTCATGTCCTATGGTGGTTCTGTGTAGTCTCATTTTGGATGAAATGAACTTGTTGAAAGTTTGTTCTATCTGGTTTTCATTTATTATTTTGCAATCAAATATGAATAAAGAATGAAAAAAGAGTAAATTCAAAAGTAGGGTTCAAGTAGACATACACAAATTAATGGTTGATGACTCTAAGATGATTCTCTAGAGAAAACTCACGATCACTAGGTGAAGTAAATTGGAGAATACAAGACATATTACCACAATTTATTAAGAAGGGTAATAGAAACGTTACTTGAAAATTTAACATACATGTGAGAAAATATAACACCTGTATTAAAATGTTGATACCTCATGTATTAATTAGGCTACCCATATATTTTCAAGTCAATGGTATCTTAAATGTAATGACCCATTTTCAAATTAGTCATCTAATTAGGGTTTACTTGGATGATTGTATGCTTAACTAAGTTGATCATTGTTTAAAGTTTAATTAATGATGGTAGTTAAGTTTTGATGTTTTAAATATATCAAGGAGGTTTAATCATACTTTGATTCACATAATTAGGTTTACGATTTGGAAATTCTAATCGGCCTAAATTAGGGTTTTGATGACATATGAATACTGAATTTGATAAGTATAGTGTCTCACTAAATGATTTTTAATATTTTATATGTAACTCTTATTTAGTTGAAGTTTGTCTATGATTTGGATATTTTAAATTGGAGAACTATTGAAAAATATTAGAATTTTTGAATAATTCTCTAACCTATTTGTTGGTCGAGTTTTCCCAAGAGAAACTCAGTCGATCATGTATTCAGATTGAAATATAGCAGTATGGTATTTTAATTTTATCTTTTTATTGGTATATACAATTGATATAAAATTTTAAATGAAGTTGAGAAACTCCATTATAGACATAAAATTAAATTGGAATAATTTTTGGATGATGTTTAATCTCTACAGAGAGGGTGCCGGTCGAGTTCTATGTAGGACAATCTCGATCCACCATGTTGCAGACTGTAATATAGCAGTGTAGTATTTTATTTTGAGTTATTTATTTGTAAAGAAAAATGATCTAAAATCTTTAATGTTGCTTACTAACTCAATTTCTGACATTTAATTAAATTTTCATAATTTTTGGATGATGTTTGAGTTATGAAAAGTGTGGTGTAAATTGAGTTTATAACTCAGCCAACCAACCAGTCTGAGCAAAATAAAAACAAAATGAAGGGCTTGTTTGCAATTGTTATAAACACCTAAATTCATCTATATGACTAACCTAACACACAAGGAGCTCTCATAACTCATCATTCCTATCAAAGAAATGAAATTCTAGAGAGATAGGAGAGCTAGGGTTTTGAGAAGAGAAAGTGGTGGAGATGTTGACCTAGGGTTTCTCTATCCAAGATATGATGAAATCAAGTAAGTTTAGCTTCTTTACATAGCATTTCATGGTGAATCTTCTCTTACATGTCAATATTCTGTCCTTTCTTTGATTTGATTTGAAATCACATCAGACCTCCCCCTTTTCTCACTCTTTCTCTCTAATCCCCATTTCTAGTGTTTTCAAGTTGAGAGAAGAAAGAATTGGATTCATTTGCTAGAGTTTGATTGGGTTTCCAAAAATTTAGAGGTTGACCTACGTTTTTAAGGTGCTTGGAACCCGAGGTGAGTGTTTTTCTCCCTCCTAAGCTCTATATTAATGTTGAAATCCTAATTCTATTCAGCTAAAATAATCAGAAACCTATCTTGTATATGTATGTGATTGGATATTGATTTGAAAAAGATATTGGGGGATCCAATTCTACTGATTTTGATTATTTCTCATTGATTGGAACTTGATTAGTTCCTAATATATTTATTGAGGATTAATGGGTAATCTTATGGGTAGATGACTATGCCATTACATGTGAATTTTTCCTAAAAATCAGCCCAATGGCCAATATGCTTGGAATTGAATGATATGTATAAAATCATATTTGAATTGTACTAGATTGTATTATACAAGTATATTGTTGAATGTTAATGGAATTGAATATAATATATGTATAAGAATCAGTAAGAGGTGACCACATATCCTGATTAGGGTTTGTGTTGAGGAAGTGAATCAAATGAGTAAATTAATCAATGTATACTTATGATTGATGAAATGAATATGTGAAAATGGAAACTAGGGCTTCCATGTGTGTGAATAGACCTAATGAACCTCTATGCATCATTATGAAATTACTTAGTGATTTGGTTCTTATGATATGTTGAACTAAGGATGACTTCTTGGAAACCCTAAATGTTTAGTATTATGACGAGTATGAGTGATGAAGCTAGAACTTCTATATGATGTTGTAAATGTGATTAAGTGCTAATTTTAAGTATTAATACTTCAATTAAAGATGATGAGTCTTACTAATATGATCTAATCCTAGTGCATATGTTTTAGCACAATTTATGGAATAATGAGTAGCCCTCATATGAATGTGGGTCCTTTTTATACTAGTTACATAACAGTGATTTGTGAAGGGTGATCAGAGATTATGATGTAAGAAGATGTAACCTAAACCATTCTTTTAAGGTACAATGATTAGTATAATAAAAATGATCACATTTGATTATGGAAATGACATTAGTAGTCAATGACATGGTACACTTGTCTAAATATAAGAGACAATATGAACAATATGTTGGTACTTGAATAAGATGAAACTAATTAAGTTAGTATGATGGAGTATTTTATCTTTTATTTTAATTACACGTGGCTTAACCCAAATTACATGAAATATACTAAGAACTAGACTTTGATAAATGTTAAGTAGAAGAGAAGCATTATATTAAAGTGAATCAAGAAAGATTGGTCCAAATAATGTAATGGACATAAAATTAAGAAGTGGAGACTACTTAACATGAAGGATGATAGTATATTTGATTAGTTGGGCTTAGACCCATTGTATTTTCCATTGTCTCTATTTATCCCATGTACTCACTGGATCCTATATATAGAAGACCCAGTTCTCTTATTTATTGTACTGAATACATTGTTATTTGTTTATCATGGTATCAGACGCATGACTACAATCCTAATCCTCCTGACCCCTTTGTTTTACCCTCTCACTTTGCTTTGATTTTTCCTGGAGGTTGTTGTAAGTGGCTTCGTTCTCAATTATACGAGAAGGAGATTGAGCGCTACAATAATTGGAAAATTAACAACTCAATCTTTGAATTCTGCTGTGTGATACTCTCATACATGGGCTAGCTACGATGCTAAGTCTTTATACTAATCATTGTTTATGAGCTGATGACTTGTTTCAGTTGGTGGAACCGTTCATGCCCATAGAATCTAAAATCGCTTCTTATCTCCTTCACATGAACAACTAATCCGTGGAGCCAAAACCATCACCAACAATAGTAGTTCAGTTATTTTAGCCAAAAAGGTGTATTGGATCTATACTTCTCTGAGTTGATGCCAGTTTTTTATTCGTGTGCTTCTAGACGCAAAAAGAGGGGGGGATAAAAAAACCAGACAAAAGACCCTGTGCTAATTTATAAAGCACCAAAAGAACAAAAGGGGCAAAGCTTTATTTTCTTTTTCTTCCTTTCCATGTGGTTCCCCTAATCCACATGGCTGAGTGCTTTTCATAAAAATTGGGAATTTTATGTTTATCTATCTTACCGTACCATTAATCCGTTAATGGTTCCTATTTCCTACCGAGATCCATTTCGGTAGTGCAACTCTTTTTTCTACCGTGTTTCATTCCGGTAGTCATTTTTATTTCTTCTTCCTACCGAGTTCCATTCTGGTAGTGCAACTCCTTTTTCTACCGAGTTCCATTCCGGAAGTAATTCTATTCTGTTCTTTGTATCGTGCTACATTCCGATACTTTTCTTTCTATTTGTATCATGCCATTATATATAATACTTTACTTGCTTCATCATGAGTGACATTGCTAATCCAACTATCATTTATAACGATATGCCGTACATATCTTCTGTTAAACTTAATGATGAAAACTTTCTTCTATGGATGAATGCTGTCCTAACGTTCCTCAAGTCCTGTGGTAAACTCAAATTTATCACCGATGACTCACCGACAGTTCCTGATGATGCTTGCGTGAGTGGAAACATTCAAGTGCTCTCATGGCTATGGGCATTCCTAGAGCCATAGGTGGCAGTAAAGTACATGTGGCACCATAATGCCATGACTATATGGGAGGAGATGAAACATTTCTTCACTCAAGAAGACAATTGCCTGCCTATGTATAACATTATGGATAAGATCTTCTCCCAACAACAAGGAGATCAACCCTTGTCCAAGTACTTTGATTCCACGAAGGCCTTGGAAAACCAACTCAACTTCTTCTCTCTGATAAAGTCTGCTAAAGTCACTAAGGAGCGGGAGACTCTTCTAATTGGCCGCTTTCTCAACGGGCTTCATCCTCCTTTACACTGGTCTGACAACTACTCCTGGTTGGTGCAACCCTTCCATCTATGGACCATGTATATGCACACCTGGCTCAATCTATGATTCTTTCTCCTCACATCTCTCCCACTACTACATCTGAACCTTTACTGGCAATGGCTGTGGTGGCCAGAGGCTGTGGTCACGGACGACACCAACACCCAAAATGCACATATTGTGGCAAGTTGGGACACACCGAAGGCATATGCCACTCAAAGAATGACTATCCCACACACTATGGGAGAGGATATGGCAGGGGATTTGCTCATGTTGCTCAAGCACCTGGCAACATCGATCAAGTACATGCCCGTATCAGTCAAGCATTTACTCTGACAAATAGTCATGCACCTCCTACACCGCATGCATCCTTTCAAAATTGGCTTGTCTCGTTATCTAATGAGGAGTTCGAGTACCTTCTCCAAGCTTCCCAATATTTTGGGGACTCTCCCCTCCACAACAACATTACCACTTCTTCATCTTTCGATTGGCAAGTCAGAAATTTACCTACTGCTGGTTCTTCTGCCAACCTAGCCACCACTTCCCAAAGTAATTTTGGAGCGTCCATACTTGCTTCTAGTTCTAACTGGATTATGGATTTGGGTGTGACACAACATATGATCAGTATGCCCCACCTTCTAACCACATATGATTTGTTTATACCTCACTCCTCTGTCACCATGGTAGATGGGTCAGTTAAACAAGTAACCAAGTGTGGAATTGTTCCTATATCTTCTACAATCAAGTTGAATGTTGTCCACTTTGTTCCAAACTTTCCATATAATTTGATGTCTGTGGCAAAAACTATTGATTCTCCTAAATGTTTTGTAACTTTTGGTCCATGTGGTTTTATTTCACAGTATGATAGCTCTACTGCAAGTGTCAAGACTCCTGGAGGAGAGACACCAACTTTTCCTATTACAGTTGGGGTACACCAAGGATCCACACTCAACCCATATCTATTCATTCTGGTTATGGATGAGTTAACAAAGAATGTTCAGGATGATATTCCTTGGTGTATATTATTTGCTGATGATATTATTTTGATTGACGAAACAAAAGATGGATTGAATGATAAAGTTGAATGTTGGAGAAAGGCATTGGAATCAAATGGATTGATGATTAGCAGGAGCAAAACTGAGTATATGCATTGCAATTTCAGCCAATCTCGCAGTGTGAATGATGGAGCCAAGTTGGATGGAGTAGATATACCAAAATGTGACAAATTTCGTCACTTAGGTTCTATTATTCAAATAGACGGGGATGTCCAAAATGATGTTTGTCACCAGATCACTGCAGGATGGTTGAAATGGAGGAGTGCAACTGGAGTTTTATGCGATCAGAAGATCCCTCTCAAGTTAAAAAGTAAGTTTTATAGAACAGCTATACGACCAGCCATGCTCTATGGGAGTGAATGTTGGGCGGTGAAGGAACAAGGTCTCAACAAGATGAACGTGGCTGAAATGCGTATGCTGAGATGGATGTGTGGGAAGACAAGAAAAGATCGTTTGAGAAATGACTATATCAGGAATAAAGTGGGGGTGGCGAGCATTGAGGACAAGTTGCGTGAGGGCCGACTCAGATGGTACGGACATGTGCAATGCAGACCTACTAGTGCACTTATACGAAGCAATGCTATTGAGCCAAACACTATAAATAGAAGAAGAGGAAGGCCTAAATTAACATGGGATGAGCTTATAAAGAGAGATTTTGAATCTCTACATCTCAATCAGAATATGGCCCATGATAGAGCTGAATGGAAACGAAGGATCCATGTAGCCAACCCCAACATAGTTGGGATTGAGGCTTAGATGATGATGATGATGATGGGAGGAATTTGAATATGATTGGGTACGAAGTACTTTTTGGTGATCTCTACTACTTCTCCACCCCACCCTCTAGCCTGTCACAAGCTCTTCTTGCCTCCACACCACTTCAACTACATTTACTTCATGGCCATTCACCTTTAGACAAGCTTAAACTATTAGGTAGTTCTTTATCTTCGTGTCGTTTCATTCAATGTAATGCCTGTCAGATAGGAAAACACCATCAATGTGCCCTTTCCAGCCCGTATTTATAAACAATAATTTGGTATGTTTGAATTAGTTCATACTGATGTGTGTGGTCCATTCAGAACTACTAGTTATAATGGCTACATCTATTTTCTTACATTTATGGATGATTTTTCTAGAATGACATGGCTTTACTTACTTTGAACTCGTGATGAAGTCTTTACATTAATTGTGTGTTTCACAAGATGGTTTTGGTTCAATTTTCAACTTCTATTAAGATTCTTTAAACTGTCAATGCCCTTGAATATACACAAAAGGTTGTTGCCTACTTTTGTTGTGACGTAGGGATGATCCATCAACGCTCATGCACATACGCTCCACAAAAAAATGACATTGTCGAGTGTAAAAATCGTCATTTACTTGACATTACACACTCTCTTCTCATTCATGCCAATTCTCCTAAGTCTTTCTCATCTAATGCAGTCCTCACTGCTTGCTTTCTTATTAATCGTCAATCTTCCTCAGTTCTTAGGAAGCACACTTATTTTTCCATTATTTACCCTCAAGATACATCATTCCCTCTACCATCTCGGGTGTTTGGTTGTGCCACCTTCGTTCATAATTTTGATCCTAAGGCTGACAAGATTTCTCCCCAAGCTATTTGAACTGTCTTTCTTAGTTATCTTTTTTCTCAAAAAGGATACAAGTGTCTTGAACCTAACTCTGGAAGAATCTATATCTCTACAAATATCACCTTTCATGAGAATGAAATGTTCTTTTTGTCATCCTCACCCCCATTGATCATACTGATACTATGGTATCATTGCCTAATCCATTCATCCCTCCAACACCACCACCATCCACAACACTAAACTGGTACATGGAAGATGAGCCACCAGCTGCATATACATAATCATCGTCAATTCCAGACCAATCTAATCTACTAGTGGTAGTACGTAAAGGTATACAATCTTTCACTATCAAACATCCTATTTCCAACACTTGTTTTTTAGCTCGTCTTTCTTCTTCTGCATCATCTTTTGCTACTGCCCTGGACAAAACATATGTTCCTAAGTGTCCAGCAAATCTCTACGCCATCCTGGATGGAAAGATGCCATGATGGAAGGAATGCAGGCTCTCTATGACAACACGACATGGGATCTTGTGACCCCACCAGTCAGGAAAAGTATTGTAGGTTTTCGATGGGTCTTCTCTATAAAGCATAAGTCGGGTGGCTCTATTGAATGATTCAAGATGCACCTAGTTTCCAAAGGATTCACCCAAACCTTTGGCGTGGATAACTTTGAGACACTTTCTCCAGTGATAAGGATTTCATCTTTCCACATCCTTATCTCCCTTGTAGATCACCTAGACTGGCCTCTCTACCAGATCGACATCAAGAATGCATTTCTTCACAGAGATCTCCTAGAGGAAGTCTACATGTAGCAACCACCCGATTTTGTTGTTGAGGGGGCATCTTCTAACAAAGTATGTCGTCTCTGATGATCTCTCTACGGCCTCAAGCAGTCTCCAAGGGCCTGTTTCAACAAGTTAAGTGATGTCTTAACACAACTCAACTTTCAGAGATCAACCAAAGACCACTCCTTATTCTTTTCCAAGTCCTCCAAAGGCCACACTCTTGTTGCTATCTATGTGGATGATATCATCATCACATGCAATGATGTGACGGAGATATCTAATCTCAAGCAGTCTTTGCATGAAAATTCCATACAAAAGACTTGGGCACCTTGCGATACTTTCTCAAAATTGAAGTTCTTCACCGAGCCTCAGGGATCAATCTGTCACAACGACGCTATGTCTTGAACCTACTTCAAGAGGCCAACATGGTCAAAGCCAAACCAGTCTCTACCCCCATGGACTATCATATGAATCCTATACATGAAAGATAACTATTTTTTTATCCTGAGAAGTATCACTGTATAGTCGGGAAATTGATTTACTTGACTATTACTTGACTAGATATTACTTATGTTGTTGGAGTAGTTAGCCAACATATGAGTGCACCACTCCAGGACCACTGGTCCAATGTGAAACACATTCTTCACTATTTCAAGAGTTCTTCAGGATGAGGATTGCTCTATAAACATCCTAAGTCCAAGGTAATCTCTATCTGGGATATGAAGATGCAGATTGGGCTGGTGATTCTAAAGATCAGCGGTCTACTTCTGGATATTGTGTCATGTTGGGCACTCATCCAGTTTCCCGGAGAAGTAAAAAACAAGCTGTAGTAGCTTTCTACAGCACAGAGATAGAATATCGAGCTATATCTCATGCATGTTGTAATATATAGTGGGTTCGGTCCATCTTGACTGAGTTTGGAATTCCTTTTCAAACTCCAACTACTTTGTATTGTGACAACAAGGCAGCTATACACATAGCCAATAATGTAGTCTTCCACGAGCGTAGAAAACACATTGAGGTTGACTGTCATTTTATATGAGATCTGGTCAAAGACAACTTATCATCACTCCTCACATTAGGACAGGTGATCAAGTTGCAGACATCCTTACAAAACCTCTTCCTCCTTATTAAGGTATATGGGTGTGAAGTTGGGACTCCACAATGTTTACTCTCCAACTTGAGGGGGCGTGTTAGTATATTTGATTAGTTGGGCTTAGGCGCATTGTATTTTCCCTTGTCTCTATTTAGCCCATGTACTCCCTGGCTCCTATATATAGGAGACCCAGTTCTCCTATTTGTTTTACTGAATACATTGTTATTTGTTTATCAAAGAAAAAAATATGGGAATTAGTAGATGATTCTAAGAATGTAACTCTTACCCCAATGATGAGTTTTATGATGCTAGTGAATGGAAATATCAAATGAGGGATTAAGGGATGCACAATACTGTAGTTGAATTCAACTAAAAGATGAAATTTAAGTATTTGAATTGATTTACAAGAATGTGTTCTTGAATTGTGATTTGTACTCTAAGAATGGACTAATAGTACAAACTTCAAATGATAGTCAACATGTGATGATTAGTAACCTCATTTGAAGAATGTGAAATAAAACAAGAAGAGAACTAAGTCTGTTATGTATGTATATGCATGGAATTTATTTACATCTATTGAGATTGGATGAAATAAGCATATGTTGTATTATAAATCTATTCTGAGTATGATGAATGATACATGATATCTATATGCTTTTACTGTTGCTAGTTCTGATGCCTCTGCTAATATTTGTTAAGAACTGTGATATACAACGAAATGAGAAGAAATATATTGAAATTGAATTGAATATGCACTCTTTATATTTGAGAAACCCTGATAAGGGTAAATGTTGCATAATGAGATTATGTCTAGGGATAAAAGCCCATTGATGATGATAAAACCCTGATGGGGTAAATGCTGGACAATAAGATTATGTATCGGGATAAAAGCCCACTGTTGATGATTTTTATGATATGATGTAGAAGATAGAAATAATCATATGTGTTGCAATCTATAGATTTATTGTGCTTCTTACTTTGATCATTATCCTTGTTGATAAACTTAACTGTTTCATGCTATTCTAGTTACGTGAGAATACATGAATATGATATATGATGTTTTGAATTCTTTTAAGATGAGTACAAGAGATTAATAACAAGTGAAATGACGGAACATCTAGTTAGGTTCCCTGAACACCGTGAGTTTCCGATGAGGAGCACACTGGGGAAACAAAAATGGATCTCCTTGTAGTAATCAATGAATTATGAGAAGGATTTCCAGAGTGTGGATCCAGACCTTAAAGGTTAGACCACCAAGATTTAGGTGTGAGTCATCTGGAGTGGCTCGAGCCCTAAATACTTGCGGTGAAAGTCTATGTCCATATGGAATAGACTCTAATGAAATGAAATATGTGAAATGTGAAAATATGTGAAATGTTGTGATATGTGATATAGACAGTTTTGTTGGTTCCTATCTCATGTACCCGAGATGTAGATGCGAGCCTCTTTAGGCAACCCTGAGATGGCCATGGTTTGTTGGTTATATCCTAGGGTGGCCGGCTAAATCCTAAAATAGTGCCGGTGAGTTGTTGACATGAGAATCAGGTGTGGCAACTTCTACTCGATGAGGTACAAGCCAAGAAGTTTTAGGGAAAATGACTAAAAGATGATAAGTCGCGTAGAACATGATTTGAATGGTTGTTACACTCCTTATACTTCTACTTGATGAGTTTCCATTATTGATTATGTTTCTTGTTTTGGAAAGTAATCATGTCACTATGGACATTTTTTATTTCATATTATGATATGTCATGTTGACAAGTTATAAATGATGAGATCTATATCTATTCTGAATATGAGTTGGATTGCTTCCTATTTGATAGTATTGTTTGTTAGATATGTATTATGTGTACTTTAGATTCATGAGTGCATGATGTGTTCCTGGTCTGACTGGTGGAGTGTCATAAAGATAATGTTATTAGTATGCATTGATTCAGAATGCTTAGAACTTGACTTATTGCTCATTCAGTAGGATTCTTAATCTGAACTAAGAAGTATTTGCTAATTTGTTCATAGACACACTCTAAAAGATGTTTCAAAGTTATAATTAGTTTATGTGATTGCCTTATCTATTGGATTAGATTACCATTGCAAGTTAGATATGACTTATGATAGAACTATTTGCTAGATTTTTCAATATCTACATGTTTTTGTTAAGTTTATTATACTTAATCTGATGTTGATGCATGCACCTATCTTGAGTGGGAGATATCTTCTCACTAGGGCTCTATATGAGTCTCATGAGGTTGTTTTAAAATTTTTAGGTATAATGCCATCCAACGGAGAGGTCGTGGAAAATAAGATATAAATAGAATAATCTAGATAGATTAGTATGTCCCTGTATTGTCTTTCTCGGGATGGGTTGTAAACTAAGTTTGTTCATTAATGTACATGTATCTGATGTAAATTGAACCACATATGAGAACAAGATTTGATTCTAGTTTTAATGGAGTTGAACAAGATTTGTGATATCTAAATGTGATGTCCTTGATGTGACATTGGTTGTGAAAATTTCCAAGAAATAAAAAGGAAAAAAATTATCTGTGTTTTTCATATATTGTTTAATTGCCTTTGTCGAAAATCCATCGTTTGATTTCATAATTTGGATTTAGGTTTTGGGATTATCTCTAATGGTTGGTATTTATCCTGATCAAAAGAGTGGGTCCCGACATTAAACACACCCCCAAATTAATTAATGAAAGATAAATATATAGCTTTTATTAATATTTGTTTACTTTAATTTCTTGTAATGTATAATATTTTGTTTAAATGTGTTGTAATGTGTGTTTTGTTTTGCACAAAAATCATTAATCAATGTAAACCTTAAGTAGGTTGTGGGATAAAATTGTGGTGGTGGGAGGTTCACCTCTTACCTCCCAACCCCCATACTATACCCTCTATATTAATCGACACGCCATGATTTATTCCTCCTCTGTTTAATTTTAACCCCAACCAACGAGTTCTAATAATACATCAACCATTCAATTCCCCATACTCCTCCATTTTTTTTAGTTCCCTATTTTCTATGAATGGTAGACGAAGAGAAAAATGCCTAATTGAGCATTAAGAATTCCACTACCATGATTTTAAATACAAAGAACCGATCCTCCAACCATTTACTCATAATAACATAGCAATCCTGAGAGCTCTACAATAGTCTTTCTCAACTTTACCATACACCATTTCTTGTCGATTCCCTATGTTTGGGTAGTTGTTCATCTTCTCCAGTGATCTTCACTCTTCTCTAATGTATCACTCCATCTCTTCCCAATTAACTAGTGATGAGTATCCTTGCACTTTATTATTTCCTTTTTCTACTTCATTTATTTGTGTATTTTGATGATACTCCTCATAAATAAATTCAGTTTCTTCAACCTTAAGGTCGGTCTACAACAAGGAGGATTTGTGCCACTGAGACCCTAGAGTTTGAATGGGTTTACTCATGAGATCATGTGGAAACTCCTTAGTGATTTGGCTGGTCATGTTTGGGATTGTACTGGTGTGCTGAGTTAGGATTCTCCAAGTCATGTTAAGCTTCATTGACTGGGGTGTTAGGCTCAGACCCTTTCTCCCCATATAGTTGTCGTGGCCATATCTACCATGGTTTTCTGATAGCGTTCGACGTTGCAAAGGGTGACCTTGTATGCCTTATCTTTGTACCAGAGTTATCCTCACCAGAGCCTTCCCTCTACTTGTTGTATTTTTGCAAATATCTATCTCTCTACACCTCACTCGGGGTTGCCATGTTCATGGTGGATGAGTCCACCACAATCCTAGTAGTGGGTTGGTACCCCATCCATGCTTGCGAATGGCCAAATGTGGTAGATCATTGGACTGGCTAGCTCCTCTCAAGAAGATGCTCCATGGTGTAGGGAGGAGAGGAGGGGGACAATAATTCTAGGAACCTATACCCTCACCCTTGGTATGCCTTCATGTTGTATACATGGATCAAGCTATTTTGGTCCTTTTGACCCCTAGTTTATAGTGTTGCATGAGTCTTTGATTTGAGTAATATGATTAATATGCTCTGATGGGAATAATTCTTCAACTTTACCTTTTATAGATTAAAGAAAATCACTTTGTCGGGGGGGGGAGTGGTTTAGGTGGTTCGGGCACGGGCCCCCTCATGAAGGGACCCAGGTTCGATACCCAGCGGTCGCCCCTGAAGTGTTTACCCGTCGCGCAGGCCGGCCAACTGTGCACTTTAAATGGTTCCTGGGTTTGCAGGACGTCCAGGGACCCGAGAGTTTACGCCGCCTGGGGGGTCACGAATGTGGCGCTTCTGCGGGGGTGGTTCTCTCGTAAATCTAAAAAAAAAAAGAAAATCACTTTAACTTGTAGAAGTTATAAAATTATTATAACTTCAAGAAATCATAAAAATATAGACTTTCAAGATCAAAAAAACCCTTCCAAGGTAATAGTGATGTTTTTAGGCCTAAATTTTAGTAGTATAATATGGTCATTTTAGAGTGTGATGGATCAATGAAGTATCTAATAGGCATTGATTATATATTGTAAACAAGTATTAAAACCCCTAAACTTTGAATTAGAAGCATATTTGGATATCTAGGTTATTCCTTAGAGGTATGGGCATCTTCTTTATTCTATTTATGCATATAATGATTGAATCCTAATTGTTATAATTGAGACTATTTTGAGTTATGCACATCTTTTTAGATCTTGTGATTTTTTAGGATCCTAAGTATTATTCACATACCTTTTTTACAACTATTAAAATCCCACTTGTCAAATATATACATATCTTTTGACCCCAATTTCTATATGTTGGATGCTTCCATCCTTTTTGTACTCGGTTGATAAACTGGACTACATTATGATCTTGCATACTCTAATTGTGTGTGAGATTTGTTAAATGTGGGGCTTGAGAGGGGATACACTCTTCACTAGATCAAGCAATACAACCATCCTATTCTAGAAATTGAGGAAAGGAGGATATATCACGTGTCATGAACGTTAACAAGCTGCAAAAACATAACTATGACAAGTTTCATGATGATTCTTATACAATTGCTCCTTACCATAAAAGGCGGGACAGAAAAATAAAAAGGTATACATATAATAACATGTAAGGCCAATTTCAAAGGTCAACTTGGCCATTTCCAAGCTTTCCATAATTGTACATCACGTATATGCCTTCTGATTCCTTGTCCTATGATGCACCTACATCTGGTGGAAGGGAAACATCACCCAGAAAATAGGAAACATATGCATGCATCACTAAACATTGTGCATGTAAACAACATTTTGAGCATTGTATAAGGTTATAAATAAAATAGATGTTCACATGAAAAAGTGATTGTATAAAAGTAGTTAAGTTCAACAAGATTCAAATCAAGAGATGCATAATATTTTGAGGGAGAAATATTTGATATAAAGAAAATTTTGCCATAAGTAACATACAAAATTTCCAAACAAACAACGTATTGCATACATAAACAATTTAGACTAAATATACCTAAAACACGACCATAACACCATAGGATCATGGTCTAAAAAGTAAAGGTGGAAACACACATCCTGGGAAGAATACACACACCCCAAATAGATGTATGTTTGTACATAAGTATTACTATTGTAGATATTCTATTTAAACATGTAGCATGCGTAAATAGGTGACAAGACTAGAATCCTAGTCATAATTCACATAAAGTATTAAAAGTATAGAAAGAGGGGTCAAATTAACCATTTAAATAGAATAATTTAATGTTCCCATAATTTGATAAGATTTCTAATTAGTAAATCTGTATGTTCACATTTGAATTTCCAGAAAGGGATAGTATTCAAGTACATTCCTTAATACTGTATTTTAGATCACAATCACAATAATTCCCAAAATTAAATAGAGATTGCAATCTTCACATTTAAGGCTAACTCAAATGAAACAGTTTGGTCCACAAGGTCAAGTTTCCATCATAGAAATATATTACATATATTATTCAAACCATTGTGAACATATATAGCATTCCTAGTATATATACATATTATGCTTATGTTGGTTCTGATCACCTAATTGCATATGAGGGTTAATAATCTTATAAGTGATCATATGATTCCATATATATATATATTTTAGTTCTTATACCCATATTTATTAACATAGATCTAAGTATATATAGGTTAGAAGTATGCATGGTTGCAATATGCATTCCTCCAATTTAGATCTCATAGATTTATTATCTTTCTCTATACACAAACAAAAACAAACGAACAAACAAACACAGATACATATATACATATATCATATATATATATATATACATATCATACACACATATATATACATATCATACACACACACACACACACACATATATATATATATATATACATATCATACACACACACACACACACATATATATATATCACAATTCAGTCTTAGTCGACTAGATTAGAAGTATGCATGGTTGCAATATGCATCCCTACAATTAAGATCTTGTAGCTTTATTCTATTTCTCTATACACAAACACAAACAAAAAACAAACAAACACACACATAGATATACATACATACATACATACATACATACATATATATATATGTATATATATGTATATATATGTATATGTATATGTATGGGATTAAGAGAGAAATATTTCTCCCCCCTCTCCCATAACCCGTGGCGGAGGCCGAATGCCCGGGAGGGTGATAAATCAAGAGATGCTTCTCCGTGTGGTTTCGAACCCGGGTCCCTTCATTGGGGACCAACAAAATTTGCCAACTGGGCTATTCCCTTGCCGGCTGTATATGTATATGTATGTGTGTATGTATGTATGTATATATATATGTATATATATATATATATATATATATATATATCATACAATCCAGTTTCAGTTGACTCAATCGACTAAGGTTTACTAAGATTTGTGCCACTTTTTAGGTATGAGTATGCTTATAATGTCCATTCGTATTTGTATCTACCATGAGTCATGCTTAAAGATATTTGTGTATCTAGGGTTTTCAAATTACATGTGACATGCACTAAGGTGAAAGATCAACTATGTATGATTGTTGTCATTCCCACTGTAACATATTGAAAACTAGCATGTTGACTTTAAAAACATCAATCCCATGATTAGGAGGAGGATGTTCTTGGTTCTTTAGATTTATCCAAACAAGGATGAAGATATAGTTAAATGTAGTTAATTGTAAACCTAAAATGTTAATTCATGAATAACTCACCCTAACATATATAAGCATGAAAAAATACGATTTAGTAATCTAATAAGACCAATATACATAAAATATGTCACATGAGATAATGTTTACTAAGTTATGATGTTAAGATAAATATATGCATAGAATAACTATGTGTCCATAATTGAGAATAATGTTACATTATCCAAATAAATATGGAAATCATAACTAATGAGATAAAAGATATGTATATAAGATTGCATGCATAATAATGATATATAACCCTTTTGCTAGTAGTGTGAATATAGGGGACACAATTGGATGAATAATAGTAATAATGACGAAATAATATGATAACTAAAATAATAATGGTCCACAAATAGTAATTTTGTATAACTCATGAAAGGAAATCTTAAAAATGAAAATTAATGTGAAAATCATGTTCCTTGGATATCAATTAGCTTGGAAGTCAAGCTTCACCTTATTTGCATAATAATATTTATCCTAATATCATCTAGAAAAGGAAATCTGAGTTTTTATCTAAAATATCAAATATATCATTAAATGACTTTAAAATGGAAAAAATCTCAAATCTAATCTACATGCTAAAATTAGCCTATGTGTGAATTTTCATATAATTTGGACAAACTTAAATGTTTTAGTGTAATTTAGGGAGAGAAAGTGTGTAAAATCCTAAATCATTAAATAATGTGATAAATAACCTCAAGATATAAAATTAATGGAAAAATCATACCATATGTGAAGTTTCACATTAATTGAGTGAGTCTGGATGTCTTTAATACATTAAGAAAGAGAAAATATGATTTTCTTTAAAAGAATTAAATAAATATCAAAAGTCTCAAAAAATGAATACTAATGCCAAAATTGGATTCTACATGTACTTATTAGCCTAGGTGCAAATTTTTATATTAATTGGACCTTGTTTGCATCCTCAATTGAAGAGAGAAATAAAAGGAAACAATTATATCCACACTTTTGAGAAATAGGATAGGGAAGTGTATTAAATGTCACACTTATCATGTGAAAGGTGACTTTGGTAGATGCATGGTCTTTTCTCAGCTATCAAATACTGATCTGACAATCTACAGATCGTCTCCTAGCTCATGCCCAAAAAGGAAACAAGTTTCCAGATTTGGATAGATTAAAATTGTGATTTATTCCTCCTTGGTCCATTATTCTTTGTGATTTTTGTTGCATTGGATTCGTAGAACAGTTCCACACACAGTGATGGGAAACTCAAGATCTAAGCCCCCTTATATAAGTTTTGCCCAATTTTTCCCCTATTGCTCAAAGCTACCACCTCTATATACCCTCATATTCAACCTTATCAAAAGGTCATGCTTTTTATGGCTCATATGCAACATGAGCTTTTCTCCTTGGTCTTAATTTCCCCTCAATCTTCAATTTTGTCCACTGTCAACTCATGTTCTTATTCCACGCTTGTAGCGATTGGTTTTAGCCAACAACTTAGCCTCGACTTATTTCCTTCCACAGTGAGTTGCCTTGGTCTTTGCTCTTCGCAAACGATGAGTCTTTGTCACATGAAATCAAAATCTTTGGATTCACCCAATTTTCTCCACCACAGCCCCATCGCGGTGTCGTCTAGGGTGGGGGGAACCTTGGTAAAATTATCCACCTACCCTTCTCACCTCTTCCAGTCGTTGTTTCTCTACAAGGGTGGTTTGGTAAATTCACGACTTATTTGTGATAATTGTCATGATTTTGATCATATAATCTTCCGACTACAATGGCCTGCCTTAATATAAAGTTTTGATATCCAATTTAAAGGTAAGTTGGACTTTTGTAAAATAATTTTATTAATAAATTAGTAAATAATTTGTATCTTCTAAATTTCATAATAAATTGTAGGATTGTCAGTAAAATATAAAAAAGTATGTTTTGGAATCCTTAGAATTTTATATATCTAATGATACATGTTGCATCACCAAATTCCAAAATAGTTAATATGTGGATTTCAATGGATTTTTGTAATTGGTTATAAATGGTCAAATTCATAACTAATAATCTATAAGTCAGAAATATAAAATAGAATATGTTATGAGCACATAAAAATATAATATATAATATGTCATGGTTTTGATAACTCAATTCACAGATAATGTAAAGGCAATTTTTAGGGTTTATAAATTAATGTAAACCTAACCTTAGTTCTACATATATGCTTAATAAGTGCTTTGGAAACCTCAGCTTTGACCTACGACTGACTTTGGACTTGTTTAGACTTCGAAGTTATATATGTTTTCATCCCATATTATTCCTTTGAGCAATTGACCTACTTTTATCTTTCTCTTGGTCCTATGGGAAAAATAGCCTACATAATATCTCTTTCTCTTTGAGAATATATTTCATGTGAAATACTTTATTGAATCCTAATTTTGTGATCATTCTACTCTGATTGGATGTTCATTTGACTGTAACTTATACTTTTTTTCATTATGGAACTATACTTGGTGGTATGTACTACTCGTGCCCACTTCTGTGGTGGATGTTTATATTGTACATTTATGTGATAGCATGGGTCCTTTGATCCCAATTATATGGATTGGGGGTTCTCATCCCTCATATATTGATTTATACTTGCTTACCCTTTTGTTATGCATCATGTGGTGACTACTAGTATAGTGTGACATGTGTTATTTTATGTGGATGTGTAAATTCCCACACTTGATAAAATTGATAATTCTTGCATGTGATATTATTAGAGCAAATGTGTACCCTGTCTTACTCAGAGTAGATGTGTATATGTTCCTACTCACCCCTATTTATGGTAGATGTGTTATTTCCTAATAACATATTTATATTTTTCTAGTATTGTCACATGTACATATGCCTTACTCTTATTTATCATTTTATTGAATTCATATTCTTTTATACCCAGTACGGTAGTTCTTTCCTTTTCTATGGGAATCCATGATGTTTTGATGTCCTTTATTCCATATATTTCTCATCCATATTTAATTTGCACATACCAACCTTTTGCTGATACCATCTACTTTTCTCCTTCTTGCTTGGGTATGCTTCCAACCCCAAGTGTAGGACTTGGAGGACATGGCATACAGACATGGACTTTTCTTAAGGAGTTGAAGCTTTGAGACAAACTTGATATGGCTTATATTTCCCTCTATCTATATCCTTATGTTGTGTCTTTTATGTAAACCCTATATGGGAGATGATGATGTACTTTTGTGAAAACTGAATATAGTCATTACTTTTATTCCGTTGCTACACTTTGGTCTTTCCATTACCATTATTTTGTATGAGAAACAAAATATACTCCTATTCTAACATGACATCCTAGTGTGTCTGGAATAGATGGGTTCATTCTCAAATAAAGTAGGGAGTGGATCCTGTATCGAGTTCCACTCCTTATAACGTGGTATAAGATCCATAGTAGCCAGAATCTATTTCATTTTTGTCTCCCTAATTAGAACCCTTACCCATCACAATTACCCTCTAATTTAGATGTTTACCCTACAATTATCTATGCTATTCATGAGATGATAAAAGGTTGATATGAGGTGCATATATAAACATGTTTAGTAAACCCTAATGTGATGAGGATTTAAGTGGTATTACCCTACTATATAGGATAATGGTGACATATTTATTTGGATGTTATGAGGTATTGTCTTGAGGATGAGGCATTGGCAAGATAAGGAGATCTTATATAGAAAATGGTGACTTGGTTTCCACAATTGATTTTGGATCCATATTTTTTATTATTTCGAATAGATCTCTTGACCAACAAATTATTTTCATTATACTATTATATCTACAAAGGAATTTTATCTTTGGATTTTATTGAAGTTCTCTTAAACTAAGTCACAATGAAGAGATGTATGAAGTCAGGAAGAGAAACCCTAAACCTAGTTGGAATAGAATATCAACCCCTAGATTCATTTATGAAGAGGTGACTAGGAATATGTAGCATAATATAAAGGTGTACTGGATGTACCCTTTGTACCCTATCACTTTTTGGTGGATAATGTGAATCTTAGGGTTGTTAGGTTAGAGACACAAAGACATGTAGCTCAATCCTATTTGGGTATGACATGTTAGTTGGGTGCATGATCTATGAATAACATAAAACCCTAATACATTCACAACTAAAACATGCATAAGTGACCATAGTACCTTGATGTTGTTTAGTTTGACTTGTTAGGCCAAACCTTTTAAGGGGTGGAGAGTAGTTGGTTGGCGATGTATGGATGATTAGATTTTGAGGACGAAATACTTTTAAAGGGTGGAGTGTTAACATACTAAAACCTAGCATCTTGGCTTTAGAAACTCAAATCCCATGATTAGGTGGAGGATGTTCTTGGTTCCTTAGATTTAACCAAACAAGGATGAAGATATACGTAAATTTAGTTAATTGTAACCCTAAAATGTTAATGCATGAATAACTAACCCTAACATATATAAGCATGAAATCAAATATGACCCAGTAATCTCATAAGACCAATACATAAAATATGCCACATGAAATAATGTTGACTAAGGTATGATGTTAAGAGAAATAATATGCATAGAAGAACTATGTGTCCATAATTGAGAATAATGTTACATTATCCATATAAGTATGGAATTAATAAACCTAATGACAGAGAAAGTGTGTAAAAGCCTAATTCATTAAATAATGTGATAAATAACCTCAAGAGATAAAATTAATGGAAAAACCATATCCTATATGTTAGAGTATGCTTCATGGTGAAGTTATACATTACGTGAGTGAATCTAGATGTCTAATCCATTAGGATAGAGAAAATATGGTTTGCTTTTAAAACAATTAAATAAAATTTCAAAAGTCTCCAAAAATGAAAACTAAAGCTAAAATAGGATTCTACATATCCTTATTAGGCTAGGTAAAAAAATTTCATATCAATTGGACCTTGTTTTCACCCTCAATTGTAGAGAGAAGGAAAAGGAAACAATTATATCCACATTTTAGGAAAATCAGATTGGGAAATGTATTAAATGTCATGTGTATCATGTGACATATGAATTTTATGGATGCAGGATATTTTCTCTATTGTCGAATGTAGATTCGATGATCAACACATCATATCCTAGCTCACACCTAGAAAGCAAAACAAGTTTCCAAATTTTGGTAGATTAAAACTGTGATTTCTCCCTCCTCGGTCCTCCATGATTTGTGATTTTTATTGCATTGAACTTGTAGAACAATTCCACACATAGTAATGGGCAGCTCACCATCTAAGCCTCCTTATAAAAATTTTGTCCAATTCATTCCCACTTTCTCTCAAAACTACCACCTCGATATACCCTCATAACCAACCTTATCAAAAGGTGACACTTTTTCTGGCTCCACTGCAACATGAGCTTTTCTACCCTGGCCATAATTTTCCTCAAAATTCTATTTCATCCACCACCAACTCAAGTTCTTATTCCACACTTGCGGCAATTGGTTTTGGCCAACAAATTTTCATCGACTCAATTCCTTCCATGGTGAGTTGCTTTGGTCTTTGTTCTTCACAAACGATGAGTCTTTGTCATGTGAAATTGAACTCTTTGGATTCACCCAGTTTGCTTCACCATAGCTCCGTCATGGTGTCAGTGAGGTCGGGGGGGGGGGGAGGAGATAAACCATGGTAAATTACCTACGTATCCCTCTCGCCTCTTTCAAGCATTGTTTCCTCGCAAAGGTAGTTTGGTAGATTCACAAATTGTTTCAATAATTGTCACAATTTTGATCATATGATCTTTGGACTACAATGCCCTGTCACACTATTATGTTCCAATTTCTGATATAAGAAAGTTGGAATTTTGCAAAATAATTTCATTAATAAATTAGTAAATAATTTGAATTTTGTAAATTTCATGATAAATTGTAGGAAGCTCACAAAAATATGAAAAAGATGTTTTGGAATCCTTAGAATATCTAATGGTACATGTTTCATCACCTAATTCCAAAATAGTTAATATGCAGATTTTATTAGTTTTTCCTAATTGGTTATACATTGTAAAATTCATAACTAATAATCTATAAGTTAGAAAAATTAAGTAGAATATGTTATGACCTCAGAAAAATATAATCTAAAATATGGCATTGTTTTTGATAACCTAATTCACAAATAAGAAAAATCCAATTTTTACAGTTTATGAAATTAATGTAAACTTTACCCTAATATTACATATATGCTTAATAGGTGCTTTGGAGACCTAGGATTGGACCTACAATTGAGTTTGGACTTGGTTAGACTCTAAAGTGAGGTATGTTTGCATCCCATATTATTCCTTTGAGTGGATTATCTACTTTTATTTTTCTCTTGGTCCTATGGACAAAATTTCCTACACAATATCTCTTTCTCTTTAAGAATATATTTCATGTAAAATACTTTAATTAATTTTGATTCATGATCATTCTAATCTAATTGGATATTCATTTGATTCTAACTTATACTTTGTTTCATGATGGAACTCTACTTGGTGATATGTTATACTTTTCCCACTTATGTGGTGGAGGTTTATATTGTACATTTATGTGATGGCATGGGTCCTTTGATCCCACTTATATGGATTGGATGTTATCATTCCTCATATCTTGATTTATACTTGCTTACCCATTTCTTATGCACCATGTGGTGACTACTAGTATAGCGTGACATGTGTTATTTTATGTGGATGTGTAAATTTCCACACTTGATAACGTAGAGGTGATAATATTTGCAAGTTTATTAGAGTAGACGTGTAACAACCTCGCTTCTCAGTAACCCCCAATTAAGGAAGACCAAGAAATCAGAGCCACTATCCCAAAATAGGATCAATGGTTTTGCAAATAATAAAAAAGAATTAATAAATTATACTAAAGACTAAGCTTAAAATGGGATAAAATTTACTTTTCACATACCTTTGAAAAATAGGAATCTGGAACTTCTACCCACTGTAGAGTTCTATCTAACTAAATCCTCCTTTATGATTTAACTTTATTCTTTACAAGTGGAACCAATTTCAGATATTCCTAAAACACTGACAAATAGAACGTCGGTCAGTATAATGAATTATATAGGTATGCGGAAGAACCAAAATCTTTCATCTATTTGTAACAACATAATGCAACCAAATTATTAATTAATGGATCAAACTTAATGTATTAAACATAACTACTCAATCTCTACATATCCTTACCTCTGTGTTGTCCCTACGGCAGACATGGATACTACCTATCTCATATGGTAGATCTCAAATAACCCCTATGATCATACCTTATAGGTAGATCACTACATAGCACTATGTAGTCATATGGTCCTACCTAAGGGTGGACTAACACATAAACTCATGATAACCTGATGATCCTACCCCAAGGGTATACCATGTACTAGGCCATCCATCTTATCATCATCAAAGCTACAGAGGAGGACTAGGATCTGAGCTAATCATGCACATATATTTATGGTATAGCCATAGTCACTTTATAGTTGCATGAAATAAGTGTCAACTAAGCAATTATTTCCAAGCAACTGATAAAACCTCAAAAATCACCATGAAGTTAGAGAAATTAGTCATAAGCGTAACCACATACCTATTTTGGAGATCTCAAAGAAGCAATATATCCAAATCCAACTAGATGTCCAATCAAGAAAGCCAATCAATCAATCAAACAAACATTGATCCTGAAAACATGTATAATATCTAATTGTCACAAAGATATCCCAAACAACTCCTTATTGACTTGGGACACTTTCCGAGGTTTCTAAGTATCATTAGGATTTATTAGTGCTTCTTAGATCAATTTCTCAGACTTCATCCTTTTTAGGCCAACAAACCCTAAAATAGCCTTTCTACTCAAAAAACCCTAATTGCTCAAACTATCCACATTAAGGATCTTTTAAACTCAAATTGACTTAGGATCATCATATCTCTATTTATTCATTTATTTGCACAATTATAACCATTAAAAGTCATATTCACTTAAATTAGGGTTTCTAAGCCCATTAATGCAAATTCATGTACATGGAACCCTAAATCAAGCCATTATGCATAAAGATCATCTTTTTAGATCAAATTCTTCCTTTTATTAAAAATTGGTTAATATTGGCTCAAAACATTCAAAGAACACCATTAGAACCAACTATCATCAAATCTAAGGGTTTTTCATTTATTAAACCATTGAAGATGATAACTTTATACACTTTTAGAATTTCAAGTGAAATTAGGATTCAATTATATTTTTAGTTCATTTCTTACATTTTTCTGATGAATTCTCATATATAACTTGCCCCTATTAGAGTTCCCAATCATTAGTTATAAATTCCTCAAGATGATTACCTCTTGGCCAATGGGATGTTGCCACATCAGCAATGCGGCCCCTTTTTTAATCCTTGGGTCCACATCGATCTTGGTTGGACCAATGGTCACCCTCCATCTAGCGCCACGCTGGGCGTGACTGCAAACCTGAGAGAATACCTTTTTTTCCCTTTCCTCACAAGATCCACACTGGGGGCAAACATGTAATTTGACACCTTCTCTTCTTCAACCTCATGAGTGGTCTACTGTTCGTGAACTGGTGGTCAACCCACTAGTTGACTTCACGATCCAGTTCTCCCCTCCAATGCGGAAGAAGTCATTCATATTCTCCCCGTTCTGACGAACTCAATGGCACTTTCTTCTCCTTCAATGACGGTCGGAGTCGACGGGACCATGAGGTTGGATCTCAGTGAGGAAGCTGGTCGTGAGTGACTTTGTGGCCATGGCTAGTGAAGCAATTGGAGATGGGGAAGGGAAACAATGGTCTCACAGAGTCTTGCAGAGACTTCACCCTCTCCCAGAGGGGCCTATGGTCCCCTTTTATAGCCTTGGGCTATGGCTCACTGTAGGTTCTGAGTAAATTGGACAAATCCTATAGGATCTCCAAAACTACTAAAACCTAGGATCGCCTGCCTCCTCCGTTGCTCTCAAAGATGTTGGGATTAATTCCAACTCCTTTCGTTCTTGCAATCGCGAGAAATCTGGTTCAGAATACAGCCTGGTCTGGCCACTGGTTCTTGCCGTCCAAATAAGGCAAGGAATAGCCCAACACCGTTGGATCTGAGATCCAACAGTCCACATTACTCGCGTTCTTAAAAAATGAAAATCTAATCCAACTAATATTGTGACATTTAATACAATGTGTTGATTGGCCTATCACTTTAGGAAAACTTGCAAAATCCATAACTCTTTGCCCGTTTATCCTTTTTCATCCAAGTTTTTGGGGAATCCTTGCATAAGCATTATCTACTCGTATACCAAGTTTGATTCCCAAACTAGAAAGGATAAATGTCTTTTCTTTACATGCAAGTTAAGTCTTATTAAGGCATATTTTATGCATATTTTATCTCTCTTACTCTTTTATATTCCTTATTTGGATTCCATTTACCAATAGAAACCTTATGGATTTGATTTCTCATCCATGATGATTCAATCATGCATCTTTCCACATATTTCTCATATTATCTCAAATTTCCTTCTTAATAATGCATTATTTGATTTCTTCTTTTTCTTTTAAACATATTGAACTCATTAATATATTATGATTCATGAAATCACATGCACAAAGAAAATAGTGCAAGTGAAAGCCATTCAATACATATAATCATTAACATATTATGATTCATGAAATCACATGCACAAAGAAAATATTGCAAAGGAAATCCATTCAATACATATAATTCATACAATTCCCATAATCATACATTTATTGGGGAAATTGCATTTCCAACCATATGAACCCAAAAATTGGGGTTGTCACATCCTTCCTCTCTTATAGGAATTTCCCCTCAAATTTTCACTAAACATACAAACAATTCAGGATAAGACTTTTCCATGTTCATCATTGACTCCCATGTGGCTTCCAAAGAACCTTTATCATCTTATATTCTTACATCTAAGTTCTTTCACCTTGGTATCTAGAATCCTCATAGGTGACTCAGGACATTTGAACCTCCCTTGAAGCTGAGTAGGTTCAATGCTCAACACATGGCTCAGGTACATCACACAGTGCTCTAGATCAAACACATGGAACACATCATACCTCATATTATCCTGAGGGGTAAGGATAAACATAAGCAAATCCACCAATACATATCATATGGACCTATGTATCGGGGACTTATCTTTCTCTGCTATAGCTCATAGGGGTCAGGTTTTCATAACACATGTTCACCATAGTGAACTGCATGTCAGTCTACTTCACATTAGCTCATGATTCCTATCAATCCTGGGCTTTCTCATCCATTGCTCGATCAAAGTGACTTCATCTGCATACACTGTGGTCTCTCTGACCTTCACAAGGTCCTCTCATCGACATCATCCTAGTGAAGCGGTGAACAACACAACCTTCCTTATAGAGCTTCTTACATCCCGATACTGGATATGGTGGCTATCATAACAAGCAGACTCTGCTAGGGGCAAATACTGCTCCCATTAATCAACCTGAATAAGCACACATGCTCTCATAAGACCCTCTAAATTCTGGATCATACTTTCTTGATTGTCCATTAGTCAGGGGGTGATAATCTGTACTCAACTTCAATCTAGCATCGAGTTGTTCATGTACCTACTTCCACTACATGGAAGTGAACTTGAGGTCATGCTCAAAATATTGAACTCAGATCACAGTGTAGTTGAACTATCTCTCTCTCATATATATAGTTCAACCAAATCTGTCACATTGATAATGCTCTCTCTTAGGCAAGTGATTAGGTCAACTTGGTAAGGTGATCTACTATAACCCATATTGCATCATGAACTCTCTTGGTCCAGGGGAGACCCAACACACTATCCATGGTGATCTATGCCCATTCCCTCTCAGTGACTCCTCATATCTGTAGCAATTCAATGGGTTACTAGTGTTCAAACTTCAACCTTGAGCTTGTATGGCAACTGGCCACATGCAACTCTATATCCTTCTTCCATGTACCACTGCAACCCTTAACCATCTTGGTAGTACCACGGTGTATGATGCACATAAAATCATGAACTTCTACATGTCATGATTCCTCAAGGTTGACTCCTTAGAAACCCTAAAACACTCTAGTAATGGGTTTCACTGCCTTCCTCTTCCTGAGAGGGGTATCTGAGGTGTTGACCTAAATGTCACACATTGTCCATATTTTGATAATGACTTAACCATTCCATTCATATGTATCTAATGTATCTATTTAAGATTGATTTCAGGCATTAGGTATGAGAAAAGAATCAAATATATCAAGTCTCAACTTCACCAAGTTCAAGCCAAAAGCTATGCAAGTGACTAATTTGGGAAATCATCCCAAATGACCTTATAAAAAATTTGTAATCACTTGTATAGATGTTATGACTTGTAACTAAGACGAGAAAATGGTAAGGGACTCAAAAATCCACATTTTGATCACTCAAATTGCATTCCTTGAAATTCATTATAGGCACTTAGTCGGTCGTGCTACAAACTCGACCGATCCTATATGGATTTTGGAATATGAGTGGATCGGTCGAGTTTACACTTCATAGAACCCGATCGATTGACCAATCGGTCAAAACTAATTTTTGTCTGTCGGTCGAATTTCCTCAGACAACTCGACTGACCATTCAAATATTGGCTTTGTCGAATAGTGGAGCGACTGGCCGCACCGTACTGGAAATGTAGAAAAAGCAAATCAAACCATTAGAGAGTGGTTGGGACCCAAAATAGATCTGTTGCAAGTTGTAAAATGGCTATATTTCATCCCTAAGTGTTCCCACTAGCAAATGGCACCCCTAACTATAAATAGGATCCCTTGGGCTTCATCCCAAGTTTGTTCTTCATTGATAACCTTGGTCCTAAACTTAGTTGAGAGTGCAATACTCCTTTAAGCCCCTTTCTCTCTCTTGCTTACACTTCATTTCATGGATATGAGTGAGATAGGTTCCCTTGTAAGAGAGATACCTTGTGTATCTATGTAAAGCTCTCCACCTCCATCTTCCCAACCCCTTTTCATCATAGAAGAGAGGTTTGAAGATCTTCTCTGAGTGAAGGAGAAGGAGTTGTTCTTCTTCAAGGTTGAAGGCTAATTAAGGCATGTAGATTCTGATTATGAAATTAGATTTTCCTTTTGGAACTTTTAATGGGATAAATAAATCAAATCCTATTTTCTCTTTCTTCATGCATTAATGACTTTAAGATTCTCCAAATTTTATGAAACTTCACCCACAAGTCACATTAAGTTTGTTGGATATGAATTTACCAATAATTTTATATGTTGGAGAGGTTTGTCCATTCAATTAATATTTTGAAGGTTCTACACACTTTCTCTCTCCTGATTTCACCTTTTAAGCAAACTTTCTCCATATTGGATGAAAATTAACAGAAAGGCTATATTTATTATGTAGATCACAAATCCAATTTTTTTCCTCTTTTGAAGTCATGTATTATTTTATTTTATATTTTGAGGGAAAACTTTGGCCTTTTCTTTCCAAAAAGAATTAAATTAATTATTAGTATGTGAATAATGTGAAACTTGACTCCCAAGGAAATTGGGATCCAAGCAACATGATTTTTAACTTAGATTTCACTTTTGGGATTTCTTTTAATGAGTTGTGTCAAAATTAATATATGTGGTCTTTATTATCACTAGTGCTCATTCCATTATGTTCCATAACTTAATATTATTACCAAAAGAATTATGTGTGATTATATACACAATTTTATATCAATTCATGTGACATATTTTATGTTCCATTATTGGACTAAGATTCATGTGAGAACATTAGATTTCATTAAGGCGATTTATACATGCTTTATCTCATTAGGGTTATACTAAACATCTTCTAGATCTATCCTCAACCTTGTTTGGCTAAGCCTAAAAGGTCAAAATTCCAGGTAACGGTCCAAGATTCGGTATGTTACAACACTCCACCCCTTAAAAGGATTCATACTTGAAATCTATTAATCCAAACATCAACAACCAACTACTCTCCACCCCTTAAAAGGTTCAACCTAACAAGTCAAAATATTCATCATTTAGAGTTACCCACATATTTATATTAGTGGTGAAAGTATTAGAGATTTATGTTGCTCATGTATCCAACTAATAGTCACACCATCTAGGTTTGAGTTTTAGGTCCTTTTGTCTCTAACCTAAAAATCCTACATCAACATCCAAAAGTCATAGGGTAGGTCAACTACACCTTTATACCAATCCTAGTCATAAACTTCAAAGTCAAAGCTAGGGTTAGCACTAGGTTTAGGGTTTTACTAACAAAACTTCTCGTATCACTTCATTGTGACTTAGTTCAAGAAGACTTCGATAAAATCCAAAGAAAACATTATTTTTGTACATATAGTATATAAGGAAAATAATTTGGCATGAGAACTTTTACGAGTGAAAATTGAAATCAGGGCCCAAATTCAATGCGAAAACCAAGTCACAATATTTCCATATTAAGACCTTATCCTACCATCTCCTCATAATCGAATTGCATCCTCAAGACAAACATCATTGCATATAAAGATTTATGCCGCCAAAAACCTTTTGGTTGGGGATGATCATCTAATCCTCATCACAAAAGGGTTCACTAAACATCAACCTTTCATAATCTCATGGACAACTTAGGCAACATCTAGGGAAACATCTCACCTAAAGTGTGACTGTGTAAGGCAATGTTTCTAAATAGGGAGACAAAATTGAAATAGTTAGATTCTGACTAACATGGGCTCTGATACCATGTTGTAAGGAGTGGGATCTCATAGGGGAACCACTTCCTACTAAAATCTGAAAAAAAACCTCTAGTCCAATTACACTTAAAAGGTATGATGGAGTGGGTGTAAAATTTTCAAATCTTATTTAATGGTAATCAAAACAACCAATGTTTAGTAGCGGAGGTAAAATATTGACTATATTCAATTTCTCAACAAGATTACAAAAGTATATCTTAATGTCCCACATAGGGTTTACATGTATGATACAACATAAGGATCCAAGATAGAGGGAAGTATAAACCATATAAACTTTGTCTCCAAGCTTTAAACTCCTTAAGATAAGTCCACAACTTTATGCCATGTCCTCCATGTCTTTCACCTAGGGTTGGAAGCATAGCCCAGCAAGAAGAAAAAAATAGAAGACATCAGCAAAGGCTGGTATGTGCATAATAAAAATGTAGAATTGAACAATATAATTGGAAATAAGGACATCAAATAAAATGAAGCTTCCCATAGAAGAGAAAAGTACCACCCAAATGGGTATCAAGAGAAAAGAATCACAATAAATAAGATACTTGCCATAAAAACACATAAAAGATTGTACCATATATAAATCCACTACCATGGTGGGAAATGAAGAATAATAAGAGAAAGTAGTGAAAAAACCCCACAGTCATCATCAATATCCTGCATGCATGTGAGATAAGAATAGCCCTAGAAAAATATAAATAACAATGGAGGCCAAGCCTCATAAACTTGAAACCTGATAGAGAATGACACATAACTAAACTCCCAATATATAAAAATGTGAGCCAAACCTCATAATTTTGAAACCCGGGTATGGGGCACATAACCTCCATCCCAAAAGCATAAAGGGCACATAACCCAAAACCAATGCAATTACACCACTCTAGTGCTACTGAATCACATAGCATGATTAATGTAGAGGCAAGTATAAAGTATAGTCAGATTATACCAAAGTAGTCACCACATAAGTGGCCAACATATACATCCATCTCACAAGTGGGAACCACATGTCATCATGTAGAGTTCCAAAATTGACAAAGAATATGAAAAGAGTCCAAAAGAATATCCATGATCACAGGATCAGTAACAAGTAGGGTACTTCACATGAAGCATAATTTCAAAAGAAAAAGACATGATGTATATGATATTGTGTGTAGGACTAAGAGAAAGAAGAAACATAGGCTAATTTCTCAAAAGAATAATGGGGGATGAAAACATACATAAAGGAGAGGAAATAGAAATTGCTCAATATAGAAATAATGTGGGATGCAATCATACCTCATAAGAGATCTACATATGTCCAAGATTCAATCTAGGTCCAAGCATAGGCTTCCAAAGAACCTAGTAGGCATATAAGTAGAATTTGAGTTAGGTTTATATAAATTATTCAAAACCCTAAAAGCCACATTTTTCCTTTTATGTGAATTAGGTTATGAAACCATGCCACATTTTTATATATGTTATTTCATGTTCAAAACATATTTTATTATATTTTTCTGACTTATATATATAGTTATGAATTTTACATGTTATTACTTAGGTAAATTCATTAAAAACATATATTTTCAAGATTAGACTCGAGAAACAAAACTAGTACCATTGTATAGCCCTTGTTTTTCTGAATCCAACAACTATTTATTTGTATTTTTTGGCCCAATAGATAATTAGCTACGCATTTTAGAAATCCGACCAATCTAATAAATCAACGTAAGCAAAAACATCGAGAGAGTAAAGAGAGAGGAGCGCTCAGTCTGAGTTCGCCCAATCAGAGCTAACCAACTTAGCTGGCCCCACAGACAACTGGGCACGTTTCCTTAGTGAAGAAAGAATCCAAATCCAATGTGAAAAGATGATACTACCCCTGGTAAGAAAAAATCAAATACAAAAGGATTAGGAGGGTATTCCGGGGAATCAATCACAAGGATTGTGCCCCTCGATTGTTCCCCCACCATGACCGAATCACGAACATCCTAGAGAGGCCACAACTTGCCCCTCAAGCGCGCTCGGCTTCAATTGAAGAACATCTGAGCTCTGCGACATCAAACCAAAGTCAACAACCCATTGATGGAGGTTCATGATGCACTGAATCACTGGGTTGATGAACTCCCAAGAAAACCAGTAGCACCACAACCAAAATAGGGTACTAACACACACACATCTTGTGAAGCATACAATGAACTATGCTCAAACAAAATCCACGAACCCAAACAAACTGAATTCGTGACTACATGTGCCAAAATGCGATGGTGAGAATAACCCCCCCCCCCCAAATATTAGAAGCAATAGGTGTTCTTATCGAATTGCTAAACCAGTCCATGGCATGATCAAGTGAAGAGGTTAAATGGTAAAAGGAGTTACTAGGAACGTGTATGTGCAAGCAATCAAACTCCAATGCTCCCATAAGATGCAATAGCCGTTTATGTACAAAGAAGAAAGTAGGTTGGGGAAGGCCGCACGAGGGAATTCAACAACAATTGAACAGGGAGAAGAGAAGGAAAAGGTCCAATGAAGGTTTCTGGGTTGATAGGTTTATATAAGAAGGTAGTATGAGGTACTTTTGAATCTCGAGAAAGAAGAGGTTATGAAGCAATATTGGGCATTTCCAGACCAGTGGGATTTAGGGCATGAGTGAGGGGTCGATAGCTACAGAACCAAAAGAGAAAACCACTAGAGAAAAGTTCTCGAGAAGCCATCGAGTAGAGAGGGAGAAAACTTGGAAATAAAATCACGAGTACTGTTCACGCATTTTAAGCATTTTGACCCGAGGTAGGAGACAACCTCTCCACCCTTGGATCAAATTGGACAATAGGAGAATCTAGACGTATAAAAAGGAAATTTGGAACCAAATAACTTTAGCATGACAACACGATAGTTATCAAATTTAAATCAAATTTTTAATAAAGTGTAAATACAATGTTTCCTTTTCTCTTTCTTTCCTACAGAGGGTGCAAACATTTTCCAAATTGGGTGAAATTTGGTACATAGGCCAATTAAGGCATGTACATTCTGATTATGAAATTAGATTTGCCTTTTGGAACTTTTAATGGGTTAAATAAATCACATCCTATTTTCTCTTTCTTCATGCATTAATGACTTTAAGATTCTCCAAATTTTATGAAACTTCACCCACTACTCACATTAAGTATGCTGGATACGAATTTGCCATTAATTTACATGTTGGAGGTTTATTCATTTATTTTATATTTTGAAGGTTCTACACACTTTCTCTCTCCTAGTTTCACCTTTGAGCAAACTTTCTCCAAATTGGATGAAAATTCACACAACGACTATATTTATAATGTAGATTACAAATCCAAGATTATTTTCCTCTTTTAGAGTCATTTATTATTTTATTTGATATTTTGGGAGGAAAACTTAGGTCTTCTCTCCAAAAAGAATTAAATTAGTTATTATTATGTGAATAATGTGAAACTTGACTCCCAAGGCAATTGGGATCCAAGGAACATAATTTTTAACTTAGATTTCACTTTTGAGATTTCTTTTAGTGAGTTATGTCACAATTAATACATGTGGCCATTATTATCACACTATTTCATTGTTATCACTATTGTCCATTCCATTATGTTCCATAACCTAATATTATTACCAAAAGAATTATGTGTGATTATTTACACAATTTTAAATAACTTCATATGAAATATTTTATGTTCCATTATTGGCCTTCGATTAATGTGAGAACATTAGGTTTCATTAAGGTGATTTATGCATGCTTTATCTCATTAGGGTTATAATAAACATCTTCTAGATCTATCCTCAACCTTGTTTGGCTAAGCCCAAAAGGTCAAACTTCTGGGATAGGGTCCAAGATTTGATATGTTATAGAAGAAGACTCTTTATGCCACATATTGTATGGAATGCTTCTATGTAAGTCCAAAAACCAATTTTACTTTTGTGATTTGCCTTCTCAAGAAAGACAACAAATTGAAATGTACTAACTACAAAGGCGACTTACAAACTAATGCCCGTTTGGGAAATGGGGATGAAAAACATTGCATAACCCAAATACAAGAATGCAAAGCCCATGGTTAAGAAACGGGAAGCTCCAATGAACATAACAAAAAATCTCATCAATAGTAAAAGATGAGGTAAAGTCTATATTACTAAACATTTATTTTCATTACAAAACGTACATTTTTATTAATGAATTTGTGTTACTATTACAAAATACATTTTCTTATCAATTGTTATCTCTGTTGCAATATATGTTTGTAGTATTGAATTTTTATCTATTACAAAATGTTAGTTTTGTATTGCATAAGACTTGTTTCTATGACAAATTATATGATTGTTTTACAGAAACATTGTCACTATTACAACGTTCATGTTTGTGTTATAGAATCATCGTTTATAATACAAAAATTGAGTTCCTATCATATAATGCTTGCATATATTACAAAAATGTCGTTTGTCTTGCAAAATGTAAGTTTCTATTACATAAAATGTTGTTTCTACTATATAACACGTCTTTGGAATTATATTTAAATCTTCTTTGCACAGTCCATTCAAGTTTTAAAAAAGAAGAAGGCAAACAATGATGATGAATGGGAAGTTATCAAAGGTTTAAAAGGTATACCATTCTACATCACATGGAAAAAAGTTCCCACATTGAAAGTTCAAGTCTATGCAACATGGGATGAGTGTGAAGTTATAGGAAAAAGAAAATAGGTAGAAAAACAATATGACATAAGAAATGGTTACTTGGTAGATAGAATCAAGTCTCTCAAGGACGATCTAGAAAAGAACAAGGAGATGTGAACAATCTATGTCTTTAAAAGTTTTGCAAAGGTATTGGAAGACAATAATAATCTAAAGTGAGGGTGCATGAATAGGAGGAAGGGAACAAAAATTTTAAGAGATAATTTAGTGAAGCTTCTAAAACTAAGTTAAGAGAAGGAGAAAAAGGTAAAGTTCAAAATCTCAACTCAAATGAGAATCATCACAGTTCAATCCACTACATTTATTCTTTGTAGAACATACACCTCCAACAATAAAAGAAGTTCCAACAATATGGAAACAAGAAACACATGCACTAGAAAACAAGGAAATAAAGATGTTTACCAAAAAGTCAAAAGAAGAGAAAATCAAAGCCTGGAAGAATTGAAGAAAATGTAAATATTAGAAGGGAACTAGTGGTAAGAACATATCTATCTTTTATATATTCCTCTTTCTTTGTACATGAAGTATATTACAATAAACACTAATAATTCTTATAACCTAACATAAATATAGGAAAGGAATGCAAACTTCATTAGATATGAATACTTCAAGGGTGATCAGTGGAAAGAAGAAGTAAGAAACTTGAAGAAGCACATCAATGAAGTGTAAGAGAAAACAAGAGAAAAATTATATATTCAATACATATAATCAACTTGATTTAATATATTGAGCTAACACTTGTTCTATAAGTCAAGAAGGGAATGGCGATATCAAGATGACAAATGGTGTATAGGAAAACAACTATCAAGACTTCTTTTCAAGAATCAAATGATTGAATCTCCTGTAATGTTGACACCTCAAGATATAATATAGATATACAACTCTAGTGTAAATTATGTACTAATATTCAAAGTGTAATGAACATGTGATGACAACTTTGTGGACGTGCTCAAATCAAGTTCAAGTAAGAACAAGAAGAAACAACTAAAATGACATTGCTTGAAATTATATGTCCCGATAAGAATGAAATACAAGTAGAGTTATAATGATCCAAATTTAAGAAGATGTTGAATCACATTTAATGAATAATGTGTGCTTCTTGCAGTAAAAAAATACACATGGGTGCCTTATTTCCTTATGTGCTGGTTATGCTTTGATGTTGCTTTGAGTGGAATTTTCTGTCTCTGTTTGTTGGCTTGAGGAGTTGCTTTGTTGAAGATGGTGCTTTGGCACGATGGTTTCCTGGACCTGCTGAAGATGTTTGCTGCAAGTTCTTTCAGTCTTTTTCTGGATTGGTTGCTGAGTTGGCCTTTATGGCAATTTTGCTGCTGGTTTGCCTTTAACGGTGCTTCTGTTGGTGGGCTTCTTGGTTGTTCTTTGTAGGTCTGTTGTCCTTTCTCCTTTCAGTAATGGACGAGGTTGGTCATACATGGGCTCTTTTGGCTGTTTTGCTCCTCTCTTGCTGGAAGCGTTGTTGAGTTGGGTAGTTCCTTCTGTTCCTTGCCTTGGAAGGTTTCTTTTGCTAGCTGTTGATCTTTGCCTTGGAAGGTTTTATGCTGGATCCCTATTGGGTTGATATCTTCCTTTTCCTGGGTTTCGATGGCTGCTTGCCTCTGTTGCATCTACTGTCTATGTCTCTGGATTTGGTTGGCGAGCGTTGTTGAAGTCTCATTTCCTTATGTGCTAAGCGGTGGATTCTTTGTTATATCTTTTTCTTGAGGCTACACCCCTGTTCCTCTGTTTCTTTTTCTTTTGTACATAGCTTTTATAGCTAGTTTCCTTTTTTTCGCTACCCTCTTGAAGGTAGTATGCATTGTATAGACACTTTAGAAAAATACAAAAAAAGCAACACGAGTTTTGACCGACCAAAAAGTATAAAGGTGGAGATAATAAGTGAACTAGTAAGTCTATTCAACATTAAACAAAGTGATTTTGAGAAGATTGATTCATTGTTCACTATTCTAAATAATGATACATATTGGTATTAGCTAGAAGCTAATTTCAAAGAACATAAATTTAGGGCATTCAACTCCCTTTCTGGAAAAACTTATAAGAGAGAGGTGCAAAGATGGGTAAGTATCATACAACTTTTAAAGAAAATTATCCACACAATTGAAAAGTGAATACATTTTATGACACAAATTTGTTATTTTGTTTTAGGTTAGATGTCTATTGGAATACTTAAGGGAATTGTTTGATATAGGGACCTAGATGTCTCAATGGGAAGTTGAGTTTGTTGATTTCTCACAACAAGCAGACAATGAGGTGGATTGCAGTGTGTTTGTTATGAAACACTTGGAATGATTAATTAATGGACAAAATAATTTTACAAATGAAGGCATTCCAACAAAAAGAGGTGATATATTTTACAACATGATGACATTTGGGAAATTAAAGAGCCTTGAAGAAATTCAACAGTCAAAGGGGAGCATTGAAGAAATACAAGAGTCAAAGGAAGCAATAAGGAAATGCAAGATTCAAATGGGGAAGACTAGAAATGATGTTTTTTGTAATAATTGAAGATGCTATATTATTTTCGATATGAAACTAACTATCATTTGACCAAAGTTTAGTTGTAGATGATATAATCATTTAATTTTCATCTTCAAGAAGTTAGGAATGTAATTATGTTGTAAAAAACCTCAGTTTTTTGTAATTCTTGAAGGTGTTACTTTGATGTAGTGATCATACTAGTTTGTATAATACTATTATGCTTATAAGGAAACATCTTTTTTTGTGAAAATTTGAATTGGATTCTTGTGAAGATGTTTATTTTTTGTCGTTATAATTAATTCTTTGGGTTTTGTTTTGATGCTTTTTGTGTATCATTGTCTTGATTATTGTATTTGTATTGGGGTGTCAGTGCCAACTGTTTATTGATTTGTAACGAGAAAGATAAAAATGTAATTAGAGCTACTGGTTTTTGATGCAACACTATTTTAGGGTTTCATCTTGTTTCTTATTCCACTTCAATCACATCTATATATGTTAGAATACATGTTATTCCCCTCAATATGAATATTTATGTCAAATGCACTTATGGACGTTCTTTGCATGATGTTTAGGTACACGGACCACATTTGGATGGATGAGAGATAGAGAAGATGACACTAGGGTTTCTCTACCCTTATAGAGGCCCAAAGTAAATACCAAGGATCCCTTAAACTACCCCAAGTGGACAAGATTCAAATGAAGCAAAGGGGTCCAAGAAAATCCAAATATTAAGAACAAAGTATTGTTGAAGAGACCAACATGGTCGTGGTACCACAGAACGGTCATGCTGGCCCAAAAAAAATCACAAAAGGAGATCAAGTTCTAGCCACTAAAAATTCAAGTCAGCAACACAGTCGTGTAGAGTAGAACAACCATGTGGCCAAGCATCAGAATGGCCTTGCCACTGAGAATAAATAGCCAATTCTAGAGCCAAAAATGTCATGCAACACAGTACATCCATGTTTCCCAAGACCCACCATGTCCGTGGTGACCACCACGACCATGTCACCAACAGGCCAAAATCCAAACTAAACCAAATTCCATTTTACACCTTTCCCGTTCCATCCCACCATAGGCATGATGAACCCTACACACCATGAATGTGTTTCGTAGCACATGCGTTCTACGTACAACCCTAGCACAATTTTTCCACTATATTTCCCATCTTGCCCCCACTTGACCTAGTGCTTCCCCACCACCTATATATGCATGGGTGGTAGCTGGATCACAAGGTTAGCCACCCCTAGCTACCTTCTAACTCTCCATTATTGTCCCTTATCCATTCCATCACCATTCCACCTCATTCCACCTCCATTTCACCATTTTCACCACCAAACCCTAGTTTCTTAGGATTTTGACCACTTTCCACCATCTTTCCATGCTATTTCACCTTGGAGGAGGGATGAGCACACCCTTACAACAACTGGAGAGGATTCCTTCATCTACACCGAGCTCCATGGCTACTTCTACCTCTTTATCATCTCTTTTTGTATTATCCATTCCATGAGTAGCTAGGCCCCTTAGGTGGGTTGTTTGGGATAAAAAAATGTTACTTTGATACCATGTTCGAGGAAATGATATGTAAACATTGTGATTTCATTTGCTAATGATTATGTTATATTTCTATCTCATTTCCCATAACTTGATTTATGGTTAGTGCTTGAAATCACTTAGGATTCTAGGAAAATTGCTTATATGTAGCTAATTTGTGAATTGCTCCTAAGTCCAATTAACAGAACCCTAGTTATCTATTCACCTTCCTACATGCTAATCAGTTCTCCTACACCTAAGTGAGAGATCTAAGGAGCTATCATATAAGCATTTAGTGTAATTATCTCTGAGCCTTATCAAGGCTAGAATGTAGGTGATGTGAGGTCTAAAACCTCACTTTCATCTTACATTATTAGCCTCGACCCTTAATTAACCTAAGAGTTTCTATCCTTAAAATCTAGGATTTACTAGACCCTAATTGATTACACCTAAACCCTAACCCAATCGATCCTTGTAAGGATGAGTAGGAGGTGATACAGACTAGTTCCACTATACACATCCTATCCTATCCATGCCTGGTTCGTAGTTTAGGGAAATCCATTAGCCTCTAGCATGTTGTTTGGTTTGGTAATATAAATGGAAGAGTGTTGTTTACATGTTATAACCCACAATCCAATTAACAAGTATATCCCTCGGATAGCCCACACTTCTCTTAGTTGCATCAAAACCCTAATTCCCTTCTTACTTAGTTAGTGTTAGCTTAATTAGATATTTAATTGCTTAGTTAGCTTCTTGCCTTGTTCTTACAAGTTTAGTCCTTCAAGTGCTCTTTTGCTTAGTTTTCTAGCTTAGTGTAGTGTAGATCTCTTCTTTTTTTACCTTAGTATAGTTTGCTACATGCCTACCTAGCTTGTCTTTCCTTTCTCATTAGAATTAACTGTCTAGGGTTAACTTAGGTTTTGATCTTGCTTGTTCTTCTATAATCACCTATTTGTTCAACAAAATCAACCATTAAACCCTTTGACTCTAGACTTCATAGTAGTAACCTAGCCAAAACTAACCTAGCTCTAGTTCCCCCTTTTCTCTCGGTGGATCGACCCTATTCTTATTGCTTGCCTATACTATAGCATGACCTCATGTCTTGTGGGTTAGTGTGTTAGTCTAAGTGGGTATGTTAGTGTAGGGTCCTTTATAAATTTGAAAGAACCCCATGTGTTCAAAACCCCTAGGGTTGCATCTGATCAAACTCAATTGGTTGGCGTGTGGCCCTAAGGGAGAAACACATCAAGCTTGCTGGCACTGTTGCCATGAAGAGAGGCACTCAACCTAGCTAGTTAGTTTTGCTTTGATCTTTTCCCACTACCCTCATCATTGCTATTCTTTATTCTTTATTATTTGTATTCTTTGAGCATATTGATTTGAAACTTGTCCTCTTTTGTTTGGTTGTTCCTTGTGCATGTGACAACAACCCATAGAAGACAAGATGGAAGGCCCACCTTACAAGCCACTTCAAGAGCACTTCATGCCTAGCAAATACAAATCATCAATTGCTAATTGAGTTGATCAAATTCTAGGGGAGCAATTCTCCATCCCTCCAAAACTTCGTAGACTCCTTCCCACCTTCTATGGCTCAGAGAGTGAGAACCCCTACAAGCACTTAGACTCCTTTCTTGAAGAATGCTCTACCTTTAGGACACAAACAACCAGTGACGACTCAATTAGGTTGACCTTATTCTCATTCTCCCTCAAAGACAAAGACAAAGCCAAAGATTGGTATGATTTGAGAAGGGACATCATTAGTTGGGAAGAGATGAAGAATGCCTTCTTAAGAAAATTCTATACCATTGCAAGGTTGACGCATATGCGGTGTGCCATAGTGAGTTTCAGTCAAGTGGGTAGTGAGAAGTTCCATGATGCTTGGGAGAGATTTCAAAAGACATTTAGAGAGTTCCCACACTATGAGATCCCTTTGTGGTAGCTAGTTTAGTCCTTTTACTCTGGTCTATATCTAATGGGTCAAGCTATAGTGGGTTCTTCTTGTGGATGAGGAGTCATTGCCTTGTTTGAGGAGGCATTGCCCTTGTTTGAGAATTTGGTATAAAGCTCAAGGATCCGAGCTTATAACATGATGGATGATGGTGGCCACCCCTTTGATGTGACATCTCTATGTCATAGTGATTCAAGCCCACAAATGATGAAGATTCTTGGAGAAATGGTGAATTTCATGAAGAATCAAGTGATAAGTGCTCTGATCACTCAGTCAATTTTTTTGAGTCATTTATTGAAGAAGAGAAGACACCTCATCCTCATAGCTACCCGTAACAACAAAGTTCAAGATATAGATCAAGGTTTGAGGAAGAATTTCTCTCTAAGTTGAAAATATTTGATGATGTGCAAATGAATGTGACAAGGCTTGATCTTGGAGTATCTCTCTTCAATTCCTGCTCTACAAGTGAAAGCAAGTCTGTCTTCCTAATCCATAATGAACTTCAATGAAGCAAGTGGACCAATGCATTCCTCTCAAGTTTTTCATAGTCCACCTTCAATGCAAATGCAACCCATTTATCATTTCCAAGGCCATCCCAAGACATATACACCTCCTCCTCCTCCATCACCATGACCATCCCACCTCTTCACATACCAAGTTCAATTCTTGCCTCCAACTCAATTTTAATACCAAGGTACACCTCCAACTCCTACACATCCACAACAAGCTCGTTCTCTTCAACATGAGATAGGTAGTGCTATGACAGTTCTAAGGAGTAGAAGATCTCTTGAGCAACCCACAAGTCAAAGAAATGTTGATGAAATAAGGATAAAGTAACTGAATGGTGATACCATGATTGGGATTTCTAAGGATGATTACATGACACCTCATGTTAAGTATGTGATATCAGGTGTACCACCTTATACTCTATATGTAGGTTCTATCATCCCTAGCATTCCATCTCATGTCACTCTACAAGAATGTCATGTTGATTCAAGTGGTCCAAGATCAAGCGAGCGACCATTCCCTGAAGCATTGGATAGCCCCAAGAAGTAAAAAGGAGGCAAAAACACAATGTTTACATTCTAGAGGTGTTTTGCCAAGTGAAGATGAACATTTCATTGTTGGATGATATCAAGAAAATCCCATCTTATGCCAAGTTTCTCAAGGACCTGCTTACTATGAAGAGGAATTCAACATGGAGAACGACTAAGAAAATTAAGTTGACTGAACAAGTGATCTCTATCATCCAACACTCACTTCCTGTGAAGAGGAAAGACTCAGGAGCCCACTCATACCTATCTAGGGCTACATTGCATAGACCAATCCCTAATTGATGTGGGATCTAGTTTGAATCTGGTGCCATATGGTGTCTATGTGGAGTTGGTGTTAGGCAAGTTGAAACTGGGTCATTGCACTCTCCAATTGGTAATCACTCCATCAAAGTGCCTAGAGGAAGAGTGGATGATGTTTTGGTGATGATAGAGAAGGAAAGAGTAGTAGTGTTTCTGACAGATTTCATTGTACTTGGCATGGACCCAAAGTATAGGAAGATTCCCATCATCTTGGGAAGGACATTCTTATCTACAGTTGATGCCAAGATACATGTGCATAGTGGCACAAGTACAATCTCTTTCATGCACATGAAGATAAATATCAATATGTTCAAAACCCCAATCCAGTAACATCAAGACAAGGATGTTGAGCATGGTCACTTGAAGAGTCTAACTTATTAATTAAAAGAAGTAGATTCATATGGAAGACTTTATGATGAATTTTATGATCAATGGGGGGAAGGAAGACTGTTGAATGCAAATGAGAGATTCATCTATTTTAAAAGTGGACACATGATGATTCCAAATGGTTGAATAATTGAAGGAACTATAAGAATCTCAGATGAAGACATGAAACTTAGCACTAGTGGGAGACAACCCACTTTGGTTTGGGGAATTTTTCACCTAATCTTTCATTTTTTGATACTTTCAACTATTTTCACACTTTTATAAGAAAACACACACACACACACACTATACTTGATGGTTTTGTTGTTTGTAAATCATTTTATAATATGTACATAGGAGGAAAGATAATCCATAGATGATCCATCCAAATAGAGGATCAATAATGAAAAGAGAATTGTAAATAAGTAGAAAAGCTACAGTAAGGTGACTAGTACGATCGTGGTGTGGGAAAGCCAGAACACCTGTTAGGTATAGAGTGTTCATTGTGGCCCTGTCCTGCTCACTAGGCACCTTGAGATCTCTCTCCCTTATTGGTGTTTGTCTACCATGACTCCATGCCCTCAACCCTATCATCTTATACTTCTATTAGATGCTGAGGACATCACAGTTTAAAAGTTTGGGGTCATAGCACAGTAAGCCCTTTCTTTACCCCACTTTCCTCTATGTTTCTTGTTATATTTTTTTTTCTCAAGATGATCAAACAATATAACCATCTATCATACTTGTATATCCATAATTTATGTGGTTGCATTACATACATGCATATCATATAGGTTACTTTCATACATTTTTTGCATAATTTTCAAATTCTTTCCATGCATTGCATTTCATGTAGAATTTTATGATTTTTTCATGTTTTAGCTAGGATTTGCTTGTTTCTTGCTTTATGTTCCATAATGTAGGCTTATGAAGGAAATTTGGCATCGTTTTGGCCAAATTTACCCAAATTTAGAATGTCTTGACCAAAAAGATGTTTTGACCCTATCTCTACTATGTGAATTGAAAATTATGACCTTTGACAAATGCAAGTGAATTATCATAGTTTATTGATAATTGGACTCGAATCTTGAATTTTTACATTCAAATCGCCTCTCTCATGCTTATGAATGCTTGTTGAACTATGATTTAAGAAAGACACAAATGCTTAAGGTTTTATAGAATTTCATGATAAAAGTGTGGTTTCAATATTGCTTATTCATGCGGAGTGTCATTACTTGATGAAATTGTTGTAGTAACCTTCATGAAGGAGATATAATGTTGAAACCTACACTAGTGACCCCTCTTTGACCCGACATTTCTTCTATCATCTCATTACCTCTCTGCCTCATGCAAGGATGCCAAAGTGCACATATTCAGCCTTGGCCACCTCCAAAAGTTTGGGGTGGCCATATCTATATCTCCCCGTTTTATTCCTACTATCGTGTGCCCTATCTATACCAAGGGAAAAGAAAAAGAAAAAGAAAAAAATATGAAAAGAAAATAAAAGATTCTCATATGTAGTAATATCTAAAAGAAGAAAAGATTGATGCTCCTATGTAATAGCACTCCAACACCTTACCCTAACCCTTTCTTCCATTTGCATGCCCATTGAGCTAGGAAACATAAAACATAGCTCAATTTGTCCTTTTTTGTAGACACATGGTTTATTTATTGTGGGTTGACATATTATATTGAATGCATGAATGTAAAACAAAAAATTAGTCTTTTTTATCTTCATCACCATGAAACAATATACCTAGAGTTATATGACAACCATATGGATTGATTGTGTATTCATTGCTCTATATGTGAAGTTTGTATGCTCAATGATTTAATCATGATTGGTTTGTCAAAGAGGAGAGGAGAGATGCAAAATACATGTATTTAGTCATCATTGATCCCATTTAGTCTATATTCATCTGTTGCATTGTATTTTTCATTTTTGGATTGTGGAAAAACTAAAGAGAGATTGAGTTGGAGCATACTTGAGGACAAGTATGTTCTAAGTTTGGTTTGGTAGTGCAACCCTATTTTAGAGCTTCATCTTGTGTCTTATTGTACTTTAGTCACATCTATATTTGTTAGATTACATATTATTCCCCTCAATATGCATATTTATGTCAAATGCACTTATGGACGTTCTTTATGTGTATTTCCGGTACTTGGACCACGCTTGGATGGACAAGAGAGAAGGTGACAGTAGGGTTTCTATACCCTTAGAGAGGTCCAAAATGAATTATAAGGTTCCCTCAACCTACCCCTAGTGGCCAAGACTCAAATGTAGTGAAGACGTCTAAGAAAATCAAAAGATAAAGGGAAAAGTGATGCTAAAGGGACCAACATGGCCATGGTACCATAGAATAGTCGTGGTGGCCCAAGAAAAATCATAGAAGGAGATCAAGTTCCAACAATTGAAAATTCAAGTCAGCAACACTACCATGCAGAGCAGCATGACTGTGTCACCAAGCATTAGAATGACTATGTCATTGAGAACGAACAACCAATTCTAGAGCCAAAATGGTTGTTATAACCCCAATTTTACATGTGTTGAAATATAATGATTTTGTGAATTTGGACTTAATTGTAAATGTCACTTTGCTTCAAAGAAGGGGTTTCTTTGCAAATCTCCCTTACATTAGGAATTTTGTGGTTCCTATTATTATATTAACTCATTAATTGATATAAAAGAGAAGAAAAGAGGAAAAGTCCAAATAATGGAAAAAGATAAAATATAATGGATATTAAGAAAAGTATTTATGAGAAATACTTAGAAATATCTAGAAAGTGGCATTAATGGCCACAAATGAGTAAAATTCATTTACATATGATTTCCAATGAAAGAAATAGGAAAAGAGGAAAGGAAATAAAAGATAAAGAGAATTCCTTGAAAAGAGATATCTTAATAAAGAAATAAGTAAGATAATGAGAAATGAAGAATGTAGGATAATAAGTATCCTTAAAAAGGATTTCGAAATCTTAAGCTTCCTTGGGTTCCAAGGAATCCAAGTTGCAAAGATAATAGGTGAAGAAAGAGAAAAGATCAATTAAATATTGATTTAGTAAGAAGAAAATATGAGATAATAATGAAATACAAGAAACATGTGGAAATATGGATAATGGAATCATAATGGATGAGATTTACAACCCACAATGTTTCTAATGGTAAAAGGAATCCAAATAAGTGATATAAAAGAATGAGAGAGAGAAAATATGTATAAAATATGCCTTATTAAGATATAACTTGCATATGAAGGAAAGTCTCTCATACTTTTGATTTTGAGTCCAAAACTTGGCACACAAGTAGTTTAAGTCATTATGGACATTTTTCTAAAATTTGGAATAAAATAGATAAGCGGTTTGGGAGATACAATTTTTGAAAGTTTTCCTAAAGTATGGAGGAAATCATAAATGTCACGATTTTATGCATATTGGAAATATAATTAGCGCGTGTTAGCAACCGTTGGATCAAAATCAGATGTATCTCGTTCATTTTCTACCTCCAGGTCAATTTAGGAAAGGAGGTACAGTAACCCTGAGGCTCCCTGGACTTTACCCATTTCCTCAATGTGTTTCGGTTCTTGGGAACTTTCCCATTAGAACCGGGAGATCAATTCAGACTCTTCCATCCTCTTTATGCTTAGCTTTCGTGCAAAACTGGGATTTCCCCAAATCCCTATTTGTTTAGGAAACCAGAAGGATAGACTTCCTTGCCATCCATCCCACCTATATATAGTGGGCTAAACCCAACCGAGGGGCAATAGAAGGGATCGCGACCACCCTCCCAACTCTGCAGAGGGTACTGCCCTGCCTGCGTTCACTTTTCCCACCCACCGGCTGCCGCAGGTTGTGCTTTCGGGCACCATGGATGGTGTCTATGCCATGGAGGTGAACCGAGATTAAAGGGGAGTGCACGACACCATTTTTCCACCGGCAGTTCTAGTACCAGGGAAGGCGAACTCCCGACCAAGTCCTTGATGCCTCGTGAGCTCCGGGTGAAGGGGGAGGGCTGCCGCGAAGATACCTCTATTTCACAGAGGAAACAAGGGGGGAATCAGACCCCGTCCACACATGCCTGTGAGGATGACGGAGGGGCCGGACCTGGGTTCACATTTAGCCAGATCCAAGGAAGGGTCCGCTAGATGAAGGAGGACAAGCAAGAAAAATAAAATGAATAAAAGGACACGTGGCACTCTACTATTGGCCAAAGGTAAGCGATTTTGCTAAAATCATAGAAATTGATAGGCTACTCAGAATAAGACATATCATATATGAAAATTGGTCAGGAGAACGAGAGGAATCCAATAAAAATGATAGTAAAGACTGATTTCGTTCCTAATTGTAAAAGTATGTTAATTTGATGAAAAGTGCATTAGCATGTGGTTAGAAACCCTAGTTGAGATTAATGATTGAGTCTATGATGCTTAATGGGTTGAATGGAGTAATATTAACCTATTGAATGATAATGGTGGACTTGAACCTGATCTAGATGAATAATTGTATTTTTAGGGTTTTAAACCAAGTATGAATGACAATGCATATAAAAACCTTAATTTAGGGTAAAAGAAGAGAAAAAAATTGTCTAAATTGGATTATGGAAATATGTTACCATATAATGCTCCTAAGCCTGTTAGGAGTGTTATGATGAGAAAGTTGAAGTTTTTATATAATTTTGTGGAATTAGGGTTTATAATACTAAAAGTGGAAGCAAAACCCTAATTGCAAAGGAAACCCTAAAATTGGAATAGAAATCCTAAGAAACAAGATGAGTTTGGATAAATCTTGATAAAAGGAATTTTGTATGTTTATTTCAAGATTTCTGTGCATACTTGCTAATTGGTTGGGTTTTCTCTACTTGATTGATTCTATCTCAAAATCTGCAATCATAGGTATGTGTTTACGCTTATGGATAATCGCTTTAGCTTCATGGCGATTCCCAAATGTTTTATCAGTTGCCTGAAAATAACTACTTGGATGACTTTTATTTCATGCAACTATAAAGTGACTATGACTATCACCATAAGTATGCATACATGACTGGCTCAGATCCCGGTCCTCCTATGTGGCTATGTGAATGCTAAAAAGGGTAACCTAGAGCAAGGTCTAGGCTATCGAGAGTTAGGGATTGGGCTACCTACGTGTAGTGCCATGCAACTCTTTAGCACACCATGAGTTAAGAAGTGGGCTACCTATGGGGTAGTGCCATGTGACTCAACCCTAGAAACTGATTCACCTATTAGGTAGGATCATGAGGGGTTAAATGGGGATCTACCATAAGGAAGGTAGCATCCAGGTCCACTGTAGGGACATCGTAGAGGTTAGGGTATGTAAGGATTGAGCAGTTATGTTGAAAATGTAAAGTTATTTGTTAAATCATATTTGACTGCAATATGCTGTTACAATTAATTGCACGATTATTGTTTCCCCCACATACCAACATAATTCATTTATGCTGACTGACATTTTGTTTGTTGGCATTTTAGGTTCAAGCCAAAAGGACAACTAGTAAATCGTCATATTGTGAAATACATGAATTAAAATACAAGGAGGATTAGTTAGAGTAGAATTCATAAGTGGATAGAAGTTTAGAGATCCAAGTTTTCAAAAGGTATGCAACCTTTTTTATTTTTAGTTTTTATTTCAGCCTTTCAGTTTAGTTTAGTGTAATATAATAATAATTATTGATTATTTGTTGAACCTTTGATCCAGAAATTGAGATAACAGCTCTGACCTCTTGGTCTCCCTTAATTGGGGGTTACTGGAAGGCGGGGTTGTTACAATGGTCATGTAGTGCAACACAGCCGTGTTGCCCATGACCCACCAACTAAAAAGGGGCTGATGCATCAGTCGGGGTTGGAGTTTTAGATGAAAAATTATACCATAGAACAATCATGGTGGCCCAAGCAAAATCATATAAGGAGATCAAGTTCCAACCATTGAAAATTCAAGTCAGCAACACTATCGTGTAGAGAAGCACGACTGTGTCGCCAAGCATCATAATGACTATGTCGTTTAGAACAGACAACCAATTCTAGAGCCAAAACGGTCATGCAAAGCACAACCATGTTGCCCATGACCCACCATGACCGTGCTGACCACCACAACCATGCCACCAGCATGCCAAAATCCAAATTTTTACTAAACCAAATTCCATTTTCCCACCTCGCCAGTTCCATCCCACCATGGGTGTGTTAACCCCTACTCATCATGGCCGTTCTACCCGACACGATCGTGCTACATACAACCTAGCACAATTTTCTACTACATTTCCCATCTTGCCCCCACTTGACCTCGTGCTTTCCCACCACCTATATATACATGGGTGGTAGCTGGAGCACGAGGTTAGCCACCCCTAGCTATGTTATAGCTCTTCATTTTTTTCCCCTTAGCCCTTCCATCACCATTCCACCTCTATTTCACCATTTCCACCACCAAAACTCTAGTCTCTTAGGGTTTTGACCACTTTTCACCATTTTTCCATGTCATTTCACCTTAGAGGAGGGAGGAGCACATCATTGCAGTATCTAGAGAGGAGTCCTTCATCTAAACCAATCTCCATGTCTACTTTTACCTCTTTCTCCTCTCTTTTTATATTTTCCATTTCCATGAGTAAGTAGGCCCCTTAGGTGGGCTGTTTGGGGTCAAAAATGTTACTTTGATACCAAGTTTGGGGAAAATGATATGTAAACATTGTGATTTCATGTTCTATTTCTATATCATTTCCCATAAATTTCTTTGTGTTTTGTGCTTGAAATCACTTAGGATTCTAGGAAAATTACTTATATGTAGCTAATTTGTGAATTGCTCCTAAGTTCAATTGATGGATCCTAGTTATCTATTTACCTTCCTACATCCTAATAAATTCTTCTACATCTAAGTGAGAGATCTAAGTAGCTAGTATATAAGCATTTAGTGTAATTAGCTGGAGTCTTCTCAACGCTAGAATGTAGGTGATCTGAGGTCTAAAACGTCACTTTCACCTTACATTATTACCCTTGGCCCCTAATGACCCTAAGAGTTTCTTGATGAATGCATATTAATCCTAGTCTAATCGCCTCGTTTGGCCCAATTTTGGTTGCATTCGTGCATTTATTGGCTTTATCTTCTAATATGTGCTTTTACTTGGCTTAACTGCTTTATTGAGCTTTTATTGGCCATATCTTCTAATATGCGACTTTTCTTTGTTCGATCAATTTGATCACGAATTTAATTGTATTTTTGACATGTCAATTTGGAGCTTGTGGGCCCAGCTTCCACTACCAACAAACCTCTTTGGGCCTTGGATTAGGCTGGGTCAAAGCAGGTCCACAAATCTGCCTCCACTCCTTCTCAAGGGCCGAATTAGGCCAAAAGCTTGGGCCGGCCCTTTGGTTTCCTTACGTGGCTGCATTGCCCGCGACCTGGCAGGCTCCCACGACCGCGACATCCTATACCCGCGACCGCGGGTCTGTTAGTTGTGACCTGGTCCCTCTGCCTGCGGTCTCTCTAGAGCCACGACCTGCCTCCCTCCATCACGACCCACCGTCACCGCGGAGAGACCCATCACCAACCATCAACAACGCTCAACTCCCCACGACACCCTGGATCGTGACCGCGATTCCAGTTTGTCGATACCTACAGACTCCCACCTGTGCGCCCTCTCTCCACCTGCGCTCGAGGCAACGATGACCTGATCCCTCCTTCCGCGTCCGCCTTCACCCTGCCCCCTGCCGCTCTCCTCTTCCTACAGCAGCGGCAACCTTCTACTTCCAGAGATCGCAACTCTCCTCTCCACCTGCACCTTCCCTCCTCATCCCCATCGCGAGCATCTCCTCCTTCCTCATCACCTACAGACCTGGTCGAGGTGCAGCACCATGCAGCGACCCCACACAGCTGCCCACGACCCAGCTACCTCCACGTTCTGCCCTCGCTCCTTCACCTATGCCAGGTCGTGGCTCTTCCTCACACAGAGCAGCACATTTGCCGCGACCACGACAAAGGTCGTGACCACGACATTTGCCGCGACCACGACAAAGGCCGAGACCACGACAAAGGCCGTAACCACGACAAAGGCCGCGACCACGACAAATGTCACGACCATGACAAAGGCCGCGACCACGACATTTGCCGCGACCACGACAAAGGCCGCAACCACGACATTTTCCGTGACCACGACAAATGTCGCGACCCCGACAAAGGCCGCGACCACGACATTTTCCATGACCACGACATTTGCCCTGACCACGAACAAGGCCGCGATCATGACAAAGGCTGCAACCATGACAAAAGCCGCGACCCACTGCAGAAATGTCAAGGTCACGATTTTAAGTCGGTGCCTAGCCTGCATATAAATAGAACTCAACTCCAGTCAGTCAAATCATCATCTCCAGACACCGTTAGGCTGTAGGTCTGTCCTGGACCTAAGGAGACAATCTCCATATCCAAGAACCTATCCCGTGGTGGTTTTGCGGCATGCTCACCCAGATCAGGAGTGAAGACTCGGATATGCAAGCCATCTCATTTGGATCTAGATCTAGATATGGGTCTAGATCTGCTGCGTCTACACCACTTCTACGCCGCCATCTCGTCCACGAGCTACTCCTCCTGCTGCGAGCGAGGACAACAACAAGAAGAAGAAGGTGGAGAGAGAAGATCTTCCCCGTCTGTCGTGGTGTACTTCTCTCTTCGTCCAGATCTACTCCGACGTTGTGTAGAAGACTGTTTCTGCGCCGAGCAGCGATCATCTTCTTCACCATGCTCGTGGCAGAAACTTCTCTCTCTTTTGTTCTTCTCGTTTCTCTCACCATGAGTGAGTAGTTTACTTTCGCTGGGGTGCGGGGACTAGCCCCGCTGCCCATGCTCTCACATCTCACTGTTAAACATTCCATGGCATGTATATAACCTTTCATTGCGTTGTTAATCGTCGATGTGTGCTTGTGGATTGATCACCTGCTTGCATTTATCTTGTTCGTTTCCTATGTTGCGAGAACTTCAATGTGTAGGTTTTGAATGTCGATTAACGCGGTTGACTCCCAAACTAGAAATAGAATGGGATTCCTTGAGGTCGTAAGTGTATGATCCGTGTGGTGACGAGCCATCTAGCCCACGGTGACACTTCTGTGTGCCTGACGCCTGTATAGGGGGCACACAACTTCATTTGGATTTCTGTATCTTCGGAGCTGTAAGTACGTGATCTGGATGGTGACGAGACATCCGATGCCTAAGGTGATGCTTACGCGAACCTGACGCCTGTATGGGGGGTTCTACAAAAGCTCTATTTGAATGGTTATATCTTGCCTGGATGTTTGATGTTTGGATGTGATTGCATGTGCAGTGGTGGTGAAACCCGAGACCATCCCAACGATTTCCATCATTAATCTTTAATCAACCTTTAATCCTACTCTTTTACTTTCCTTGCATTTAGTTTAATTAAACTCAATTCAACCAACCTTGTTCTAAATATTAGTCTTGATTCAACTAGATTCGACTAGAGAGAAAGATTCTTAAAAACGTTGTCCCTTGGGATTCGATCCTCAACTATACTGCGATAAGACCCGTCCACTTGCGGGTGGTATTATTGCACGTTGTTTTGGTTAAAAACTTAGGGATTTCAACCCTAAGTGAGTTTGTTAGTGTGATAATATAAGCCACGTCAAATTCTGGCGCCGTTGCCGGGGACAACGGAATCATCTAGTCAAATATAGTTCTTTTGAGGCTAATTTAGGTTTTTCTTTTACTTTTGATACTATCGATCATATAAACTTGAATTCGGTTCTACTCTGTCCATCTCACCAGGAAAAGATCTTTCCATCCCAGGTACCCACAAAGTCTAGTGTATGTGCTGCTCGGACAGCCCCGGACTCTCTGCTAGCTTTGACCGTGAGATAGACAGAACCTTTCGCCATCAGTACAGAGAGAACCAAGAAAGAATGGCTCAAGAGGAGGAAATTTCTAGAAGGGTAGCTCAAGCCCTTAATGCACAAAGAGATAGGCTTATGCAAGAAGCCCGAGCCGCAGTTCAAGAAGAAATCCAAGCAGCCCAAGCAGCAACTCAACAAGCTGAGCTACAAAAAGACCTAAGGGAGTTCTCAATCCCTAAAGCTACTGACGTTCATCACCCAGTGAAACCTCCTCCCATCAACGCTCTGAATTTTGAGATAAGAGCACATTGGGTCACTTTGCTTCAAAACAATCCTTTCTATGGTAAGCAAGGAGAAGATAGTTAAGAACATCTTCTGAGATTCATAGACTTATACGCCATGACAAAGCAAAATGGAGTCACTGATGATGCCATCAGACTCCGTCTCTTCAAATACTCTCTGGCTGATAGAGCCACGAGTTGGTATAACTCCTTGCAATGCGAACCCATAACAACTTGGGAACAACTTCAAAATGTTTTTCTGGAAAAGTTTTATCCACCTTCTCTCACCTATGAAATTAGGGGCCGAATAACACAATTCACCCAGGCCCCTGGGGAATCCCTAGATGAAGCATGGGAAAGATACAAAGAGCTTCTACGCAAGTGCCCACATCATGGCATTCCAAAGAATCAACTCATTGAAATCTTTTATAGAGGTGTGGACGATGATATCAAGAGGTTTTTGGATTCCTCGTATGGAGGAAACTTCATGCGTCAGAGTTATGATAGCGCATGGAAGGTTGTCACCCTTGGAGCTGAAAACCAAGCCAACTGGGGAAGACCTGTGGGAAAAGGAGTGCTGAAGGTAGCTATGGCTGAAGCAACACCTGAGTACAAGTCTATCGCTGAATCTCTCAAACTCCTAGTTGCAAAGCAAGACTATCTAGAATCGTCTCTCGCAGCTTATGAAAGAAGACGTTCGCCCCCTCGACAACAAGAGCAAGTTAAGTCAGCCTCACTCTTCTGTGAAGCATGCAAAGGAACGGACCATTCTACTCTAGCTTGTAACATTCTCTATGATGTTGTTTTGAGCAATACATGTGCCCAAGGAAATAATGGTCAAATGGAAAATCTGAATGCTGTCAACACCATCCCTAGCCAAGGGTACTATAATCCGAATCAGAGTAGGAACCATCCAAGTTTTCAATATGGAAACCCTTATGGAGAAGAAAACTCACGACAACTTGGTTCAAATACTCAACAACGAGGCCCGCCGAGATTCCAGTATAACCAACAACCAAATTTCGGGAATCAAGGGAACTTTAGAGGAAACTACCATAATAGAAGCTACAACAATTATTAGAACAATTCTCAGTTTCAGAACCCCAACCAAGTCCCCTATCAACAGCAACAATAAGGGCAACAAGCCGGTCCCATCCATCCTGATGAAAAATTATCAACTATTGAGAAGATGCTACAATTGCAACAGACTATGATAGCTAACCAGCAAGCCCATCAAAAGGCTATTGAATCTCAACTAGCTCAACTTGCAGCTAGCATGAAGCCACCTGCTGGAACCTTTACCGGACAACCAGAGAACAACCCTAAGCACCCAGGGCAATTGAAAGCTGTCACCACCAGGTCTGGAAAAGACTATTCTGACCCCCCAGTTAAGATACCAATAACTAAAACAAACGATGATCACTTTGCGAATGTCCAAGACTATACAATACCTGAGTCTCAACTGAAGGAACAACCAACCGCTGATAAGATAGACAAAGCTAGATTGGAGGAACCGTTGGCTACAGAGGCAGAAGACACACCTGAGTCGGATGCGCCAGTATACAAGCCTCGTCCTCCTTTCCCAGCTCGTTTGAAGCAGACAAAGCTCGATACTCGATTCAACAAGTTTAAAGAAGCTATGAAGAAGCTTCATGTAGATATACCCTTTCTAGATGCGCTGGCCAAGATACCAACCTGGACTAAGTATTTAAAGTCTCTCCTTACAAGGAAGTACATAACTGAAGAATACGAGACTGTTAATCTAGCAACAACCACTTCCGATATCATCCAGAGCAAGATGCCCAAGAAGCAGAAAGACCCAGGATCCTTTGGGATTTCATGCCATATCAGTGACTCTTCATGTAAGAAGGGATTAGCCGATCTCGGTGTTAGCATTTCTATCATGCCACTTAGCCTTTGTAAGAGGCTAGGGTTTGCAGAATTACTCCCAACTGGAATGACCATTCAACTTGTAGATAACTCTATGACTCTTCCTTTGGGAATCATCGAATATGTCCCTGTCAAGGTTGGAAAAGACTCTTATGTCCCTTGTGACTTTGTCATCATGGACATAAAAGAAGACGCCAGATACCCTCTTATCTTTGGCTGTCCGTTCCTTACCACTGCAAGAGCTTTGATTGAAGTTGAAGTAGGGACCTTGTTGCTCAGACTAGGGAAAGAAACCCTCGAGTTCAAAGTTTTTGAAAGCATGCGAAGACCGAGCATGCAGAAAGAAGTCTATCTGATTGATTGCATTGAGCACATGTCTCTCCTCACACAAGAGGAATATGAACAAGACGATCCTTTAGAAGTGGCACTAACAAACCCATCTGCCGAAATTTTCATCAACAAACAAGTTAAGGATTGTATCCTTCACCTCGACTCTATAGAAGAAGATCCTGAAGCTATGTTCGAGGAACTCAAGGCTGTGAATGTAAGTGAAGAGCCATGTGAGAAGCTAGAATCCCCTGAAATGAAGCCCCTACCCGAGGGACTTAAGTACGTGTTTTTGGACGATCTTAAGGTTTGTCCAGTTATTATAAACTCTGATCTGACGACCGAACAAGAAGATAGACTCTTGAAAGAATTAAAGGAAATAAAGAAAGCTATCAGCTACAAGATGAGCGATCTCACCGGGGTCAGTCAAGCGCTTTGCATGCACAGAATTCCTATGGTGGAAGACCACAAGCCAACTATTGAGCATCAAAGGAAGTTGAATCCTAATATGAAGGAAGTAGTCCGCCGCGAAGTTATCAAGTTGCTCATTGCCGACATCATCTATCCAATATCTGACTCACCTTGGGTGAGTCCTGTACATGTTGTTCCAAAGAAAGGTGGCACTACTGTGATACGGAATGAAGAAAATGAACTCATCCCCACTCGAACAGTAACCGAGTGGAGGATGTGCATCGACTACAGGAAGTTAAACAAGGCCACACGCAAGGATCATTTCCCGATGCCTTTTCTAGATCAAGTCTTAGAGCGATTGGCTCACCAAGAATACTTTTGCTATCTCGATTGTTACTCTGGATTCTATCAAATTCCTATACATCTAGATGACCAAGAGAAAACTACATTTACCTACCCCTTTGGAACATACGCCTTTAGAAGGATGCCATTCAGACTCTGTAATGCGCCTGCAACCTTCCAACGTTGCATGTCAGCCATATTTGCTGGGCTAACCAAAACTATTATGGAAGTTTTTATGGATGATTTCTCCGTATATGGAGATTCATATGATTCATGCCTAAGGCACCACTCCCTTGTCCTCAAACGATGTGAAGAAACACATCTAGTGCTTAATTGGGAGAAATGTCACTTTATGGTGAAAGAAGGTATTGTCCTCGGCCATAGGGTCAGTAATCGAGGAATCAAAGTCGACAAAGAAAAGATCGAAGTGATTTCTAAACTCACTATCCCAACCAATGTAAGAGAAGTCCGCGCATTCCTTGGTCATGCAGGCTTCTATAGAAGGTTTATCAAGGATTTCTCCAAGATAACCAAGCCCATGACAAACTTGTTGCTGAAGGACACTGGTTTCCATTTTGATGAAGAGTGTATCAAGAGTTTCAACAACCTAAAGCATGCCATTACAACAACACCCATCATTCGAGTCCTGGATTGGGATCACCCATTTGAAATTATGTGTGATGCCAGTGATTACGCTGTGGGTTCCGTTCTGGGCCAATGTATAGAGAAGAAACATCATGTCATCTATTATGCATCGAAGACCCTTGACGAAGCTCAGAGGAACTACAAAACTACTGAGAAGGAACTCCTAGCAGTCATTTATGCCTTTGATAAGTTTAGATCCTACCTCATCGTTTCAAAGGTGATTGTCTACACCGATCATGCTGCTATCCGTTATCTTCTAAAAAAGAAAGATGCAAAACCAAGGCTAATAAGATGGATTCTCCTATTGCAAGAATTTGATATTGAGATTAGAGATAAGAGAGGCACAGAAAATGTTGTAGAAGACCACTTAAGTCATATCCACACTCTGGAAACTGAGAAGGTCCCAATCAATGACTCTCTTCCAGATGACCAGCTTATGAAAGTCTCAGAAGCTACCCCTTGGTACTCGGACTATGTGAACTACCTTGCCGCCGGTATCATCCACCCTGAGTGTACTGGCAATGCTCTAAAGAAATTCATGCATGATGTGAGGCAATATCACTGGGACGAATTGTACCTCTTCAAGCTCTGTGTTGATGGTCTCTACAGACATTGTATCGCTGAGGAAGAAGCCCAACTTATTTTAGAGCAATGTCACGCAGGCCCAGTCGGAGGCCATATGAGTTCTAAGAAAACTTCTTTGAAGGTTTTGCAATGTGGTTTCTTTTGGACAAACATATCCAAAGATGCTTATAACTTTGTGTTGTCATGTGACAAGTGTCAGAGAACGGGAAACATTACGAAAAGAGATGAGATGCCACTTAAGCTATGGCAAGAAGTCAAGATTTTTGATGTTTGGGGAGTGGACTACATGGGTCCATTCCCATCCTCACATGGATTTTCATACATCCTAGTTGCTATGGATTATGTCTCTAAATGGGTAGAGGCCATACCAACCGTCACTAGCGATTCAAAACTCATCATTAAATTGTTCAAAGATATTATCTTTCCCCGTTTTGGAGTTCCACGAACTGTGATCTCTGATGGAGGTTCTCGTTTTCTGGAAAGAAGCTTTGAAGCGTTGTTGAGAAGATATGGTGTAACACACAAAGTAGCTTCCCCCTACCACCCACAAACAAGTGGGCAGGTAGAGGTTTCGAATCGTCAACTCAAAGCTATCCTGGAAAAGATAGTAGGATGCAACCAGAAGGATTGGTCAGTGAAAATCAATGACGCTTTATGGGCCTACCGAACTGCATTAAAAACTCCTCTTGGAACAACACCCTTCAGACTCATTTATGGAAAATCATGTCACCTGCCCGTGGAACTAGAACATAAAGCATGATGGGAAATCAAACAGCTGAATTTTGACATGAAGAAAGCAGGCAAAGCTAGGATTCTACAACTTCAAGAGTTGGATGAACTCCGAATGACAACTTATGAGAATGCATGAATCTACAAGGAATGCATGAAACTTTGGCATGATGGTCATCTTAAGAGGAAGGACATTCAAGTGGGAAACCAAGTTCTGCTATTCAACTCAAGATTGAGGTTATTCCCAGGGAAACTCCGCTCTCGATGGTCTGGACCATACATTGTCAAGAGCATCTACCCACATGGTGCATTTGCCTTATGGAATGAGAAGTCAGGTGATTTTGTGGTAAATGAACAACACTTGAAGAGATATTTCACCACAGTCGATACCAGCACTGAGGAATTGATGAATCTGTCCAAACCGACATATCTTCCCGTAAACTAAAGAAATCACGTCGAGCCATCGACGTAAAACAAAGGCGCTTGTCGGGAGGCAACCCGATCTTTAACTTAGTTTTTACTTTTAGTTTCCTTTTTAGAAAATTTTGCACCTGGTAGGCAATGCATCGTAAGATGTAGTCTTAAGTTCTGACATTTTCCATTTTTGAGATTTCAGATGGAGGACGCATTGCCGAAAGGAATGCAACCACATCTGGTGGACCAACCGACACGAGTTTCCCCTCCATCTCAGATTTAGAGTTTGTTCAGGATGAGCAAAATTTCTAAGTTCGGGGTGGAGGGTGGGTGGTACGTACCTTACTTTCCACCCTCTCCTATCCATTTTAGACTTAAGATTTCATCGTTGGAATTTCGTTGCAATTTTGAGCAAATTTTTCAAATTTTTTCAAAATTTTCAAAGTTTTCTTAGCAGCTTGTATAGAAACTTGATGAAGTTGTGACTCTTTTGTTTCAATCAAAGCCTTTACCTAGCCGGCTATCCTATTTTTCAATGCAGTTTTGAATCATTATACCCTCCTTATTCGAAGTGAAGCCTCAAGGAGAACAATTTCTGAAACTATCCTATGATTAGAAATCATCGTGTGAAGCTTATGAATCCTATCATCATGATCAGTAGATATGGCAAGTATTCGTCGAACTGAGAGGGATCAAACATGTTGTGCTTCCTATCTGACTAGTGGAATAGTAGCATGGAATCTCCACCAGATCCTCATCAAGTCATTATTTGAGCAGAGTATGATAAGGAGAACGACCCAGTGCACTGAATTGTAAATCAAGTTGCATTCCGATTTGAACTCTTTTCTACACTTCTTCTATCATCTTCGTACCCCTCCATTCATCAAAACCAAACAAAAATAGCCAATATAGTGCCAAACCCTAAGTTCAGGGTGGCACACACTCTCTCTCTTTACGCTTCTTCCATACCCCTCACTACGAAATAGGGGCGTATCGCCAAGAAAAGATGCCTAAGTGCACACAAAAAGAAATGCAATCTCGAGTCGAATAGAGGAGAGATTCGCACACAAAAAAATACAATCAATGAAATTGCAAATCATATAATAAAAATCTCGAGTCAAATAGAGGAGAGATTTATTTCTTCCTTCCATACCACCCTTCACTCCCTTTTCCGCCTACTGGCACAATAAATGCCTACTCACCAACATCCTAAAAACACCAGTGTCAGATCAGGTGCACACTTGTTGTTCTGTGGGTATCTCTGGACTCTTACAAAACTCTCTGACATGCTTGATCTTGGAAAAAGTAGAGAGGAAGTGATATTGGGAAGCGAACTCGGAAACGAAGATATGGTAAAATGTGTTCTGTGATCTCAAGATGTCGAGACACTTAGTCATACCGAGTGGAAAAGTAATAACCGTGATGTGAAGATGAGGCAATCACACGAGTTGAAAGTACGCGCTTGGCGATTGTTTCAGATTTTGAGTTACTCGAGGACGAGCAACGTTTAAGTTCGAGGTATTTTGATGAATGCATATTCATCCTAGTCTAATCACCTTGTTTGGCCCAATTTTGGTTGCATTCGTGCATTTATTGGCTTTATCTTCTAATATGTGCTTTTACTTGGCTTAACTGCTTTATTGAGCTTTTATTGGCCATATCTTCTTATATTCGACTTATCTTGGTTCGATCAATTTGATCACGAATTTAATTGTATTTTTGACAGGTCAATTTGGAGCTTGTGGGCCCAGCTTCCACTACCAACAAACCTCTTTGGGCCTTGGATTAGGCTGGGTCAAAGCAGGTCCACAGATCTACCTCCACTCCTTCTCAAGGGCCGAATTAGGCCCAAAGCTTGGGTCGGCCCTTTGGTTTCCTTACGTGGCTGCAGTGCCCGCGACCTGGCAGGATCCCACGACCGCGGCATCCTATACCCGCGACCGCGGGTCTGTTAGTTGCGACCTGGTCCCTCCGCCCGTGGTCTCTCAAGAGCCACGACCTGCCTCCCTCCATCATGACCCACCGTCACCGCGGAGAGACCCATCACCAACCATCAACAACGCTCAGCTCCTCACGACACCCTGGATCGTGACCGCGATTCCAGTTTGTCGATACCTGCAGACTCCCACATGTGTGCCCTCTCTCCACCTGCACTCGAGGCAACGATGACCTGATCCCTCCTTCTGCGTCCGCCTTCACCCTGCCCCTTCCGCTCTCCTCTTCCTACAGCAGCGACAACCTTCTACTTCCAGAGATCGCAACTCTCCTATCCACCTGCACCTTCCCTCCTCATCCCCATCATGAGCAGCTCCTCCTTCCTCATCACCTGCAGACCTGGTCGAGGTGCAGCACCAAGCGGCGACCCCGCACAGCTACCCACGACCCATCTACCTCCATGTTCCGCCCTCGCTCCTTCACCTATGCCAGGTCGTGGCTCTTCCTCACACAGAGCAGCACAATTTCCGCGACCACGACAAAGGCCGCGACCACGACAAAGGCCGCGACCACGACAAATGCCGCGACCACGACAAAGGCAGCGACCACGACATTTGTCGTGACCATGACAAATGACGCGACCACGACAAAGGCCGCGACCATGACATTTGTCGCGACCACGACATTTGCCGTGACCACGACAAATGCCGCGACCACGACAAAGGTCGTGACCACGAAAAAGGACACGACCACATCATTTGTCATGACCACAACATTTTCCGTGACCACGACAAAGGCCGCGACCACGACAAAAGCCGCGACCCACTGCAGAAATGTCAAGGTCGCAATTTTAAGTCAGTGCTTAGCCTGCCTATAAATAGAACTCGACTCCAGTCAGTCAAATCATCATCTCCAGACGCCATTAGGCTGCAGGTCTATCCTTGGCCTAAGGAGACGATCTCCATAGCCAAGAACCTACCCCCATGGTGGTTTTGCGGCCTGTTCACCCAGATCAGGAGTGAAGACTCGGATCTGCAAGCCACCTCGTTTGGATCTAGATCTAGATTAGGGTCTAGATCTGTTGCGTCTATGCCACTTCTACACTTCCATCTCATCCACGAGCTGCTCCTCCTACTGTGAGCGAGGACAACAATAAGAAGAAGAAGGTGGAGAGAGAAGATCTACCCCGTCTGTCGTGGTGTACTTCTCTCTTCGTCTAGATATGCTCTGACATTATGTAGAAGACCGTTTCTCCGTCGAGCAGCGATCATCTTCTTCACCATGCTCGTGGAAGAAACTTCTCTCTCTTTTGTTCTTCTCATTTCTCTCACCATGAGCGAGTAGTTTACTTTCGCTAGGGTGTGGGGACTAGCACCGCTGCCCATGCTCTCACATCTCAATGTTAAACATTCCATGGCATGTATATAACCTTTCATTTCGTTGTTAATCATCGATGTGTGCTTATGGATTGATCACCTGCTTGCATTTATCTTGTTCGTTTCCTATGTTGTGAGAACTTCAATGCATAGGTTTTGAATGTCGATTAACGTGGTTGACTCCCAAACTAGAAATATAATGGGATTCCTTGAGGTCGTAAGTGTATGATCTGTGTGGTGACGAGCCATCTAGCCCACAGTGACGCTTCTTTGTGCCTGAAGCCTGTATAGGGGGCACACAACCTCATTTGGATTTCTATATCTTCGGAGTTGTAAGTATGTGATCTGGATGGTGACGAGACATCTGATGCCTAAGGTGATGCTTACGCGAACCTGACGCCCGTATGGGGGGTTCTGCAGTAGCTCTATTTGAATGGTTATATCTTGCCTGGATGTTTAATGTTTTGATGTGATTGCATGTGCAGTGGTGGTGAAACCCGAGACCATCCCAACGATTTCCATCATTAATATTTAATCAACCTTTAATCCTTCTCTTTTACTTTCCTTGCATTTAGTTTAATTAAACTCAATTCAACCAACCTTGTTCTGAATATTGTCTTGATTCAACTAGATTCAACTAGAGAGAAAGATTCTTAAAAATGTTGTCCCTTGGGATTCGATCCTCAACTATACTGCGATAAGACGCGTCCACTTGCGGGTGGTATTATTGCACGTTGTTTTGGTTAAAAACTTAGGGATTTCAACCCTAAGTGAGTTTGTTAGTGCGATAATATAAGCCACGTCATTTCTATCCTAGAAACCTAGGCTTGACTAGACCCTAATTGAATTCCACCTAAACCCTAACCCAATTGAGCCTTGTAAGGGTGGGTAGGAGGTGATAGGGACTAGTTCCCCTATACACACCCTATCCTATCGATAGCTAGTTAGTAGTTTAGGGAAATCCATTAGCCTCTAGCATGTTGTTGTAATCTAAATGGAAGAGTAATATTTACATGTTATCACCCCACCCCAATTGATAAGTACATCCTCCAAAACAACCCACACTTCTCTTAATTGCATTAAACTCCTAATTACCTTCTTTCTTAGTTAGTGTTAGCTTAATTAGCTCTTTAATTGGTTAGTTATGTTCTTGCCTTTCTCTTGCTTTTTTATTGCTATTTTAGGTCTTTAAATATTCTTTTTCTTAGTTTGATATATTAGTGTGGTGTAGATCTATTCTTTCTTGGCTTAGTATAGTTTTCATCCTTGCCTCGCTTATCTTTACTTGCTCATTAGAATTAACTCTTAGGTTTTGAACTTGTTTGATATCCTTTAGTTGCTTGCTTCTTCACCATTAGTGTAATCAACAAAGTCAAACATCAAAAAATTCAACCCAAGACTTTGTAGTAGGAACCTAGCAAAAACTAACCTATCTCTAGTGTCCCCTTTTCTCCCTGTAGATCGACCCTATTCTTGCCTCTTACGTCTTGCCTATACTATAACATGACCATGTCTGCCTGATAGTTGGTGTGTTAGTCTAAGTGGGAATGTTAGTGTGGGACCATTTATAAATTCAAAAGATCCATGTTGTGTTCAAAACCCCTAGGGTTGCATCTGATCAAACTCAATTGGTTAGTGTGTGGCCCTAAGGAGAAACACACCAAGCTTTCTGGAACCGATGCCAGGGAGAAAGGTGTTCAATCTAGCTAATTAGTTTTGCTTTGATATTTTTCTACTACCCTCATTATTGCTATTCTTTATTCTTTATTCTTGGTATTATTTGTAAATATTGGTTTGCTAACTTGTCCTCTTTTGTTTGGTTGTGCCTTGTGCATGTGACAACAACACATGTAAGACAAGATGGAAGGCCAAAATCCACCTTACAAGCCACTTCAAGAGTGCTTCATGCTAGCAACTACAAATTGCCAATTGCTAACAGAGTTGATCAAATACCATGGGAGAAATTCTCCACCCCTCTAGGTCGTATTGGGCTCCTTTCCACATTCTACATCTTGGAGAGTGAGAAACCCTACAAGCAATTGGGCCCCTTTCTTAAAGAATGCTCTACCTTTAGGACGACAACAACCAGTGATGATTCAATCAAGTTGACCTTATTCTCATTCTCCCTCAAAGATAAAGCCAAAGATTGGTATGATTTGAGAAGTGACATCATGAGTTGGGAAGATATGAAGAATTCCTTCTTAAGGAAATTCTACTCCATTGCAAGGTTGACACATATGTGGCATGCCATAGTGAGTTTCAGTCAAGTGGGTAATGAGAGGTTGCATGATGCTTGGGAGAGATTTCATAAGATGTTTAGAGAGTGACCACACCATGATATCCCTTTATGGTAGCTAGTTTAGTCCTTCTACTCTGGTCTATCTCCAATGGGTCAAGCTATAGGGGGTTCTTCTTGTGGAGGAGCTTTTATGGATAAGACACCTAAGGAGATATGGCCCTTGTTTGAGTATTTGGTGTAAAGTTCAAAGATTTGAGCTTCTTGCATGATGAATGATGGTAACCTCCCCTTTGGTGTGACATATCCAGCTCATAGTGGTTCAAGCCCATAAATGATGAAGATTCTTATAGAAATGGTGAGTTTCATAAAGAATCAAGTGATAGATATTCCTTATCACTCAGTTTGAGGCTTTGGTTAAGAAGAAAATACACCTCATCCTCATAGCTACTTGGAACAACAAAGTTCAAGATATAGCTCAAGATTTGAGGAAGAAGTCCTCTCTAGGTTGAAAAGCTTTGATGATGTCTAAATGAATGTGGCAAGGCTTGAGTAAAAAGTAGAGAATCTCTTTTCAATTCTTTCTCTATAAGAGGAAGAATATATGTCTTCCTAATCCATAATAAACTTTAATGAAGCAAGTGGACCAATCTATTCCTCTCAAGTTTCCTATGTTCCACCTCCAATACAAGTGCAACCCATTTATCATTTCCAAGACCATCCTAAGCCTTATACAAATCCTCCCCCTCCATCACCACAACCATCCCACCACTTAACCTACCAACCTCAAATCTCTCCTCAATGTCAATTTCAATACCAAGGTATGCCTTCACCTCCTCCACATCCACAATAAGCTCTCCCTCTTCACCATGAGCAAGGCAACATTGTGATAGTTCTAAGGAGTAGAAGATCTCTTGAGCAACCCACAAGTCAAAGGAATGTTGATGAAACAAGGATAAAGCAACTGAATTGTGATACCATTATTGAGATTGTTGAAGCTGATTCCATGACACATCATGTTGAGTACATGATATTGGTTGTTATACCTTCTACTATGTTTGTAGGTTCTACCATCCCTAGCGTTCCATCTCATGTCACGCCATAAGAAGGACATGTTGATTCAAGTGATCCAAGAGAAAGTGAGCCACCATTCCCTAAAGCATTGGATGATCCCCTGGAAGTAAAGAAGGAGGAAAAAACACAATTTTGACATTCTAGAGGTATATCACCAAGTGAAGATGAGCATTCCATTTTTGGATGCTATCAAGAAAATCCCATCGTACATAAGGTTTCTCAAGGACCTTTGCACAACTCGAAAAAATATCTATTGCAACACTCCAAATGGCAAGTATCCATCCTTAAGTGTTCCTACTGGATAATAGGCATCCCCAACTATAAATAGGACCCCTTGGGATTCATCTCATGGTTAGATAAGAACTATGAACATCTCTATTCTATAATTGAGTGCATCCTACCACCTTCTCTCTCTCTAAGCTTAATCACTTGCTACATTCATTAGAGTGAGAGTAGGATATTTGTAAGAGAGCTACTCCTACATGTATATCTTATGAGGCTCTCACTTCCACCACCTCCCAATCTCTCATTTCTACAATGAAGATGAAGATTAAGGTTCTCTCTATTAGATAATGTAGGTGAAGAAGAACAAGGGAAGGCATCCCTTGGTGAAAGCTTCTCATTGACAAAGGTGAAGTCAAAGGTGGAAGATCCAAGAAGAGATGGGTAATTCCTCAAATGCGGAAGACTTGTGCAAGAGTGGGTAAGTACTTGGTTAAGGTGGAAGACTCGATGCAAAGTGGGTAAGTCCTTGGTGAGGTACAAGACTCTTGGTTGGATAGGTAGGTCCTTTGGTAGGTTGTTGGCTCCCTTCCCCTTGAAGGGAAAGTTGGGTATCCTTCTCCCAAAAAAGGAAGGTCATGTGTTGTAACTCTTATAATTGAATATAAGGAGGGAGACATGATTGAGAAATCCTAGAGGTTGACCTCTCTAGGTAGTGGACTAATAATCTCCTAGTTTAAATATTGGAACCACTCTACATAGCTTGTGTTCTTATGCTTATTTCAATCTCTCTCATCATTTCTATATATGTTTAGTTGCACTACAAATTCCTAATTATCAACTTTATCCTTTGATATATCTTGAAGGTCTAATGGATTTTGTTTTAGTGAATTTAAGCTCTATTACCCCCCTCTAGAGAAAATTGCCATCGTAGATCCAACAAGTGGTATCAGAGCAGGTCTTCTCCAAGCATACTTCCACAAGTAGGAGAAAATGGGCAATTAACAAGGTGGGAGATACCTCATCAACATTCCGATCTTTAATGGGAGAAATTTCCTTTATTGAAAAAGAAGGCTACAATTCTACTTCTAAGGATCAAGTCTTGAGCTATGGCAATTGGTGGACCATCCATACAAGCCACTGAAGACAAAGATAGAAGAATGGGATGAAAGCTACCTTAAGGAAAACAATGTTGAATGCAAGAACCATCAACATTATCTATGCCTCCATGTCCCCCACCAAGTTCAACCAAATTTCCTCAAGTGAGCTGACCTATGAGGTATGGAGAAAGCTACATGTCACTTATGAGGGGGCAAAGAAAGTGAAGGAAAGAAAATTCTACATGCTCAAAGGGCTTCTTAAGAACTTCAAGATGGGAAAGAAGGAGAGGGTGTTCGAGATGTACTCAAGGCTCAAAACCATTATAAATGGTCTTTCCATCCTAGGTCATCCTATGGATAGAGGAAAGATCAAATCAAAAATCCTTAGAACTCTCACCAAGAGGTGGGGATCCAAAGTGACTTCCATTAAAGAAGCATGATTTCTTGGTGATATCCCAATTGAAGAGCTCATAGGAAATGTACAAGCCCATGATGTCAAACTTGACAAGCAAGATGAAGAAGAAAGAGAAGAAGAGAAATAGCTCAAGAGAATGAAGAAATCTAAAATCAAAGCACAAATTGAAGCTATTGTTGTTCAAGCCTCTACATCCTCTCAAGTTGAAGAAGAGGCCATGTACTCCAAGGGTAGACTCTAAAAAGGAAAGTCATCCTCCTTCACCTGATACTTCAAGTGTGGAAAGAACAGTCACTTCAAGGAAGATTGTCCACAAGGAAAAAAGACTCATCCAACTCAAGCTCAAGTAAAGAATTAAATGGAGGATCTAGCTCAAGCTCTATTAAAGAAGGAGAATGTCAATTTGCTCTTATGACTTCAACAAGTGAGGACTCAAATGAGGTAAATCTAAACCCTTTGGATAAAGAACATTTAATTGATATTATTCATGCTACTGGTGCCTCTCTTAAGCTTCTAAAAAGAAAAAGAAAAAGCTTGCTAGAATTGTTGATAATTTGTATGTAGAAAAGGAGGATCTTGAACATGCTAATATTTGCTTTCTAGCTGATAACAATGTGTATCTTAGTCAAGTCAACTCTCTCAAACTTGAAAATGCTAGTTTACTTGATAAGATTAAATTTCTAGAAGATCAACCTCTTATGCCTAGTTCTAATGATGATCATACTAAAATTGTGAATTCTCTCATGCTTGATATTGATGTTATTAAAACTGAAAATGAGGACAAATATTTTGTTTTGCAAGGATTAGAATATGGAAATGGTGTTTATCTTTCTAAGATTAATTTTCTTGAAAATGAGAATTCTCCCGTGCTTGCTAAAATCAATGTTCTTGAATCTTGTTCTAGTTCTACTAGTAGAGAGAATAGCGTTGTTGCTCTTCATATTGAGAAAGATACTTATATGACCAAAGCCCTTTGCTTAGAAACTTACCTTTTTCCTGCTAGAGATAATATCAATCAATTGTATTCTACTATTATGAATCATTGTTTGAGATCTTCTATGCAAAGATTCTTAGATGATAAAATAAAACGTAATCAATTCCTAGATCATACTATCGAACAAATGGGTAGAGATGGTATTGGACTTGATAGTATCCAAAGGAACAACAAACACAAAGGACCTTGAATTTTCAATGAAGAATGCTCTAGTTCCAAGGCTAGGAGATCTTGTAACCATTGCAATGAAATTGATCATTATTCTACATATTGTACTTTTAGGAAAGCACCTAAGAGCAATAGGACTTGGGATGCTAAGATAACCCCTCCAGACCCAAAAAAATGATTGGGGACCATTTCATTTTTCTTCTTACATGTTACTTGCAAATGGATTGACATGAAAATTGGTTCTCAATCCACATAAAAGAAGAAAGGTGAGATGTGGATGGGGTGGAAACAAGTGAAAAGTAATGGTAAGAATAGAGGTGAAGATATTCTTGCTCATATTCAATCACAATGTGTTTTTGCTAAGTTAGTATGCACTATAAATATGGTTTTTGAGTCAAAAGTGGTATATTGTGATTCTCATCACTTTCTTATTCAAAAACTATTTCAAATTCTTTAATAGTACATTACTAACTTTCTTACACATGTTTGGATATGGCTTATATTTTTATCATGCCTCTAGATATGTTTTTATGAAATATATGTGGTTTTTGATAGAAGTTGTATCAATCGAGTTTGACCTGATGAAACTTGACCGACATGTATCAATAGGTGTTGCCAACAGTTGTTGTCGGTCAAATTGCCAAAATAGGGAACTCGACCGACAAAACTGTGCACATAATATATAGTTGGCTTTTTGGATGAAAATTTCCCTATAAATTAGAATTTCTCAACCAATGGCCTTATTCTTTGGTACTCCCTTGGTACCTTTAGATGCATATTGCCATGCTTTAAATTGCTTATCTTTCTTATAGCTCTATCTTTCTAATTTCTATAATTTTGGTATCCCATAAGTGGTATCCTTTTATGTTGTAGTTACTTGTCTTGAGTTGTTGTGTAGATTTTGATGATGATCTATTTGGATCTCTTGGTTGTGTCTTGATTGTTTCCATTGTGCTATATATTGCTACATCTATCTAGTTGCATATCTCGTTTTGATACAACCTTGAGGGTTTTAGTGGTAATCATCTTTTGGTAATGATGCATATTTTCTTAGTGAGTTATATCCTTTCTTACTTCGAAAACTATATATCTCTTTGTTTGGATATTTCTCTACATATCTCATAGCTTGTTCTTTAACTTGTGTATCCTTTGCCATGATCTAAATCCTACTATTAAACCTAACTTGTAATATCATCCACTAGTAGTTCATATACTTGTAGTTCTAGCCTTGTTCATATTTTGATCAAGTGGTATTCTACTATATGCTATGCTTGTATCTTGTTTTCATACATACTCAAGCTTGTTCCTTAAATTTCATATCTACTATCTTGAGTTTCTTGCACAACCTTGTGATGAGAAACAAATATAGCTACATTGTATACATATATTGGAGCATTTGAAGAATTTATGCAGTTTTTCAAAGTTCTGCTCTAATGTCAAATTTTCGTGCAAAACTAGTGTTTTTTTGTAGAAACAACCTTCTAAGCAAGACTTATGGCTTCAGTCATGAGCCCTGGCATGTTTTGGGCAAATTCTGTCATCTTGAGGGTCAAACATGATTTATTAATTTTTTTGTAGCACATTATGGGTTGTTCAAATGCATGTCTTGAATTGCTTTATATACTATGATTGGACAAGCCCCTAGTTTTGCTATTCTACTCTCCATTATAACAATTGTTATCTCTTTTTTCTAGCATGTTTCATTTTATCTCTTCAAACCCCTACTTTTTGAAATGACAAAGGGGAAGAAGGCATGTCTTATGTGAGATAGGGAGAAGGCATGTGTAAAGCGAAGGCATGTCTTATGTTAAGGGGAGAAGACATATATGTTGAACATATATGAGTAGAATACATAGATTCTATACATGTTATGAAAGCTAACCATGCAGGAGAAATAACATTAATTGAGGGGTAGTATGAAAAATCCATAAGCATCGACTAAGGGGGGAGCATATGAACTCACTTCTATTGAAACCCCTAGGTTTCTCTAAAGGTATGATTTTACTTAAATGCTTTGAATACATTCAAAAAGGGGAAGAATGTTGACTCAAGGTCTAAACCCTTGTTATGATGATGACTAACCACTCCACTTATTTGTGTCTAATGCTTCTACTTGAGTGATTTCATATTAGGTAAGACACACTCCAAATGCCCTAACTTGTGCATTCTAACTTAAAGAAAATACAAGTCAAAATCAATGCAAGCACACTTTTTTGGAATATGATGTATCTCTATTAGAATCATGTTGTAAATCACTTGTAATGATTATTACTTGTAATTAATCTTAGAAAAAATTTAGAGCACTTAAATCAAATATTTAAGCACTTTAATGACATTTTCCAAATTCATTACATGCTATTTTTTGGTCGAGTTACAAACTTGACCTATCCCTTGATGGATTTTGAAAATTCTCAAGTTTGGTTGAGTTACAAACTCGACCGATAACCACACTGGACAAAACCAATTTAAGTGATCAAGTGAGTTTCATCTAGGATAAACTGGACCAATTCTTCAAATCTGCTTTATCGTATAGAGCAACCGGTCGAGTTTCTGACACACAGAACTCAACCATCATGGTTGTGGTGCTGGTAAGCCAGAATTGTCATTCTACAAAGAACAGTCATGTTAGCTTTGTCCTGCTCACTAGACACCTTGAGATCTCTCTCCCCTCCCAAATTTTGCCTACCACAACTCCATGGCCTCTACCATATAATCCTAGACTTCTATTTCATGTCGAGGACATCATGGTTTAAAAGTTTAGGGTGGTATAGAGGTAAGCTCTTTCTTTACCCCAATTTCCTCTATGTTCCTTGTTCTAAATTTTTTTCTCAAGATGATCAAATCATGCATATCATATAGGTTAACTTCATGCATTTTATGTGTAATTTTCAAAATTTTGCCATATGTTGCATTTCATGTAGATTTTTATAATTTTGCATGTTTTAGATATGATTTGCTTATTTCTTGCTTTATGTTCCATAATGTAGGCTTAGTTGTGATTGAAGCCAATTTGATGCCATGTTGGCCAATTTATCCTGATTTAGAATGTCTTGCCCCAAAAGCATGTTTTGACCCAATCTGTACTTTGTGAATTGAAAATGACGACCTTTGAAAAATGCAAGTGAATTATCAAAGTCTCTTGCTAAATGGCCTTAGTTCTTGACCTTTTAGATGTAAATCACCTCTCTCATGCTTGTGAATTGCTAGGTTGAATTGTGATTTAAGCAAGCTGCAAATGCTTTGGGTTTCATAGAATCTCATGATAAAAGTGTGGTTTTAATATTTCTCATTCATGCGGTGTGTATTACTTGATGAAATTGTTGGAGTAACCTTCATGCATGAGATCTCATGTTGAAATTCACACTAGCGACCCCTCTTCGACCCGCCATTTCTTTTATCGTCTTCTTACCTCTCTGCCTCATGAAAGGATACCAAAGTGCACAATTCAACCTTGACCACCTTCAAAAGTTTGGGGTGGCCATATCTATACCCCCACTTCATTCTCACAACCATGTTCCCTATATACACCAAGGGCATAGGAAAAAAAGGAAAAATGCAAAAAGAAAATAAAAGATTCTCCTTTGTAATAGCATCCAAACAAATAAAAGATGGGTGCTCCTATGTAATAGCACTCCAACCCCTTACTACAACCCTTTATTTCATTTGCATATCCATTAAGCTAGGAAACATAAAACCTAGCTCATTTTGCCCTTGTTCACAGTCATGTAGGTTACTTATTACGGATTGACATATGAGATTGAATGCATGAATGTAAAACAACAAAATTAGTCATTTTTTTATCTTTTTTTTGGTGAAGTCCTATATTGATTTTTTTTATAATTTTGTACAAAACATGAAAAGTAAATACTTGTGATACAACAGTCTCAACAAGTTTGGCTATACAGAGCCAAAAGTGACATCAAAGAGAGAAAAGAAACAAAATTGAGAAAAAAAACTCTCAACAAAGAAAAGCAAAAAATTAAACAAGAGTTTGCTCAACAATAGACTTCACTGTAATTCGGAGTAGAGCATCCTCCATACTTCTATTCTTGTGAGATCTAAGATTCCTCTCCCTCTAGATAAAGTGAACTATAGTGACTCTAGCAAGATGATTAACTTTATTTCCCAGAGCTGAAAAGTCATCTCTCTTTCTCAGAATACTAGGAATGAGCTTATCTTCAAGAGCTTTCCTCGAGAAACTAGAACAAGGGCAATCAAAGATGACATGCTACATATTTTCACAATCATGTTTACAAAGAAAACAAAAAGAGGGAGTAGAGAAACCCCTCCTTCTTGCATAGTCAGTTGTAGGTAATCTGCCATGAGCAGCTTTCCAAATAGAAATGAGAAAACTTCTAGGGCTGGCATATTTCCAAATCCAGGAGAACACTGGGTCTAGTTCACCACTTTCACTAAGGATATTCCAGATCAGATTTAGATTGACCTTAGCTTGATTACCAATCAGTATACTATCCAAGTTGCCAGAAGGAGAAGGAACATTAGCCAAGAAACTACTTATCACTTCATGTAATCTAGAAGAGGATAAGTTCCACTAATTGCCAGAAACAATCGAGAAAACCTTGCTTGATAGAGGAAAGCCAGCCCTAATAAACTCCTTGCAACCAATCCAGTATTTAAGGAATCTTTTTTGAGGAAGCCAAGGATCCTGCCAAAGCCAGGTCCCCTCCCCATTCCCAATCATGTACTGAACCAGATTTTTAAAAACATCAAGATGTCTCGTCATTTGGATAAAATAGCAAGAATGATGGACAGAGATCTTAACATTCCAAATATAAGTTTTTGAGAGATAATTTTCATGGATCCATTTAATCTAAAGACTATCTTTCTTAAAAGCAATCCTCCAAATATTAAATAGTATCATTTTTATCTTCACCACCATGAAATGGTTTACCCAGATTTATATGTTAGTCATATGGATTGATTGTGTATTATGTGCTATGTATTTGAAGTTTGTATGCTTAGTGCTTTAATTATGATTGGTTTGTGAAAGAGTATAGGAGACAGGAAGAATACATGTACTTAATTAGTCATCATTGAGCCCATTTAATCAAAATTCATTTGTTGCATTGCATTTGTCATTTGTGGATTGTGGAAAAATTGAAGAGAGATTGAGTTGGAGCATACTTAAGGACAAGTGTGTTTTAAGTTTGATGTGGTGATGAAGCCCTATTTTGAGCTTCATCTTTTGTATAATTGCACTTCAATTACATATATATCTTTTAGATTACATGTTATTCCCATCAATATGCATATTTATGTCAAATGCACTTATGGATGCTCTTTGCGTGTTTTCATGTACTTGAACCACATTTGGAAGGATGAGAGAGAGAAAGAAGATTACACTAGGGTTTCTCTACCTTTATAGATTCCCAAAGTGAATTCCAAGGATCCCCAACCTACCCCTAGTGTATAAGACTCAAATGAAGCAAAGGAGTCCAAGAAACCCCAAAGATCAAGACAAAAATGTTGCTGAAGAGACGAGCATGACCGTGGTACCACAAAATGGCCATTCTGGCCCAAGAAAAATCATAGAAGGAGATAAATCTCAAGTCCCTGAAAATAAAAATCAACAACACGGTCGTGCAAAACAACACAACCGTGTGACCAAGCATTAGAATGACTGTGCCACTTGTAAGACCCCTGACCTAGCTTTATGCTTGATCTTGATTTCTTAACCTAATTAAATGATTAAAAACTTAATCTAGTCTCTTGAGGTGCTTTAATAACATGTGACATGCTTATGTTCTTAGTTTGGTCCAATTTGCATAATGTTTGAGCTAGTTATGCTATATGTGTGCATGTTTTGGACCAAGTTGCAATTTGCCCACGTTGAGTGGTTTTCTTGAAGTTTGCCACATGCTTAATGTGTCTCACATGTTTAAGCAGCATGAGAGAGAGAATGATGCTTAGGGGCACCTTGTTGTACCTTGGATGTTGAGGTAGCATCATGAGTGAATGTTTAGGGTTTGGTTTGGTGCCTGGTGTAGATAGTTGACCTGGCTTGAGTCTTGACCCCTTTGAGTTGGTTTTCAGACACCCATCTTGTTGTGTATTTTACCTTGGTTCCTTTGGTCAATGAGGTTTTGAGGTGCACCTAGTGGCCTTGTCGATCAAAGAGCCACGAAACTCTAGGTTGTTTTCTATGAGATCGATGGCCCCTCCTTATTTCTCTTCAACCATGAGCCTTGTGGGTTGCGTTCTCTTCGACTGATGGTCCTTTGGACCAAGGTAGGTTTCTGATCTACTTAGGTTTTCATGACCCTTGTTGCATGTGCATGTTTAGTGCTTGCATAAATGTTCTATGATGGACAAGTGGCATGTTTAGTTGGACACCTATCCTTCCTTACCTCTCTCCTACCCTTGGATATATGTACCCCTCTTTTCACATGAATATGATCCTTTTGCACCCTCTCTTTCTTCTCTCATCCTTGGAGCTTGTCCCCCTTGGTTCTTGGAAGAGAAGGAGCTCCACTTAGGAGCAAGGAGGCTGCACCTTTTATGTGTGGATCTAGATTAGGAGCAACTCTCTTTTGGTGATCATTGGTGTTCCTTAACCTTGGTAAGCGATCTACTCTCTATGGTTTCATTTTCTTGCAAACCCTACCCCTTTCTTTTATTGTATTGGATGAACCAAGGTTTCCCATGGTGGTATTCTTTAGGAAACTTCTTTCCAACAGAGGTCAGATCCATGGTCTTTCATGGTAGTACCTAGTGAGATGAAGACTTCCTCTCTCTTTTCTTTCTTTATCGGCCTAGGGTTCTACCTCTCTCTTAAGCCATATTTAACATATGGTTATGTTTCCTCCTTAAGGTGGTGCTAGATTGAGTGTGGAGTTGAAAAAGCTAGGATTTTTCTTTCCCCTTTGGAGCTTCTTGCTTTGAGTGGTTGTCCTCTTCAATCCAAGGCGAGTTAGATAACTTTCCCTCACACATTGTTGCAAAAAATCTTACATTTTGATAATCTATCCCTAATACATGAATATTATTACCTTTGTGATAATATCTATACTATAGGGCATAGTGTTCATGGTAACCGTGGGTACATCATCTTCTTTGTTAAACCCTAATTCATGTGGCTGGACTTTTGTTTTGACAGTGGAAATGGTGATCTTATCTAATGTATGCTCAACTCTGGTTTTCTTTCTTTTTTGATTAAGGAAGTTTTGGTTACATGCATGAAGGTAGAGATGTTGATTTTCTCTTCTTATTTCATTGTTTGGTTCTATCTTTCTTGTGATAATCAAATTTAGGGTTTTAGTAATGACCATCTTTCCTTGTGTTTAACTCCTTGGAGTTTTTAGTTTCATGCTTATGGACTACCTATTTTTATCATGTTTTGGCAAGATGTTTTCTCTCTCTTGATGCTCTTCATGACATGGTCCAAGTGGTAGAAGTATTTGTAATGGTTTTGGGTCGCTAAGATGGTCTCCTTGAGAGGCTGCATAGATGACCCCTTATTCTTCGATCGATGAGATTGTCTTTGGTTCTCTTCGGTCACATGACCTGGTTTCTCTTCAACTTGAGTGTAATGTTGTCCTCTTTGACCTAGATGTGATGTTTTAGTCCCTCTTTGGTTGAAGGAGATGCCTTTTTCTCTTTGGTCATGAGGCATACCTCTCTCTATGTGATGGTATTTGACCATGTTGGCATGTCCTCTTCGATCACATATATTTGGGACTTAGATCCCCTTCAGTTGATGATATTTCTTGGACACCTATATTATTTCTGTGTCCACCTTGTTATGATAATGATTGATCTAATAAGTTCCAAGAATGTTGAAGATCATGCTATCTAATGTTACTATTTGGAAATCCTAACTTGTTTAATTAAGTGGAAACCTAATCCCAATTTGAGCATATGGTGCTAATGATAAGCTTTATTGAATAAGTAATGTGTCGATGAAGTATTTCCTCTCTCCTAGCATGTTATAACTCTAATTGTAGGTTGAATGAACACTATAGCATGTGATCGCTATGGTATCTCTTATATAACATAGGGTGATGATTATGAGCCTTGTTGATGCATGGTAAGATGTTGATGATGTGACTAGGTCTTATGACCTTGACAGAGTCTCAATGCCTAATTTGAGGTGATATCCTCTAGTGATGTGTTGAGGGATTTGTTATCCCATAGTGATGTGATGATAGTAATAGCCTTGTGTATGGAAGTGAGACAAATTATGTGGTGCTGTGATCAACTTTTTGCTTAATACGCCTTATATCGTCTAAGTTGCAATTTACCCTTATCTTTGTAGAATCTATTTAGGGTTTGTACATTCTAACTTGTTTGATGCATTAAAAGACACCCAACTGGAAATAATTAATCAAGTGAAAGCCTAATCATGTAGTTTCCCTATGCCATAGATCTATTCCGGTGACATGATTTGCAAGATGGTGAAATGAGTCTTCCCCCGAGAAACTAAGAGTGCATGTTGTTGAGTATGCAGGGTGCTTGGAGAGAATATTCTTGTCATCTAGATCCCAAGTGTTTTGAGAACAACTTGGTGATTATATTATGTGATGTGATTTGAGGAAAACCACAATTGTAACTTGATGACATGGTTTCATATCCTAGTGTCTAGCATCGTGACCTATACTAAGGCGGGCTAGGTGTTTTCAGCTTGACTATATGTCACTGGTGGTAGTTGACTGTTATGTCTCTGCTGTGTCTCTCGTACTGAACAAGAGGTGGAGTTGAGATCATGGATTCCAGCTCTTCCATAGATCTTGAATGACACTGATTTTGACTTAGCAGTGGTCAGTTGGATTTAGGTGGTATGACTCAAATCCTCAGGGCATTAATAAAAAGACGTAACACAACCATGTAGTATATCTATTTAGGTCTAAACACGATTCACATTGGTTTATGCCCTTGCTTTGTTTTTATACTACTCAATTGTATTATAATGCAATAAGAAAAAACAACTATTATACATGTTCTTCATATTCCTCCAAAAAGTAAATGATTTTCTACTTATCAGTTATAGATGCTTAACTTGTGTAAATAATTGATCATTTACCTAAATCTTCTCATCCCGTTAGTGATGTTACCTTCGTATTTAAATATCTCTGTGTTAACAATAGTTGTTGGTGGAGAGTTATATATCTTGCTGGGACATGGATCCCACTCTTGTGGTTTGATACATCTTTTTAGATGGTTGTGCATGGTGTGTTAGAGATTGTGCGGTTGAGGAAGAGTAGCAAGGAGATCAGTAGTTGTTGAAGGTTGTACATGCTTCTAGTGTTTTGTAGTAAAGTCCTATGTGTCTTCCCTATAATCTCAGGTCCTGGAAGGCTGTTTTGTAGATGTTTGTACATAGATACGAGGTTTTGGTAGTATTCATAGGTTGTATATAAGTGACATGTATATGTGAACATGTATCTTTTGTAACAGGTGTGTGACGGGATGGTCATTGTACAGTGTTGTGATAACTTTATGGTATGGTATGCAATATGGATATGCAGTGACAAGTTCTGAACCTTGATGTATATGTTTTCACTTGAGATACTTATCTGAGATCGATTTTAATTTACCCCGTTTTATGGTAATGTGCTTTAATAGTTATTAATCCTATGCTTTGTTTTGACTTATCTCATTTGGTGTGATCCAAGTGTCACACCACTAAGAACAGATAGACAATTCCAGAGCCAAAACTGCCATGCCACACAACATGGCTGTGTGGCCCATGACACACCACACATGTTCCACTAGTAGGACAAAATCCAAAATTTCATTGAAGCAAATCCATTTCTCCACTTCGCCCATTCCATCCCACCACAAACTTGCTGACCCCTACCCACCACGACCATGCTGCCCAACACGGTCGTTCCACATACAACCCAGCACATTTTTTCCAATGTATTTCTCATCTTTCCCCCACTTTACCTAGTGCTTCCTCACCACTTATATATACATGTGTGGCAACTGGATCATGAGGTTATACACCCCTAACTACCTTCTTTCTCCCCATTTTTTCCCTTAGCCATTCCATCACCATTCCACCTCCATTTCACCATTTCCAACACCAAACCCTAGTTTCTTAGGGTTTTGACCACTTTCCACAATCTTTCCATGCCATTCAACCTTGGAGGAGGGAGGAGAACACTATTGTAGCTATTGGAGAGGATGAGTCCTTCATCTATATTGAGCTCCATGGCTACTTCTACCTCTTTCTCCTCTCTTTTTCTATTTTCCATTTCCATGAGTAGCTAGGCCCCTTAGGTGGGCTGTTTGGGGTCAAAAATGTTCCTTTGATACCATGTTGGAGGAAAATGATATGTAAAAGTTGTGATTTCATTTTCTAATGATTATGTTCTATTTTTTTCTCATTTCCCATAAATTTCTTGTCATTTGTTCTTGAACCACTTAGGATTCTAGGAAAACTGCTTATATGTAGCTAATGTGTGAATTACTCCAAAGTCCAATTAATGGATCCCTAGTTAGCTATTCACCTTCCTAAATTCTAGTTAATTATCCTACACCTAAGTGAGAGATCTAAGTATATAATATAGAAGCATTTTGTGTAATTAGTTTGGAGCCTTCTCAAGGCTAGAATGTAGGTGATGTGAAGTCTAAAATCTCACTTTCACCTTACATTACTACCCTTGGCCCCTAATTACCCTAATAGTTTCTATACTATAAACCTAGGCATGACTAGAACCTAATTGAATTCCACCTAAACCCTAACCTAATCAAGCCTTGTAAGGGTGGGTAGGAGATGATAGGGACTAATTCCCCTATACACACCCTATCCTATCCATGAAAAGTTAGTAGTTTAGGGCAATCCATTAACCTCTATCATGTTGTTTGGTTTGGTAATGTAAATGGAAGAGTAACATTTACATGTTATCACCCCAACCCAATTGACAAATACACCCCCATACAACCCACACTTCTCTTAATTGCATTAAGACCATAATTCCATTCTTACTTAGTTAGTGTTAGGTTAATTAACTCTTTAATTGCTTAGTTAGCTTCTTGCCTTGCTCTTACTAGTTTACGTCTTTAATTTCTCTTTTTCTTAGTTTGATAGCTTTGTGTAGTGTAGATATGTTCTTGCTTTCCTTAGTACAATTTGCTTCCTTCCTTTCCTAGCTTGTCTTTCCTGGACGATTAAAATTAACTATCTAGGGTTAACTTAAGTGTTGATCTTGTTTGTTCTCCTTTAATTGCATGCTTGTTCACCATTAGTGTAACCAACAAAATCAACCATCAAACCCTTAAATACTAGATTCCATAGCAGGAACCTATCCAAAACTATCCTAGCTCTAGTTCCCACTTTTATCCATGTGGATTGACCCTATTCTTGTCGCTTGTCTATACTATAACATGACCAATGAGCTTGCGGGTTAGTGTGTTAGTCTAAGCGGGTCCCTATTGTGTTCAAAACCCCTTAGGTTGCATATGATCAAACTCAATTGGTTAGTGTGTGGCTCTAAGGGTGAAAGGCAATAGTTTGATAATGAGAAGGAGAGAATTGTAATTAAGGGTGATTTTTTGTAATACAAACAGGATATATCATGCCCTACTCTTTTAAAAGAATGAACCTTAATACTTCCCTAAAGTAAAACAAGAAGGAATATCCTGTAATGAGAATAGAGAAAATGGTAAGGGAAGGAGAAAGAGTAACCAAGGATGACATTTTGCAAGGATCATTAACATATTGTAATGAGAAAGGACCATATATAAGGAGATGGAGACAACTGTAACCATGGTTAGTAGTTTTGTAATTAGAAAGAGAAAATTGTAACAACAAATAATGGTATGTAATATAAACTGGGTGTATCACATCTACTCTTCTAAGAAAATGAACCTCAGTACTAGGATAAATTGCAACAAGAAGGAACATCACGTAATGAGAATGGAGAATCTAAAATGGAAGGAGAAAAAGTAACCAAGGACGATGTTATGTAAGGAGAATTGACATACTGTAATGAAAAAGGCATACATAATAATAAGAATAAAAATGTAACTAGGATTAGTAGTTTGTAATTAGAAAGAGATTGCAACTATGGATGATTTTTTGTAACACAAATTATGTGTATTGCATGCACTCTTCTTAGATAATGAACCACATTACAAGGCTAAATTTTAAAAAGAAGGAACATATTGTAATGAGAATGGAGAAACTAAAAAGGGAAGGAGAAAAAGTAACCAAGGATGACGTTCTATAAGGAGAATCAACATTATTATGTAAGGAGAAGGAGAAGAATGTAACCAGGGCTATCAATTTTGTAATTAGAAAGATAAAAATAGAACTATGAATGAATTACCATAATACAAAATGATGTATCACATTCTACTCTCCTAAGAGAATGAACCTTAATACTAGGCTAAACTACAACCAGATGAAACATCATATGATGAGAATGAAGAAACTGGAGAAACCAAGGACCAAGTTGTAGAAGAATCTGTATGCATCTATCCCATTCTACTCATAACATAATGAATCTAACTACATAATCAATAGGCATCCAACACACAACTGTATATTTAAGAATGAACCCATCTTAACACATTTGAATTTGATACAAACACAAATCAAAAGGAAGAATTTTATAAAATTGATATGTAATTGACTATCAATTAAACTACCACAATGTAGATCTCACTCAACATGATTACATTATATTTCAAATTTAGAAGCACCACTACAAATCCAGCAGAAGAATTACAAATCTAGTAGAAACATCACAAATCTAGTAGAAGCATTATGAATTTAACAAATTATTAAAAATCTAGAAGCATCATTACAAACCCAACATCACCATTAAAAATCCAACAACAACATCAAAGAAGTATATAAGTCAAGTCCAAAATCAGCAGAAGAATTACAAATCCACCATAGAAGCAACTTGTTTAGCATGAAGACCTTGTCAACTTCTGAAAGAAAATCCTACTCAGTTCTTGCACATCTATAATCCGAAAAGAAAGATGACAATAATGGAGAGTTATAATATCTATTTTGCAAAAAATTATAACATACACATACCTATTTTTTCAAAGGATAGTTTTTGTTGTTATGATAAAACCACAATGCATCAATTCTTACATTATCTCACTTTAGATAAGGAAAATTCAATTCCAATTTTATACTGTACATCAATCACTCTAGGTCTGCCTCTAGTTTTGTAAGTACTAGGAAACTAAATGACAACAAATAAAGAACTATACTAGAATCTGTTACATTAATATCATCATTATCTAATTCCAAAAGATCCTTTTGCAAAGAAAGAATTTGTTAGTGACAAAGATCAACAACCTAATTCCTGCAAGCTATATTGACTACTAAATTACACACATACACCATCTGAAGGGCCTTCCATGTGGATGAATGCATAACAGACACCTTGACAAGACCAAGGGGTTGGTCTCTATACCCTTTTCTCCACCTCATTGATATATACAGATTAGGAAGAGGAAAAAAATCACAACTCTTTAGATAAGAAAAAATGTGAGTGTAGGGAATTCCTTCAAATTCTAACATGAAGCAATTACATGATAATATATCAGTGGATGAATCTTTCTTCCACACATGAGGACAACTAGATCTGCCAACACATTAAACCTCAAACACAACTTCATCAAAAGTTTCCTAAATGTTATACACCATAATTTGATGAACTTTAGAGTAAAGATCTTAAATATAGACTTTCAATGTATACATATCATTTGCTCATGCAAAGGCCACAATGAAGCCAAAGGTAGATTGCTATACTTTTCATCAAAATCCATGTAATATTCTATTCCTCAAACATGAGAATAAGCAATTTCCAAACTACAAATAAGTCAAATAAAGTTTTACTTCTATTGACATGGCTTCTAATGAATGAATTCAAACTCTCACTCCTTTGAGTTGTCCTCATACCAAAAAAAAAGAAATGATGCATACAACATGGCACCCACTTCTAGTAAATAATCTACACATCACAAAACCAAGTAACAGACAACAAGTCATTCTCTTCAATTATAGAACTCCACCACTTTTCAAACTTGTCAGTACAATCTATTTTCCATACACAATCATTCAAAGCAAAAATTATGTGATCCTTGTTAGGAATTCCACCAAGCTTGGAGGGACGTTTTTACAAAATATGACAGCTGCAAAAATGATGCTTACATTATAGAAAAATAGTCATATTGCACCATTCATTGTTGAGTCTTGATCAGCCTAAATGGAAATTAATCTCTTTACCAAAACATAATAATATTTCTTGAAATCCCATATGAATGAATCATACTTTTCATCTGGAAATAAAGCTGAAGCAAATAGAACAGTCTTGCAATGGTGACCAACACCACCAAACATTCCAAAAACCATAGAATACTTATTGGTAGATAAGTGGTATCAAATACGATGGCATCACTAAATGATGCACATTCATTAATATAGACAGGATCAAACCAAAACAAGTTTCAAACAATCACCATAATCTTTTTGATAAAAATAAAAGACTTTATAATCCAACACTTTGAAGTTTGCAAAATGTTCCAACACCATATCGACATCATGATCAACATACTCTTTTCTCTTGATATTGAGGTGTCCACACACTTGTGTTCTTGTAAGTATCAACTTGTCATAACCACCACACCCAAATGTTGTTGATACAAGATGCTTAAACACAAGTATATTGTCTTCACTCAAAGAAGACATCATTTATTGTTGACTCTGGTTAAGTGATGAATTACACTTCAAGTAGCGTAGGTGAGCGGTATCAACTAGATCATGATTGTAATCCTCAAAAAATACAGTAACAACCCATCTGGAGGAGGACTTGTCTAATGTGAATCGGATCATGCCTTTTCACCCACACCTTTTGATTGAATATCTATGTTTCTTGGACAATTCTCATGTAGATCACCAACATCATCACATACATGACTCAAAGGACCATTAGATATCTTAGAACACCTAAATTCACCTTATTTATCACAATCCAAAATTTTTTACATCTAAACCTTAGTATAACCTTGATAATAATTATAATCTCTCCTTACATTCAAACCAATCAAAATAATGAATCTGCAATAAAAGGCTATACCATCATCTAAACTTCCACAACCAAGTCAAATCCTTAGGATATCACTACAAAAAGGATCTCACAGTCAACATATGAAGAGGAATGCATATTATCATCACAATCATTCATAGCATTTGTAGCATCAATATTAAGGTTGGGATCCATAACAATAAAGAAAGTAGCAAGATGTAATACAAACAAACATTTAGTAAACAGAGATAGAAAATTGTAATGTAGACACACCTTGAGTAAATGAAATCTATACATTGTAATAGGCCACATAGATTGTAACATCCCTGACCTGGGTTATATACTAACCCTAGGTGTTTTGCTTAATAAAGTGATTATATGCTTTCCCTTATCTTTTGCAATGTAATTAATGCTTTTGAGGAACTTATATTTCAATTTCAGCCCCTTTTGAATAATGTTGAAACATTGTTTTGTTAACTTTGGACTAAAGTACAAATTACCCAAGTAGAGGGGTTAACTTGCAAATTGTACATGTTAAGATGTTCCTCTTATGCTGAGACATCATAAGAATGTATATGATGTGGTGGTATGATTTCCACAAGCTTGGACATCAAGATAAAGCTTGTAGAGCAATCCTTGTGCATTAAAACTAGTTTTGGTGTAATGTGCAATTTACCCAAAATCTAGGGTTCAAAATGCAAAATAACACCTCTAGAGGGTCTCTCATGTTTCTTGTCATCAAGTAGAGCAAAGAAAATGAGAAGGACGCCTCATGTGAATTATCATAGAAGAAAGAGAATCGTGATATTGAAATAATCAAGATTTAAGCACAAATGGCTCTTTAATATAACTTAATGCAAAAAGGGAAATATATTAATTATGGATCCCTTCAACCAAAAGTTGGAGGATGTGTTTGTAATAGTTTGTACAAGCTTGTTCCATGCTTAGGCACCAAAAATATCTTGTTTCAGTGGAAGCCATTCACATTAATATAATATAAAGCAATATCCACTAAAAGATGGATATTAACACATAACACTTTAAGGTGCTTGGTTCTTTTCCATTATTCTTGGATAATGGAGAAAGTTTTGTCAAGAAAGTAGAAGGTGGAAACGTATCCAAGAAGTGGAGGAGGACTTGGTGGAATAATTTGGAAATAAAAGGAAATAATCCTTTTTTTCCATTTTCCTTAAAACCCCATAAATATACATAAGTATCCTTTTTCCAAACACCAAAGGATCATTCCTTAGTTTCTTTTCTTCTCAAAACTTGCTTTGGCCGACCAAGGGAGATATCTGGACCAGAGGAAGGACGACCAAACTAGATTGGTAAGTTTTGATCATCATCTACCGAGAATTCATGGTGGAAACCATAAAACAAGGTTAGATTCATGGTTTTCTTCACATGATTTCCTTTTCTATCCATCTTGTTCATCCAAAGATTGAAGAACGAACCTTGGAAAACTACTGGAGCTCAAACCAACATTAAAGCTGCTGAGCTTGGAGCTCTGGATCAGTTCTAGAGGCAGGTTTTATAACTCTAACCCTTAAGCATTGCTAATGCATCCATATCTTTAATAATCGTTGGCTATTTTCTTCTTTGGTATTCTTTTGGTTAATTGCTATAACTTTCGCGAAGAACAACAACAGTTCTTGGTTTCTCATAGGAAGAAGATGATGACGTTAAATTTTATGATTATCCAAAGAAAATCACTTTACCAAATGGTTTGGTTTTGTTGCTTAAACGATTTCCCAAACCGTTTGGGAGCAAACAATTTCAAACCGTTTGAATGCAAACAGTTTCATCCAAACCGCATAGAAGCAAACGGTCCAAGACCGTTTGGTGGCGTTGACCAAGAATTGACCATTTGGAGGTCTGTTGATAATAATGTAGACTAATTACCTATCAATAATTATCAATTAATTCCAATTGGTTCACCAATTGAAGGTCTCTCAATCATCAAAACCCTAATCGGGTGAATTGCTGATTTTGATAATTGAATAAGGTTGAAGTTTGGGTTGAGTGACCCAAACGGTTTCAAAACCATTTGGGGATCACCCAAACGGTCTCAAGATCATTTGGTGAACACCCAAGACCGTTTGGAGGTCTAGGGTTAAGCATGGTTGACCGATTGAAGATCCAAAGGTTCTAAGTTGAAGTGCAATCAATTGTTGATATGGTGATCAATCCAATAGACCAAACCCTAATTGGTTGACTTGGTTTTTAGTGTTGACTTGGGAAAACGGTCTCAAGACCATTTGGAGGTCATCCAAACAATCCCAAGACCGTTTGGGGTCAGGTCATGACCAATTGGATGATGGTTCAATGGTTTCAAATCAATTAGATTCACATTGATTTATGTTGAAGGGTCATCAATTCTAAACCCTAATTCAATTGATTCAAGCCCTAATTGATAACCAATTGAGGGTCAATTGAGGGTCAAATTAGTTGAAGGTTGACCTAATTAACTCAATTGAATGATGGTGATAGGTCTGATTGATGATGGATTACATGTACTTAATCGTTGAGGGGATCAACATTGGAAACCCTAATTAAATTTGACTAGTTGAGACCATACTTGGTTCTTGCGGTTTTGAGGGGGTTTGGACGAAACGGTCTCAAGACCGTTTGAGTCCAAATAGTCTCAAGACCATTAGGGACAAAACAGTCTCAAGACCATTTGGGTCCAAACGATCCCAAACCGTTTGAGTCCATGCATTTTCAAAAGATACTTTAGCAAACGGTTTCAAGGTGGCTACTTTAGCAAACGATCTTGGAAGTTCACTTTAGTAAACGGTTTCAAAAGTCAAACTTGGGCAAACGGTCTTCTCCTCCTACTTTAAAAAATGGTCTCAAGGGTAGACCAAGACCGCATGGAGGCCCAAACGGTCTTAGACCATTTGGAGGTTAAGTATGCAAGACCGTTTAAGGTTTGAGTTAGTCAAGATCGTTTGGGGCCTTAATGGCCAAGATCATTTGGTGGATGATTAACCTAAAGCCCTTGAGTACTTAAAGTGGTTAAAGGACAAAGTGATTAGTTAATTAATACATGATGTAATCAAAGGTGATCATGGTACTTGTACCTTAATGGGTTAGTGTGATTGAATCTCATGAAGTAATTAAGCCATAATGATCACCATGATAATAACTTAACTCATGATGTCAATTCTCTTTCATGATTGAGTTACTTAACCTAATCAAAGCTGAAGTAAACATCATCCTATAGAGGATGAGAGAGAGAATATTCCTTTTATGAATGTTAATCAAGTAATGGACTTCCAATATGGATGAATATCTAATTAGGGTATGATCCTTCATAGTGAGATCATGAAAACCCTAATTATGATGGTTAATGAATCTTAACCCTAATTGAGGGTAATAATGGAAGTATCCCTAATGCAAGATGATGATGTAATCTTAATTCATAATGATGACATAGTAAACCCTAAATCAAGGTATGTGAATAGTAAACCTTAAATCAAGGTATGTGAATAGTAAACCCTAATTCCAATTAAGGTGAATGAAAGTGTGAAACCCTAATTCTGGGTTATCTCTTATAGCATGAAGCTCTAAGATTGTATAATGGAATGATGAGTCACTAATCCTAATTGAGATAAGGGATTGATTAATCCTATTTGAATTAAGAAGGGAAACCCTAACCCTAGTAAGGGCATAGTGGTGCAACCCTTGAAATAATGATGCTATCATTATTGTACATTGTGCTGATATAGAAATAATGTGCCTATTATCATTTGCATTAGTCATGCAAGTTTTTATGAAATAGTGAGCATAACCAGGTAAGAGCTATGATGCCATATTTATTGAAAGCACTTTATAAGCTTTGAAAGCAATGATATGATATGTTGCCTAGTGAGAGGTAACAAAAGAGATTGATAGGCTGTATGAGCCATGTGAAATATTTGCATTACTATTATCATGTATATCTTGTCAAATGACTTGATGGCAATATGATACTGGGTAATAAGTGTTTTGATGATCTAAGGGTTTGAACACCCTGATTCTTGAATCATGATGATGAATTGATAAGGGATTGAGATCCAAATGTTAACAAGATGTGAAATAAACTTGATACAAATAGTACTTTTCCTTTATAGCAATTGTTTTAATGGTTTATGTTTGAAAACTTGCTTGATGCTAAAAGAATGTTGTAATGTACTTAAATAGTCAAGTATAATGATATCATGTAGAGCCCTGACCATAGATCCATCATTGTTAGAAGCTAGATGATGGTGAAATAGGTTTTCCTAAGGGAACTCCTGGAGAGCATACTTTTGAGTATGTGGGGGTTATGGACGCAAATATCCTTACGTCCTAATGGGGGAATTGATGTGAGATGAACATTTAATCTCTCAATCCTTCATTATATGCATATGCCGGGATGATGTATCACTAATCTCCTGATGATGTTACTAATGCCGCATCGATGAGAGATAAATAAGAAATCCCTCGATGGCGAAGAGAGTACAACATGCCACTGTAACTCTAATAGTGAAGTTGCTAGAATACCCTGGAAAGCTATTATGGAAGAGACACGAGATGTCCTGCATGTTGTTCCTCACACTGACTGAGGAGGATGAGGTCATAGAAATCTGGCTCTTCTGATGACCTATGTATGGTACCGATTTCAATTTTTCAATGGTCGGTTGGAGTATGAGCGGTATACCTCATCTCCTCAGGGCATAAGTATGTTTGTAAAATGTAATCAATCATGTAGCATATTTGCTTAGGTTGAACTACAAAAAACAATGATTGATGATACATTGTTTATAATGTCCTAGTTGGATAATTAGTATACATGTTCTTCATATTCCTTATTGATTAAATGACTTGTTACTCAATCAAGTTATAATTGAAATGATTGCATAGAGAATACTGCTCTACTTAGCTTATTCAATGAATTGCCTACTGTTGAATAATTATAATTCTAATGCTCAGTGTTATTCAATTATCTGTAATAACAATGCTTCTGACGGAGAGTTATAACTCTCGGTGGGAAAATTTTCAATTGTCTCACCCCCGTGGGATTCAACTTTTTAGGTAGATGCAGAGGAAGAAGAAATCCATTAGTGGGTGAGCAGCAACAACAGCAGTAGCAACAACAGGAAGGACAACATTGATCTTCCAGTGGAGACACTGTCTGTTAGGTCTTGTATATAGAGAGTCCTATGTGTCGTCTCTGTACTCTCAGGTCCTAGGAGTCAGTAGATGGTTTGATATAGATATGAGATTTTTTTGCTTAATGCCTCGAGATTTTTGTATACTGCTCATGTATAGTTTAACAGGGCATTCAGTGTTATGACTCTCGATATGAGATAATACAGAGATGTACTGATGAATCAACTTGTAAATAACTTACCTTGTTTCTTTATGGAAGAGTTTTACAGTTTGTGGATCTCTTTACAAAAAAGTTTTAATTTTTAGCGATTTTTAGTAATTTCGCTGCCAATGATTCGCTTCCGCATTCGTTGATCTCATTTTCTGAGACAAACGTCAAAGTTAAGTTGGTATCAGAGCTCTAGGTTCACTGAGCCTACAGAGACATATGACTAGGGTTGTTGAGTCTGTTCTAGTGTCTTCCAATATATCTGATAGTGTCTTCTGCTCATATAGGAGGAGAAGAGAAAACTAAAGATGTCTGGGTCACATGAGGAACATGTTGCTGAGAGTAGTGTCGTTGCACCTGAAGGAGGTGAAAGAGACCAAGAAAGGGAGGAACCTGTTCCTGAACCACCCCAGTTCAATCCAGTTGGCATGGGGAACCCATCCTTCCAAGCCATGTTTGGGCAGTTCATGACTGCCATGACACACATGACTGATAGGATGCCTATATCTGTACCTAGGGCACCTACCCATCCAGAAGGATAAGGAGCCGGCAAGACGTTTGAACGACTCTGCCAAGTTGGGGCCACGGAGTATGCTGGAACAACTGATCCAGTAGATGATGACTTGTGGCTAACTGAACTAGAGAAGGCCTTTAGAATCCTGAACATCCCAGAAGCTGAGAAGGTTAAACATGTTGTGTATCTTCTCAAGGGGAGTGTTGGTCACTAGTGGACCATGGAGGAAGGGAAAGGGCCAGGTGTGGAGATCGAATGGGAAGTTTTCTGATGGGAATTTATCAACAGATACTTCCCTAATACGTTCCTGGATGAGAAAATCTCTCAGTTTGAGAGATTAAGACAAGGACTAATGAACATTAACGAGTACGAGGCTAAGTTCATGGAGCTTTTGCAGTTATGTCAGCACATGGCAACTACAGATGAAGAAATGATTAGGCATTTTGAGAAGGGGTTAAACGCTGAGTTGACCACCCCTGTGTCTGCTCTGGAGAATAGGGAAAGATTTGCTACCTTCGTGGAGTCTGTCAAAAGGGTAGAGAGGTCTGTGATGGAGAAGTGACAGACCAAGAACAAGAAGATGTATCCCCAGTTCCAAGGATCCTCATCCAAAGGTTTCAAGAAACTAAGGTTTTCCGTGCCTACACCACCACCTAAATTCAGTACCCAGATGCAGTGGACATCAAATAGGGGTAGAGGACGAAGTTTACCACTAGAAGGAGCTCATAGCTCAGCATCTGTGTCGGTCACAAGACCATCTAGACCACATCAAGGGATCAGGAGCTGTTATATCTGTGGAAAGGTGGGACATCTGATGAAGGATTGCAGATCCCGAGAGGCAAGTGTGACTCAACCCCAAAGGCAGAGTCAGCAAGGATCTCAAAGGTGACAATTTCCAAGTAACGTTAGAGGACGTGGACAAGCGTCCCAAGCTGGATTATCGGCATCTAGTCATCGAGCACTGAATCAACCATAGGCAACGGTGAGGTTCTATGTGATGAATCCACCTCATGCAGTGATCAACCCTCAGGTTGTGGCAGGTCAGATGGAATTGTTTTATTCTGATATGTCTACATCTTGCATTGTATCTATTTTAATTTATCCGGGTGCTACACTCTCCTTTATCACTCGAATAGTGATTCTTGACTGCAACCTGACTACAAGTCTTAGAGCATATAGTTTGTTGTTAGAAACTCCTTTGATGGGATCTGCTGTCTTGTGGGAGGTGTGTTCTCCCTGCATCCTCTTCTTTTCTGAACATCGTATTCAAGTGGATCTTATACCACTTGAGATGCACAGATTCGATGTAATCCTTGGGATGGATACCTTAGAAAGGTATAAGGTTGTCTTGAATTGTGAGTCCAAGCAAGCAGTATTCACTGATGATGGTGACACATGGATCTTTCAAGGAGATAGAAAGATTCTACCAACCTGTCTTGTGTCGGCTATGGTTGCTGAGAAGCTGATGAGGCAAGGATGTTATGCATTCTTAGCCCATGTGGCAGATACCACCATGGAGAGTTTTAACCCTGCTGAAGTCCCTGTAGTCAGGGAATTTGAAGATGTATTTCCTGAAGAACTTCCAGGTGTACCTCCGCCCCGAGAGATTGATTTTGAGATTAATCTAATCCCGAGCACGCAACCAATAGCACAAACACCGTATAGGACGGCGCCTGCTGAGATGGAAGAACTCAAGAAACAACTACAAGAGTTGCTTGAGAAGGGTTTCATCTGACCAAGTACTTCGCCTTGGGGTGCTCGGTCCTCTTTGTTAAAAAGAAAGATGGATCAATGCGGTTGTGCATTGATTATAGTCAGTTAAATAAAGTAACAATAAAGAATAAGTATCCTTTGTCGAGGATTGATGAGATCTTTGACCAGTTGCGTGGTGCAACAATCTTCTCAAAGATAGATTTGAGGTCGGGGTATCATCAGCTGCATATTAAGGAGGGTGACATACCTAAGTCTGCTTTTAGGACTAGGTACAGTCACTATGAGTTCACAGTTATGTCGTTTGGACTAACAAATGCACCAACTGCATTTATGGAACTCATGATTAGAATCTTCTGACCTTTTCTCGATCAGTGTGTTGTTGTCTTCATAGATGACATCCTGATCTACAATAGAGATGCTCAGCAACATGAGCAGCATCTTCGTCAGGCTCTAACTTTGCTAAGAGAGCATAAGTTATATGCTAAGTTTATCAAGTGTGAGTTCTGGTTACTAGAAGTTTCTTTTCTTGGACACGTAATATCTGCCTCATGCATTCATGTTGACCCTAAAAAGGTAGAATCTGTCTTATAGTGGGAGCAGTCGAAGACACCGACGGAGATTTGCAGTTTCTTAGGGTTGGCAGGATATTACAGAAGGTTCTTTAAGAACTTTAGTTCCATAGCTTCACCCTTGACTAAGTTGACCAGGAAGGATGTTCTTTTTACCTGGAGTGACAAGTGTCAGCAATTATTTCAGTTGTTGAAGGAAAGGTTGACAAGTGCACCTGTGCTTGTGTTACTTGAGCAAGGGAAAGGATATATAGTTTTCTGTGATGCCTCTAAGAATGGACTAGGATGTATGTTGATGCAGGATAAACAAGTGATTTCTTTTGCTTCCCGAAAACTTAAGAAACACGAGGAGAATTATCCATCACACGATCTAGAGCTAGCTATTGTAGTACATGCCTTGAAGATCTGGGGACATTATCTTTATGGAGAGACATTCTAGATTTTCACAGACCATAAGAACCTAAAGTATATCTTCTCTCAGCATGAGCTAAACATGAGGCAACGTCGCTGGATGGAATTAATCAAGGACTACGATTGTACAATTGATTACCATCCAGGGAAAACCAATGTGGTTGTTGATGCTCTGAGTAGGAAATCAACAACACCAGCCTTAGACAGAGTACAGATGAATTCCTTGATATGCTCTAGGAGGGATATGCTTATTTCTTTAAGGAAATATAATGTACAGTTAAAATTATCGTTGTTATCCGGACTGCTAGCTGAGATGCATATAAAACCAACCCTGAGACAACAAATTAAGGAGGCACAACAAGTTGATGTTGCAGTTCAGCAGATTAGGTCAGAGTTTGGTAGTGAGAAAAGAGATGGTTTCTATGATTCAGATGATCAAGTAGCTTGTTATCATGATAGAGTGATAGTACCTGATGTTGATAACCTGAGGAAGTTAGTTCTGGAAGAAGCTCATTCTTCGATGTATTCTATGCATCTAGGAAGCACCAAGATGTATCAAAACTTGAAAGATATGTATTCGTGGCCTGGTTTGAAAAAGGACGTTGCTGAGTTTGTTATGCGGTGTCCAGTGTGTCAGCAGGTTAAAGCTGAACACCAGAAGCCTACAGGAACAATGCAACCTTTACCCATACCACAGTGGAAGTGGGATCATGTGGCCATGGACTTTGTGGTTGGTTTACCAAGAACAACCAAAGGTCATGATTCCATCTGGGTAATAGTTGATAGGTTGACAAAGACAACACATTTCTTACCTGTCAAAACAACCTATTCTGCAGAGAAACTGGCACAATTGTATCTACATGAGATAGTGCGGTTGCATGGGGTCCCATTTACTATTATTTCTGATAGAGGTCCCCAGTTTACGAGTCGTTTTTGGGAGCGACTTCATAAAGCCTTAGGCACATAGTTAAGGTTTAGTACAACCTTTCATCCTCAAACTGATGGACAGTCAGAAAGGACTATACAAACTTTGGAGGACTTGCTTAGAGCATGTGTCCTTCAGTTTACAGGAAGTTGGGATCTGCACCTAAGTTTGATAGAGTTTGCCTACAACAATAGCTATCAACATAGCATTGACATGGCACCTTATGAAGCTTTGTATGGTAGACATTGTAGATCTCCCCTATGTTGGTATGAAATTGGTGAATATCAACTTTTAGGTCCTGATCTTGTGCAGCAAACCACCGAGAAGATCAAAATAATACAACAACAGTTAAAGACTGCACAGGATAGGCAGAAATCTTATGCTGATAAGCGTCATAGACCTTTAGAATTCCAGGTTGGAGACAGAGTGTACCTCAGGGTTTCACCTTGGAAGGGAGTTCTTAGATGTGGAAGGAAAGGAAAGTTAGCTCCTAGATTTATGGAGCCTTATCCAATCATTGAACGAATTAGAAAGGTAGCTTATAAGCTAGAGTTACCACCCGAGATGCAAAATTTACACCCAGTGTTCCACATTTCCATGCTTAGGAAATGTCATCCTGACATCGAGTCAATTCTACAACCTATGGAAGTAGAATTGAACGATGATATATCTTATGTTGAAGGACCTATGACAATCCTTGACAGAAGAATTAAAAAGTTGAAAAAGAAAGACATAAGTCTTGTAAAAGTTCTATGGAATCACCGTGGTGTTGAAGAAGCCATGTGGGAACTAGAGGAAGAGATGAGAAGGAAATACCCTACTCTTTTATCTTAATATGTTCTGTTAATGATTTCGGGGACGAAATCCTTGTAAGGGGTGGATAATTTGTAACATCCCTGACCTAGGTTATATACTAACCCTAGGTGTTTTGTTTAATAAAGTGATTATATGCTTGCCCTTATCTTTTGCAATGTAATTAATGCTTTTGAGGAACTTATATTTCAATTTCAGTCCTTTTTGAATAATGTTGAAACATTGTTTTGTTAACTTTGGACTAAAGTACAAATTACCCAAGTAGAGGGGTTAACTTGAAAATTGTACATGTTAAGATGTTCCTCTGATGTTGAGACGTCATAATAATGTATATGATGTGGTGGTATGATTTCCAAAAGCTTGGACATCAAGATAAAGCTTGTAGAGCAATCCTTGTGCATTAAAACCTAGTTTTGGTGTAATGTGCAATTTACCCAAAACCTAGGGTTCAAAATGCAAAATAACACCTCTATAGGGTCTCTCATGTTTCTTGGCATCAAGTATAGCAAAGAAAATGAGAAGGGCACCTCATGTGAGTTATCATAGAAGAAAGAGAATCGTGATATTGAAATAATCAAGATTTAAGCACAAACGGCTCTTTAATATAACTTAACGCAAAAAGGGAAATATATTAATTATGGAGCCCTTCAACCAAAAGTTGGAGGATGTGTTTTTAATAGTTTGGACAAGCTTGTTCCATTCTTGGGCACCAAAATATCTTGTTTGAGTGGAAGCCATTCACATTAATATAATATAAAGCAATATCCACTAAAAGATGGATATTAACACAACTCTTTAAGGTGCTTAGTTCTTTTCCATTATTCTTGGATAATGGAGAAAGTTTTGTCAAGAAAGTAGAAGGTGGCTATGTAGCCAAGAAGTGGACGAAGACTTGGTGGAATAATTTGGAAATAAAAGGAAATAATCTTTTTTTTTCCATTTTCCTTGAAAACCCATAAATATATAAATAAGTATTCCTTTTCCAAACACCAAAGGATCGTTCCTTAGTTTATTTTCTTCTCAAAACTTGCTTTGTCTGACCAAAGGAGAGCTCTGGACAAGAGGAAGGATGACCAAACTAGCTTGGTAAGTTTTGATCATCATCTACCTCGAATTCATGGTGGAAACCATAAAACAAGGTTAGATTCATGGTTTTCTTCACACGATTTCCTTTTCTAGCCATCTTGTTCATCCAAAGATTGAAGAACGAACCTTGGACAACTGCTGGATCTGAAACCACCATTAAAGCTGCGGATCTTAGAGCTCTGGATCAGTTCTAGAGGCGGGTTTTATAACTCTAACCCTTAAGCATTGCTAATGCATCCATCTCTTTAATAATCGTTGGCTATTGTCTTCTTTGGTATTCTTTTGGTTAATTGCTATAACTTCCGTGAAGAACAACAACAGTTATTGGTTTCTCATAGGAAGAAGATTATGACGTTAACTTTGATGATTATCCAAAGAAAATCACTTTACCAAACGGTTTGGTTTTGTTGCTTAAACAGTTTCCCAAACCATTTGGGAGCAAACAGTTTCAAACCGTTTGAATGCAAACGGTTTCAAACCGTTTGAATGCAAACGGTTTCAAACCGTTTAAATGCAAACGGTTTCATCCAAACCGCATAGAAGCAAATAGTCCAAGACCGTTTGGTGGCATTGACCAAGCGTTGACCGTTTGGAGGTCTGTTGAGAATAATGTAGACTAATTACCTATCAATAATTATCAATTAATTCCAATTGGTTCACCAATTGAAGGTCTCTCAATCATCAAAACCCTAATCGGGTGAATTGCTGATTTTGATAATTGAATAAGGTTGAAGTTTGGGTTGAGTGACCCAAACGGTATCAAAACCATTTGGGGATCACCCAAACGGTCTCAAGACCGTTTGGTGATCACCCAAGACCGTTTGGAGGTCTAGGGTTAAGCATGGTTGACCAATTGAAGATCCAAAGGTTCTAAGTTGAAGTGAAATCAATTGTTGATATGGTGATCAATCCAATGGACCAAACCCTAATTGGTTGACTTGGTTTTTGGTGTTGACTTGGGAAAATGGTCTCAAGACCATTTGGAGGTCATCCAAATGATCCCAAGACTGTTTGGGGTCAGGTCATGACCAATTGGATGATGGTTCAATGGTTTCAAATCAATTAGATTCACATTGATTTATGTTGAAAGGTCATCGATTCTAAACCCTAATTCAATTGATTCAAGCCCTAATTGATAACAAATTGAGGTTCAATTGAGGGTCAAATCAGTTGAAGGTTGGCCTAATTAACTCAATTGAATGATGGTGATAGGTCTGATTGATGATGGATTACATGTACTTAATCGTTGACAGGATCAACATTGGAAACCCTAATTCAATGTGACTAGATGAAACCATACTTGGTTCTTGTGGTTTTGAGGGGGTTTGGACCAAATGATCTCAAGACCGTTTGGGACCAAACGGTCCCAAACTATTTGAGTCCGTGCATTTTCAAAAGATACTTTAGCAAACGGTTTCAAGGTGGCTACTTTAGCAAACGATCTTGGAAGTTCACTTTAGTAAACGGTTTCAAAAGTCAAACTTGGGCAAACGGTCTTCTCCTCCTACTTTACCAAATAGTCTCAAGGGTAGACCAAGACCGCATGGAGGCCCAAATGGTCTTAGACCATTTGGAGGTTAAGTATGCAAGACCGTTTGAGGTCTGAGTTAGTCAAGATCGTTTGGGGCCTTAATGGCCAAGATCGTTTGGTGGATGATTTACCTAAACCCCTTGGGTACTTAAAGTGGTTAAAGGACAAAGTGATTAATTAATTAATACATGATGTAATCAAAGGTGATCATGGTACTTATACCTTAATGGGTTAGTGTGATTGAAGCTCATGAAGTAATTAAGCCATAATGATCACCATGATAATAACTTAACTCATGATGTCAATTCTCTTTCATGATTGAGTTACTTAACCTAATCAAGGCTGAAGTAAACATCATCTTATAGAGGATGAGAGAGAGAAGATTCCTTTTATGAATGTTAATCAAGTAATGGACTTACAATATGGATGAATATCTAATTAGGGTATGATCCTTCATAGTGAGATCATGAAAACCCTAATTATGATGGTTAATGAATCTTAACCCTAATTTAGGGTAATAATGGAAGTATCCCTAATGCAAGATGATGATGTAATCTTAATTCATAATGATGACATAGTAAACCCTAAATCAAGGTATGTGAATAGTAAACCTTAAATCAAGGTATGTGAATAGTAAACCCTAATTCCAATTAAGGTGAATAAAAGTGTGAAACCCTAATTCTGGGTTATCTCTTATAGCATGAAGCTATAAGATTGGATAATGGAATGATGAGTCACTAATCCTAATTGAGCTAAGGGATTGATTAATCCTATTTGAATTAAGAAGGGAAACCCTAACCCTAGTAAGGGCATAGTGGTGCAACCCTTGAAATAATGATGCTATCGTTATTGTACATTGTGTTGATATAGAAATAATGTGCCTATTATCATTTGTATTAGTCATGCAGGTTTTTATGAAATAGTGAGCATAGCCAGGTAAGAGATATGATGCCATATTTATTGAAAGCACTTTATAAGATTTAAAAGCAATGATATGCTATGTTGCCTAGTGAGAGGTAACAAAAGAGATTGATAGGCTGTATGAGCCATGTGAAATATTTGCATTACTATTATCATGTTTATACTGTCAAATGACTTGATGGCAATATGATACTGGGTAACAAGTGTTTTGATGATCTAAGGGTTTGAACACCCATATTCTTGAATCATGATGATGACTTGATAAGGGATTGAGATCCAAATGTTAACAAGATGTGAAATAACTTGATACAAATAGTACTTTTTCTTTATAGCAATTGTTTTAATGGTTTATGTTTGAAAACATGTCTGATGCTAAAAGAATATTGTAATGTACTTAAATAATCAAGTATAATGATATCATGTAGAGCCCTGACCATAGATCCATCATTTTCAGAAGCTAGATGATGGTGAAACAGGTTTTCCTAAGGGAACACCCGGAGAGCATACTTTTGAGTATGTGGGGGTTATGGACGCGAATATCCTTACATCCTAATGGGGGAATCGATGTGAGATGACCATTTAATCTCTCAATCCTTCATTATATGCATATGCCGGGATGATGTATCACTAATCTACCGATGATGTTACTAATGCCACATTGATGAGAGATAAACAAGAAATCCCTCGATGGCGAAGAGAGTACAACATGCCACTATAACTCTAATAGAGAAGTTGCCAGAATACCTTAGAAAGCTATTATGGAAGAGACACGAGATGTCCTGCATGTTGTTCCTCACACTGACTGAGGAGGATGAGGTCATAGAAATCTGACTCTTATGATGACCTATGTTTGGTACCGATTTCGATTTTGCAATGATCGGTTGGAGTATGAGTGGTATACCTCATCTCCTCAGGGCATACGTATGTTTGTAAAATGTAATAAGCCATGTAGCATATTTTCTTAGGTTGAACTACGAAAAACAATGATTGATGATACGTTGTTTATAATGTCCTAGTTGGATAATTAGTAAACATGCTCTTCATATTCCTTATTGATTAAATGACTTGTTACTCAATCAAGTTATAATTGAAATGATTGCATAGAGAATACTGCTCTACTTAGCTTATTCAATGAATTGCCTACTGTTGAATAATTATAATTCTACTGCTCAGTGTTATTCAATTATCTATAATAACAATGCTTCTGGTGGAGAGTTATAACTCTCGCTGGGACAATTTTCAATTGTCTCACCCCCGTGGGATTCAACTTTTTAGGTAGACATAGAGGAAGAAGAAACCCATCAGTGGGTGAGCAACAACAGCAGCAGCTGCAACAACAAGGACAACAGTGATCTTTAGGTGGAGACACTATGTATTAGGTCTTGTATATAGAGAGTCCTATGTGTCGTCTCTGTACTCTCAGGTCCTAGGAGTCAGTAGATGGTTTGATATAGATCTGAGATTTTTTGCTTAATGCCTCAAGATTTTTATATACTGCTCATGTACAGTTTAACAGGGCTGTCAGTGTTATGACTCTCGAGATGAGATAATACAGAGATGTACTGATGAATCAACTTGTAAATAACTTACCTTGTTTCTTTATGGAAGAGTTTTACAGTTTGTGGATCTATTTACAAAAAGTTTTATTTTTTAGCGATTTTCAGTAATTCCGTTTCTAATGATTCACTTCCGCATTCGTTGATCTCATTTTCTGAGATAGACGTCACATAGATAGTAATTGAAATCAGTGTATTCTGGTGTAACCACACAGATACTAAACAAAGGAAAATTTAATGTAATGAAAGGAAACCCATATATTAAAGCAAAGGAAGGATATAGTAGTGAAGACACACCTTTTGTAAATGGGAGCACTATATTGTACTAGGCCACATAGATAGTAATTGAAATCAGTGCATTGTGGTGGTTCCACATAGAGAGTAAAGAAAGGCAATGCACTATAATAGAAACACACACATATAATAAAACAAAGGCAACAAACTTTAATGTAGACACACCTTGAGTAAATGAGAGTTGTGCATTGCAATAGGCCACATAGACTGTTACAAACGGCACTTCCAAATCTTATAATTAGAATATTATAGATAATCATAGAGTTAATTATGTTTTCAAAGATGCTTTGAATTAATTGGATGCTTTGGGCCTAATTCAATTTAGATTAGATTCTTGAATAAGTAATGATGAGATAACTTGCCATATGATAATTAAAGAAACTATTATAGAGAAGTTCCTCATAGAGATCTTGTTATGATAGAAATATTTAGAATATAATTATGAATCCATAGAAACAAGAATGAATCAAATCAAAGTTGAAATGGAGAAGTGACAACCTTCTTAGTTCTGTGTAGAGTTTCCATTGGTTGGAAACTAATGGACTAAGATCAAAGGTTTTACATGTCCTTAGATCAACAATTTCTCTTAATTTAAATGAAATGAAGGTTTGACTAACTATGCAGATTGATGGTTTCATGGATCCCTCAAACTAATGGTTTAGAATTGAAGGTTTTACAAGTAAACAAACTAATGGATTTACTGAGGTCTCGTAGAGTGAAGGATCTAAAATTGATGGTTATACTTGAAGATGCCTACCCATGGTTCAGTAGAAAATCTTCTTCTGATGGTTTTGCTGGACTGTTGTTTGAAGCTTTTTCTAGGCACCATCTTCTAATGGTTTGACTGATGAATGTTAACTAAAGATAGAGCACGAAAACAATTATAGAAATTGATGGTTGTGCTGATAATTATCAACTGAAGGCTCAACAATCAAATATAACAGCCGATGGTTGTCTAGACCAAAGGCTTTCCTTTTGATGGTTCATCTATGATTCTTCCTAGCTCTTCAAATCATAAAAATCTTAAATCACCATAAATGCTAGATGAAAACCAATAGAATGGGATTCATTAGCTTTGTTTTGGTTTATCTTCTCTCCTAAACCCTAGAGAGACAATAGGGCAATCCAAAAGCAGTTCTTAGGATGAATGTGAGAAGGAATAAGGAAGATGGCAGAAATCGATGGATTTGTTTTAAATCAGACTTGATAAGTAAGTTTTAACCAAATATTCCTCTTCTTTTCATGATCTCTTACACATAACTCTCAATTTCAGCAATCAATGGCTTTTCTTAACTTTCATTTTTCATCTTCTATCTCTGACAGGCTTCTTTTAGGTACGTCTTCCTACTGTCAGACCGTTCAGAGTTGGTTTTTGAGGTCTTGAGCTTAAATATGAGCTTTGTAGACTGAGATAAAAACTATATTAAGTCCACACATGAGATCCGTAAGCTATAATATATACATGTGAGTGGAAAATCACCTTTAAACACTAATTTTACAATAATCAAGTTTACATAATCATTTTTATGTACTAATTTATTTGTTGATGAATAGTTTGATATTTCTAAAGTCTTGATATGTGATTTCAATTGAACTGTGACTCATGATACTTGTGATATAATCATATGGCTTGATTTATAGTTGTGTTGGTCAATGTGTATTAAATTCAATGATTAGTTGTAACTATGGTTATTATTATGCTCTGTGATAAGTCAAGGTGAATTCTCTATTGAAGTAAATGAATTATTTTTTATTAGAAATAAACAAGTGGAAGAAAAAATATAGAGAAAATGAAAAAATATCAAGATACATATATCACTTGTGGAAATCAAAGAATCACTAGAATTAAGATGCCTTGAACACTGTAGAATTCATCATGGAGGTCTACATCGTGAAGGAGAAAATGTGCATATTGAATGATAGAGTCCATGATGAGGTAGCTGGAGCGGACTAGAGAGGTATGAGGGACTAATCCCATCAAGGATGGCCTCTTTATATGACTAAGGTACCCAAAATGGACAAATGATTTTGGTGGTACCAAGTACAGTTTAATAAGTTTAGTTACTACTCAGTAGGTCATCCCTTGTAGAACCACTGCTGTAAGTAGTTAAGCCAAGTGCTTCGACTTGACACCTAGAATTCCCAATTTTAAAGGAGGAGTCCAGCTATCTGGCCGCTCCCAGTACCTGCCAAAGCCAGATGTGACAAGGCCCATTATTAAAAGGGTATATAGTTAGTAGAGTTAGAGTCCAGGTCTAGTCTAAATCTTGTATGGTGAGATTGTACCTTGCTGTGATACTTCCAAATATTGTGGTACATTTCATGTGGGCCCATGACACATAATAAATGGACTAAAATATTAGTGAATGGATTTAATTTAACAATCTCCTACAGTCTTTATGAGGTCAACTGCCATGTTGGATGATTTATAGTTTTATACTACCATGTGTGTATCTATATGTGTTTGGTTCTATGAATAATACACATATGAAATATCATGGTTTCTTGTTGATTTTAGAGCACTGAGCCAATAGTTCATCAACCTATTGAAATATTTTTCAAGCAAGGATCTAGCTCTATAGGAGTTAGAGGCTAGATATCACTAAGAGTAGATCAGCTGGGGTCTTAAGAGGAGTCATTAGAGTAGTTAGATGGTCTTTATCCTTACTTTGTATCCTCAGAATGAGAGAGTGAGAAAAGAGAGTAGTTTTTAATTAGTTGTAAATGATGTATATTAAGTGAAATCTCTTTATTTTATGTAAAAGTTGAATTCTGTTGTAATCTTTCATGGTTTGCATAAATATTTCTAGTTAACATGGTGTTTATTTAGTTCTATGTAATTAAAGAAAGAAAAGGTTATCTTGTTGTCTTCAGTTTTTTTTGCTTAAGTCTAGGAGCTGTTGGCGGGTTTTGATGTTGCTCCTCACTCACTGTATCTGTTACAGTGATGGTTGAGTTATTTTTTGAGCTGTGGATGATGGTATCTCTCTGGTTCCTTTGTACATAGTTTTTGTTTTTTTAGCTATCTTCTCTCTGAGGGTAGCAAGCATTGTATAGACACTAAAGTGTAGAAAATACAAAAAAAAGCAACACGAGTTTTTACCGACCAAAAAAAAGAAAGAAAAGGTTAAGGTCGATTTTTAGGTAGTACTTAAAAGTGAATGGTTAGTCTAATCCCTCTTTGGAGGGCCTAAACCCTGATTAGTGGGTTAGGGTTGCATCAACTCTTGGTATCAGAGCATGCATTGAGCCAAGGCCAGAGCCTATATTTAGAATAGAGGTGATAAGACACTAATAGGACTAGGATGCTTTCCTGTTTGAATTGCAATTTTCTAACATGTATGTTCTAATATTGATATGCAGATGGTAGGAAGAGGACGTGGTCATGATGAAGAACAAGTAAAGATCCACTATAACCCTAACCCTAGAGCAATGGCTCAAGGTGGAGAAGATAGAGATGAGATAGCCAGGATGTACCACATTTTTCTAGAGATAAAAGAAAAAAATATGAGATGGAAAAAAGCTCTTCATCTTCTAGTAAGGATCTGATCAGATCTTATGAGTTGGTGAAGAAGCTTGGTGGGACTACTTTTTTTAGGTACAATAGATCGAACTGTTGTTGATGTGTGTCTTCGACAATTGAATTTTTATTCCTGCCTAATCGATTTACCATAGGATAAGAAAATCAATCATGTTGTGAAATGGGATGCTGAGTTGTGGTGGTCTGGAGTGAAAAATAAGAGGAAGAATGCGATGATGACATGGAGAGGCTTTGTAGACGAGTTTTGATAACACCCAAATTTAGGCATCTATGCTAGGCATTTATTTATGTTTTGTGTTATTATAGCACTAATATGCCCAAAGTAACCCTAGGTTCTTATCTTTTAGTAATTTATATCATTTTAAAGATAGAGTTGCTCAACTAACCAATTTTGGGACTTGCATGCACAAACTCAAGAAGCAATCAATTCTCCAGATTCTACACCACAAGCGTCGTGTTATGTGCACCATCTTAGGAGACAGTGGTCCTGCTAACCGACTTGCGGGCCCAAGAAACTTTTGATATCTTCGACCCTATTTTTTATGGTTTGTACTTTATCAGAAGCATCCTCGTCAATCAAAAAGTTCATTAAAGAAGGCCCATCGACCACCAGTAATAGCCTCCCCGGGATGGGCTTTTTCCTAAGGAGTAAAGTAGCGATCGATACATCTGTCTCGATCACGATAGTGGTATCGATCAAAACAATGATCTTGACTACGATAGAGGTCTTGACTAAGACATAGGTCTCGATCGTGATAGTGGTCTCGATCATCACTCCTATAAATACTTGCCCCCTGCCACCTAGGAAGGGGTTCTACAGTTTTGATATGTGTCCCTCGACTTAGACTTTTGGGGGTTCCCTTTCAGAAACCACTGGTTACCAGATCTCCATGGGAGTGCCCCAAGGTCTGAGAGGACCAAAGAACACACCGTATGTCCATCCCTACAGCCTACCTCCATCCACCTCAACTTTCCACCATCTTCCATCCATTTCAGCCATTCCCAACCACGTTCCACCTCCATTCATCCACCAAGGTTGCTGTTTGGGCCAGAATCAAGGAGGAAGGAGGTCAAGGAGTCCAAAAGAGCAAGGAGGAAGCCCCAAAGGACAAGATCTAGCACTTCTAGAGGCTGAGAGAGAGCCACCTCTCCTCTACAGGCTAAATCTCTTCTTCTTCCCCTTTCTTCTACTGTTGGCTTTTGTTTGTTGTACGAATGATGTTCTTTCATGTTTGTTTAGTTCCAACTATGCTTGTCCATGGATAGTTGAGATCCTTCTTGGCTATGTAGCTGGTTTTGGTCATGTTCATGTACTTTTACCTTTATCAAGTAGTTTTATTTTAGATCTAGTATGTTATCTGTTCCATCTTCTATTTTCAATTATGATTGCTGGTTTGGTTGATCTCTTTCTTGCTTGAACCTTTGTTTCTACATAGATCGAGAGATTAGATAAAGAAATGGATAAGAGAGGTAGTTTGGATTGAATATGAAAGGAGGAGGTCCAAAGGAGTGTAACATATCTGAATATTCTAGACCTAAGAGGGTATCTGGGATATCTGGAGGTGTTGATCCGTAATACTTGAGAGAGGTTCTAGATCATTGATGGGGTTTTAGTCACACTGCACGAGAGTGAGTTGAATGACCCCCATAGGAGAAACAACTGAGGTACATATTATGTTTGCATATTAGACGCTTACGCGGGTGTTTGAGGGTTGTCTACACCCGATAACACTAGGTGGATAGACTACCCAATTTTTGGTTACATAGATAGGAACTCCTTCTATTTGATTAGTAGAATTTGATGAACTTTGTCTTACTTTCTTTGTTTTGTTTTATTGTATTTCATGACATTTTACTAGACTAGTTCTAGATCCATATTTTTATCAACTATCAGATTGGCTTAGCTAACTTAAGAGTAAGATCTTAAGCATCCTAAGCGTACCCACGCCCATGTGTTTGACCCGATATATCTACTTCGACCCCATATTAAAGTTGCAGGGGTCCTTGAAGGTTTCATGTTATAAATTTAAACTCCAATTCTCCTTTGGGACCACACCTGTACTTTTCAGACGTGCGGCAAGGGCCAATCAAATTTTGGTGTCATTGACAAGGACATGATTTTCCACATTTACACGCCCACACATTTTTCTTAGTCATCCATAATATTTTATATATATGCATAGTTCTTCTTTTACTCTGCATATATTTGTCCATATATACTGAATAGTTTCCCTTTTTCTTATACTTTTTCAACCATAGACCTTGCTTCAGCAAGGTAGGTTATCTTATCTACTTGTCTTCCTGATTTTTTTCACAACTTTGACTACTGGTGAATAATTTTAAGTCATGTAATCCCAACTCGTGGAGCTGTATTCACCCTTACCATTGTCATATGTAGACGCTCCAACAACGAATATTGTTGATCAACCCTTGACCTTTGGTTCACCATAGGACCAAGAACTGATCAGAGTAGTGGCACTATCTGTAGAAAGTGTCGATGCACTCACCTCCACCTTAGTTCCTCATCTCCAAGAATATGCTGACCCACTTCAACAACTACTAGAAAAGTAGGACCATCACCTCCAAGTAGCTATCGAGGTCATAGACCGCAACAGAAGTATACTTGAAACTATTGAACGAGGATTCATCCAAAGGAATCAGTTTGACACAATGGGTTTCCAACTAAAGTACATGGTAGAATTGACAGATCTTGAAAGCATTACTGCTCAAGTCCAACTACTTCATGATAATGATGTTGAACAGTGTAGGAAGCTTCAAGGGCTCATAAATTTGGTTACTACATAGTTGCAAGAACCACCACACGACATTGAATATTATTGCCATTATAACCATTACATTGGGCCTAAAATTGAGTTTGCCTCTCCATCCTATTCAGACCATCAATTGGATTAACTAGGATTTTTATATGAAGACCAACCCACCTGGGGAAGACCTTCATGTAATCCAAATGATTCAACTGATCAACCAATGGAAGATACAAGCCACACACATGAATGGTTATATAATGAATATGATGACTCTTATCCTCACCAGGGTAGTCAAAAAACCTCACAACATGAAGGTCAATTTGAGGAACCAGAATCATGCGTTGATCTAGACCAGGGCAATATCTCTCATATTGAGACTTGTCACTTCACTTTGAGCAGTATGCCAATCATGGTTTGGAACAATTTTGTTATGACCCACATTTCGTTTTACCAGTAAGTACCTTGGTTAGTGCATAATTGAACTAGTTATGTTGAGATGAGTAGTTGCTTTTGTTAATAGTGTTTTGAGCCTTGAGCTAGTGTTAATGTATCATTAGCTTGTTTTCTTGTCCTGAGGTTGAGGACAAGTTTGTGCTTAATCTGTTGCCGAAGAAATCATGTGAAACCGACCTACGAGTAAAAAGATATAAGCTTTTTAGTGTGCAGGGACCTATGTGTAATTTCGGAAAGTTTTTGGGCAATTTGCATCCGGCCCCCTGGGCGCCCTTCCTTATCCTTTCCTTCAGTTTTTCCTTTTTAACTCTATTAACCGACTTTGGAATGAACGATAGTTCATTTCCTTCGGTTGCCGCCTGGGAAAAACAGAGAAGGGAAAGGGAGAGAGCAAGCTAGAGGAGAAGCTAGGCAACCAAGCCCCTTCCTTCTCCGTTCTTCTTCGATTTCTTCATCTTCTCCAGCCAAATCAACCGGCTGCATCATCTTCTTCTTCTTCACCCTCTTCTTTCCCTTTCTTCTTTGTTCTTGCTGCCCGGCCAAGGTAGGCGCCGGTCAAGGAGGTGCTAGGAGCGGCTAAAGACGTGAAAAGCAACGTCTACGGGTTGCCGCTAGGCCGTCTTGAAGTTCCCAAGGTATTTCGTGCGAAGATTTCCCCCGAATCGACCCCAATCTCCTCTTTTATTTCTGCAATTTCCGCCTCTGCGCAGGTTGCACGGCGTGCAAATCCATTTTGCACGGCGTGCAACATTCCAGAAAGCTGATTTAGGGGATTTCCATTTCTGCGCAGGTTGCACGGCGTGCAAAGTCAGATTGCACAGCGTGCAAAGTTACAGATAGCGGAACGAGTTTCAGCCCAGGTGCACGACGTGCAAAATCAGTTTGCACGGCGTGCAAGTCAGTTTGCACGGCGTGCAAGTCAGTTTGCACGGCGTGCAAAGGTGTAGAAAAGTTGAACAGAAGTGCACTGAAGGTGCACGGCGTGCAGCCTAGGTGCACGGCGTGCACGCTGCTGTAAAGGGCATAATTAGGCGTGTTTGTGGATGTTTTTCGGTGTATACGAACACACCGAAGTGGGTGAGTAGTAGTTCATTTAGAAATCATTATTTAACTCAATTTAAATGCTCAATTACTTCTGTATCAGTTAGTATAACTTTTAAACAGTGTAGTACATACAATAGAGTATGTTAGATTTATTGGAACTTGAAATACTTGATATGCTCAATGAAAATGATGAAATTTCCTGTAATATAGTTGCAATGTAATTGCTGATTTGAAAATAGATGTTTAGCATTGAAACTGGATAAATGATACTGAATCCTGTTTAAGGATGACAAAGGATATACATGTGTTTCAAGTGCATATTCAGAATATGCAATATGCATGAAATGTGATATTCCTGTTTATATGGTTATATGTTAATCAGTTAATAGACTTAGGTGCCCTAACACCGTAGAACCCCTTCTGAGAGGTCTGCAACCAGGGGGGTGAAACTCGTGTTGCAACAATAACTGTGCTTGTGTCACGGTGGCACGAGGATAGAGAGAGACAGTGTTGCAACAAGAACCGTGCTTGTGTCACGGTGGCACTGTGAAAAAATGGGGGTTATTCAACATTAATCCGTGCTTGTGTCTCGGTGATAACCCGGTAAGACTCTCCGCCTGTGTGCTCAGGTTGAGGAGGAGTCTAGAGTTCACTCTTTTGAGAGTGTAGTGAGGCTTGTGAGCCTGAGGCCTTGTGAGCCTGAGAGTCCTGCAGCAGACCAGGGCTGGCAGTCAGACTTAGCATTTCCCGGGTGTGTCGCTAAGTCTTGTACGGTGGGATCGTAGTTTGCTACGGATCTTCATAGGCAGAGTACACTGCATATGATTAGGGCATAATAAAATAAATGTGTAATCATATAGGAACCCAATAAATTAATATATCTGAATTTGTGTGCTATTCCTTTATATCTGTTTATCTGTTCAAGTTATCTGTTATTGCATGGAAAGGTGATTATATTCTGCAAATCCGTTATGTTATTAGAACTGCCCTGCTCAGTACTGTACTTATGTTTTATTTCAGTTTTATATAATTGATGAGTTGTTTAGTGATAGCTAAATGAAAGGCTATTCACTGAGCGAGTAGGCTCATACCTCTACTCAAAACATTTTTAGGTCAGCATCAGCAACAGGAATCAGAAGGATCGTTTCATCCTAACGCCTAGTCTATATAAGGTTTGTAGATAGTCTAGTTAGAGGTCTCTTAGTCCATTCCCCTCGATCCTTGGGACAAGGTGTGAGTGAGAGAGAGAATGTGTGCAAAGATGTAAATTAATGTTATGCTTTCTTTATGTTAATCAATGTATTATGCTGTAGACCTTGCTCGTATCTTTATTCAGTTAAATAGAAAAGTTCATGCAGTTTGCTCAGTTTTCTGATTACAGTTTAAACTTGGTTATCATTTAAATGTTTTTTTTAATTTGTTTTTAAAAAGTGACGAATGGTTGGTTATGTGTTAATCCCACTTGTCGTGCCATAATTTCGTGGTTTGTGGCTAATGTGAGATTGGGGCGTGACAACTCTTGGTATCAGAGCCTAGGTTGAGTACATAGTTACTCAGAGTCCAGGTCAGGGGATGATAAGAGACCAATAGGATTAAGATTTAGGAGTCTTTCTTCTATCTGTAGTTTTCTAACAGGAAATACTCTGTTATATCATTGCAGATGGCAGGAAGAGGCTTTGATCGCGATGATCAGGCCGAGAGCCATGTTGGCCCTGATCCTTTGTACTTGGGTCCAGGTGGTGGTGACCACGTGGATGAAGCATCTCGCATGTACATGATGTTTCTGGAAACCAAGGAGAGGTACAAGGCTGATAGGCGAGCTTCTACTTCTACCAGCAGAAAGGATCTGATGCGATCTTATGAGCTTGTAAAGAAGCTTGGTGGCACAGAGTTCAGTGGCACTACAGATCCAGTAGAGGCTGATGAATGGTTTAGACAGATAGAGAAGGTCTTTCGCCTGATGGAGCTTCCAGAAGAGAAGAAGATTAATCATGCAGTCTACCTTTTGACAGGCGATGCAGAGTTGTGGTGGCGTGGTGTGGAAGAAAATAGGAGAGGTACAGAGCTTTCCTGGTAGGATTTCTCTGAGGAGTTTCATCTCAAATTCTATCCACCCACTTTTCTTAATGAGAAAATCAGGCAGTTACAGAATATCAAGCAGGGGAACATGACAGTTACAGAGTATGAAGCGCTTTTCACCCGGTTAGCGAACTTCTGTCCGCAGCTTGTTCCCGACAACATAGAAAGATGTAGAAGGTTTCAAGAAGGGCTAAGGCCAGAGATTCGGCATACAGTTTCTGCTACTAGTAGGAGGAACAGAGAGAACTTTGGTGAGTTTGTCGAGGCTGCTAGACAGGTTGAAGAATCTGTGAATGCTGACAAGGTGCCTGAGTCTAAGAAAAGATCTGCAGACTTCAGTAGAGGGCAATCCAGTAGTGGATACAGAGGTGGAGGTAGAGGTTTCTTTTCTAAGCTTGGGCGTGGCTTTAACTGTTTTAACAGACAGAGATCTGAAGATGTTACTTCTTTTAGAGGCAGAGGGAGATACAACCCAGAGAGAAGGGGTAGTGCCTCTAGTGGACAGTCTTCTGGATCGTCAATGTCAGTGAAAGGTCCCCAGGGACAAGGGATACCGCTATGTGACAAATGTGGAAAATCACATACGGGTCAGTGTTGGGGTCCAAGTTGTTATGTTTGTGGACAAATAGGACACCTAAAAAGGGAATGTCCTCAGCTTCAACGAGCAGCATCGCAAGCTTTCCAGCCTCAGTACCATGATGTTCCGAGTTCTTCTGTGGCTTCTGGTTCTAGAGGTGGTGGAGTGCCTAGTGGCAGGAGTGGTCAGAGAGGATAGCGTGGCAGAGGGAGAGCTTCAGCACGTTTCTTCTCTTTGACACCTCAGGAAGGTATAATTTCTTCACAAGTTGTTACAGGAGAGATGCTTTTGTTTAATAGTATACCAGTTTCAGTTTTGATAGATCCAGGTGCTACTCACTCTTTCATACGACATTCTTTAGTTGATAAACTTAATCTGTTAACTCAAGAGTTGGTAGACGAGTTAGTGTTGAGGGTTCCACTAGGTGGACCAACAATTTTGACTGAGTTCTATCCCGGATGCTTGTTATCTTTTGGAGGTTACACCTTTGCTGCTAATCTCATACCCTTGGATGTCAATACTTTTCAAGTCATCTTGGGTATGGATTGTCTTGAGACATATCAAGTGCAACTCGATTGTTGGAAAAAGGAAGCTACCTTTCAACAGGGTGAATTTTCTTGTGTCTTTATTGGAGACAGGAAAGTTCTGCCTACGTGCATTGTATCAGTTGCAGTAGCTGATAAGATGCTACAGAAAGGATGTGAAGCGTTCCTTGCTCATGTGGTTGACACTAGAGCAGAGAAGAGCACCGCCAGTGTTTATGATGTGCCCGTGGTTTGTGAGTTTTCTGATCTTTTTCCAGAGGAATTACCAGGCTTACCTCCTGTTAGAGATATTGATTTTGAAATTCAGATATATCCCGGTAGTCATCCAGTAGCACTGCCAGCCTATAGAATGGCACCTGCAGAGTTGAAGGAACTCAAGGTGCAGTTGCAGGAGTTGCTGGATAAGGGTTTCATCAGACCCAGTTCTTCACCGTGGGGTGCTCCAGTTCTGTTTGTTAAGAAATGGTACCATGCGTCTCTGTATAGATTACAGGCAACTGAACAAGATCACTATAAAGAACAAGTATCCATTGCCGAGAATAGATGATCTGTTTGATCAGTTGCGTGGAGTGACGATCTTTTCTAAGATTGATTTGAGATCTGGATATCATCAGCTTAGAATAAAGGCTTCTGATATTCCCAAGACAGCTTTCAGAACCAGGTATGGGCATTATGAGTTTTTGGTCATGTCGTTTGGGCTGACCAATGCCCCAGCAGCCTTTATGAATATGATGAATCAGATTTTCAAACCGTTCCTAGATCAGTTTATTGTAGTCTTTATAGATGATATTCTGATCTATTCTAGAAATAATGAGCAGCATGAGCCACACCTGAGAATGACGTTGCAGTTGTTGAGGCAACATCAGCTATATGCTAAGTTTAGCAAGTGCGAGTTCTGGTTGGCTGAGGTAGCATTTCTTGGACATGTCGTCTCGAGAGATGGAGTTAGTGTTGATCCTAAGAAAGTTGATTTTGTGCTTCAGTGGGAACGGCCGAAGACTCCTACTGAGATTAGAAGTTTCTTAGGATTAGCAGGCTATTACAGAAGATTTATACAGAACTTCAGTGTGCTAGCATCACCCTTGACACGTTTGACGAGGAAGAATGCACCGTTTGTTTAGTCTGATAACTGTGAGAAGAGTTTTCAGATCTTGAAGAGGAAGTTGACTTCCGCACCGGTGTTGGTTTTGCCAGAAGCAGAAAAGGGTTATACAGTGTTCTGCGATGCTTCCAGGAGAGGCTTGGGCTGTGTACTGATGCAAGAAGGTAAAGTTGTGGCTTACGCATCTAGACAGCTTAAGAAGAATGAAGAGAATTACCCTACTCATGATCTGGAATTGGCTGCTATAGTTCATGCTCTTAAGATATGGCGTCACTACCTGTATGGTGAGACTTGCCAGGTATTTACAGACCATAAGAGCCTGAAGTATATCTTCACTCAGAAAGATTTGAATTTGAGACAACGCAGATGGCTTGAGCTGATTAAAGATTATGATGTGACAATCGATTACCATCCTGGTAAAGCGAATGTTGTAGCTGATGCCTTGAGTAGAAAGTCAAGTTCAACAGCTGATGCATTTTCTATGGCATGTTTCAAGAGGGACTTGCTCGTAGATATGCGAAAGTTGAATTTAGACTTGAATGTGACAGGACAGAGTGGGTTGATTGCTCAGATGCAGGTCAAACCTACTTTCTATGATCAGATTAAGGAATTGCAACAGAGTGATGATGAGTTGAGGCAGATTATGCAGGATATGTCAGAAGGTAAAAGGTCAGAATTCAGGTTTTCTGATGAAGGTGTGTTGTATCTTCATGACAGGTTGTGTGTACCTGGGAACAGTGAGCTGAAAGAGCAAATTCTTGAAGAAGTGCATGCTTCTATGTATGCTATGCATCCAGGTAACACGAAAATGTACAGGAATCTCAAAGAGCTGTACTGGTGGTCTGGTATGAAAAGAGATGTGGCTGAGTACGTGGCTAGATGTGGAGTGTGTCAGCAGGTTAAAGCCGAGCATCAGAAACCTGCTGGTACCTTACAGTCGCTTCCTATACCAGAATGGAAATGGGAACACATCACAATGGATTTTGTGGTAGGATTACCCAGGACGTCTAGAGGTGCAGACTCGATATGGGTAATTGTGGATAGACTAACTAAGTCTGCTCACTTTCTCCCTGTCAAATCAACCTTTGACGTTCCAAAGCTGGCCAAGATTTATGTGGATGAGGTAATCAGATTACATGGGATTCCAGTTTCCATTATTTCTGACAGAGATCCTAAGTTTACATCTAGGTTCTGGAATCAGTTACATCGTGCGTTGGGTACAAAGCTGAGATTCAGTACAGCGTTTCACTCGTAGACTGATGGTCAATCTGAGAGGACCATTCAGACTCTTGAAGACATGCTGAGAGCATGCATTTTACAGTTCAGAGGTAACTGGGAAGAACACTTAAGCCTCATGGAGTTTGCATATAATAATAGTTACCATTCTAGTCTTGGAATGGCTCCATATGAAGCTCTTTATGGCAGGAAGTGTAGATCGCCAGTTTGTTGGTACGAGGTGGGTGAGAAGGAAATTCTTGGACCTGAGTTAGTTGATGTAACTACAGAAAAGATATCTGTGATCAGGGAGCAGTTGAAAGCTGCTCAAGACAGACAGAAAAGTTATGCAGAAAGACGACGTCGACCTCTTGAGTTCGAGGTTGGTGACGAGGTTTATTTGAAGGTTTCACCGTGGAAAGGAGTGCTGAGGTTTGGCAAGAGGGGTAAGTTGACCCCTAGGTATATGGGTCCATATCCTATTCTTGAGAGGATTGGACCTGTAGCTTACAAGTTGGATTTGCCGTCTGAGTTGGCAAATCTTCATGATGTCTTCCATGTGTCTATGCTGAAAAAGTGTCATCCCAGTACAGAAAAGATTCTAGATCCAGAACCGGCGTAGCTTAGAACAGATATGTCCTATGTAGAAGGACCAGTGCAGATAATTGATCACCAGATCAAAAAGCTTAAGAACCGTGAGTTATCTTTAGTGAAGGTTTTGTGGAGGAATCACAATATAGAGGAAGCTACGTGGGAGCTTGAGTCAGAAATGCGTAACAAGTTTCCTTTTCTCTTTTAGGAATTTCGGGATGAAATTCTTATAAGGGAGGGAGATTGTTATGACCCACATTTCGTTTTACCAGTAAGTACCTTGGTTAGTGCATAATTGAACTAGTTATGTTGAGATGAGTACTTGCTTTTATTAATAGTGTTTTGAGCCTTGAGCTAGTGTTAATGTATCATTAGCTTGTTTTCTTGTCCTGAGGTTGAGGACAAGTTTGTTCTTAATCTGTTGCCGAAGAAATCATGTGAAACCGACCTACGAGTAAAAAGATATAAGCTTTTTAGTGTGCAGGGACCTATGTGTAATTTCGGAAAGTTTTTGGGAAATTTGCATCCGGCCCCCTGGGCGCCCTTCCTTATCCTTTCCTTCAGTTTTTCCTTTTTAACTCTATTAACCGACTTTGGAATGAACGATAGTTCATTTCCTTCGGTTGCCGCCTGGGAAAAATAGAGAAGGGAAAGGGAGAGAGCAAGCTAGAGGAGTAGCTAGGCAACCAAGCCCCTTCCTTCTCCGTTCTTCTTCGATTTCTTCATCTTCTCCAGCCAAATCAACCGGCTGCATCATCTTCTTCTTCTTCACCCTCTTCTTTCCCTTTCTTCTTTGTTCTTACTACCCGGCCAAGGTAGGCGCCGGTCAAGGAGGTGCTAGGAGCGGCCAAAGACGTGAAAAGCAACGTCTACGGGTTGCTGCTAGGCCGTCTTGAAGTTCCCAAGGTATTTCGTGCGAAGATTTCCCCCGAATCGACCCCAATCTCCTCTTTTATTTCTGCAATTTCCGCCTCTGCGCAGGTTGCACGGCGTGCAACATTCCAGAAAGCTGATTTAGGGGATTTCCGTTTCTGCACAGGTTGCACGGCGTGCAAAGTCAGATTTGCACGACGTGCAAAGTTACAGATAGCGGAACGAGTTTCAGCCCAGGTGCACGGCATGCAAAATCAGTTTGCACGGCGTGCAAGTCAGTTTGCATGGCGTGCAAGTCAGTTTGCACGGCGTGCAAGTCAGTTTGCACGGCGTGCAAAGGTGCAGAAAAGTTGAACAGAAGTGCACTGAAGGTGCACGGCGTGCAGCCTAGGTGCACGGCGTGCACGCTGCTGTAAAGGGCAGAATTAGGCGTGTTTGTGGACGTTTTTCGGTGTATACGAACACACCGAAGTGGGTGAGTAGTAGTTCATTTAGAAATCATTATTTAACTCAATTTAAATGCTCAATTACTTCTGTATCAGTTAGTATAACTTTTAAACAGTGTAGTACATACAATAGAGTATGTTAGATTTATTGGAACTTGAAATACTTGATATGCTCAATGAAAATGATGAAATTTCCTGTAATATAGTTGCAATGTAATTGCTGATTTGAAAATAGATGTTTAGCATTGAAACTGGATAAATGATATTGAATCCTGTTTAAGGATGACAAAGGATATACATGTGTTTCAAGTGCATATTCAGAATATGCAATATGCATGAAATGTGATATTCCTGTTTATATGGTTATATGTTAATCAGTTAATAGACTTAGGTGCCCTAACACCGTAGAACCCCTTCTGAGAGGTCTGCAACCAGGGGGGTGAAACTCGTGTTGCAACAATAACTATGCTTGTGTCACGGTGGCACGAGGATAGAGAGAGAGACAGTGTTGCAACAAGAACCGTGCTTGTGTCACGGTGGCACTGTGGAAAAATGGGGGTTATTCAACATTAATCCATGCTTGTGTCATGGTGATAACCCGGTAAGACTCTCCGCCTGTGTGCTCAGGTTGAGGAGGAGTCTAGAGTTCACTCTTTTGAGAGTGTAGTGAGGCCTTGTGAGCCTGAGAGTCCTGCAGCAGACCAGGGCTGGCAGTCAGACTTAGCATTTCCCGGGTGTGTCGCTAAGTCTTGTACGGTGGGATCGTAGTTCGCTACGGATCTTCATAGGCAGAGTACACTGCATATGATTAGGGCATAATAAAATAAATGTGTAATCATATAGGATCCCAATAAATTAATATATCTGAATTTGTGTGCTATTCCTTTATATCTGTTTATCTGTTCAAGTTATTTGTTATTGCATGGAAAGGTGATTATATTCTGCAAATCCGTTATGTTATTAGAACTGCCCTGCTCAATACTGTACTTATGTTTTATTTCAGTTTTATATAATTGATGAGTTGTTTAGTGATAGCTAAATGAAAGGCTATTCACTGAGCGAGTAGGCTCATACCTCTACTCAAAACATTTTCAGGTCAGCATCAGCAACAGGAATCAGAAGGATCGTTTCATCCTAACGCCTAGTCTATATAAGGTTTGTAGATAGTCTAGTTAGAGGTCTCTTAGTCCATTCCCCTCGATCCTTGGGACAAGGTGTGAGTGAGAGAGAGAATGTGTGCAAAGATGTAAATTAATGTTATGCTTTCTTTATGTTAATCAATGTATTATGCTGTAGACCTTGCTCGTATCTTTATTCAGTTAAATAGAAAAGCTCATGCAGTTTGCTCAGTTTTCTGATTACAGTTTAAACTTGGTTATCATTTAAATGTTTTTTTTATTTGTTTTTAAAAAGTGACGAATGGTTGGTTATGTGTTAATCCCACTTGTCGTGCCCTAATTTCATGGTTTGTGGCTAATGTGAGATTGGGGCGTGACAAATTTGTTTGATGAGGATGACGATGACTATCCAGTTTGGGGGAGTGAGTATACTAATGGCGATGAACTAAAGTAGCATGAGCTAACATTAACCACCATCCCCTTATAAGGCTTGGTGGACATACAAGGAGCAAGGTGGACAATCCATCACAACATGGCTACTGAACATGAAGATACCCCAGACACCATAGAGTGTGACAAGATTGGGGTGGTAAAACCACAAACAGATTTACCTGGGGGAACTTCTTGTTCATAAAATGACTTGATGAGTCAGACTGTACATGAAAATTTATCTAAGCATTTAACCTCAAGTTCAGAGGTGGAGAGAGAATAGAGAAGTCCTTTAGAAGATTTTCAACCTCTCCCCTCCATCTCAACATGTGTTGACATCCTAGGGCCTACCTATTCAGATTCATACCTTTGAGGATGATATGTCAAAAAAATCATTTTAGTACAGTTCAAATCCATTCCAGCATAGAGATGACTTCATTGAGTCACCAAGCTTTATTCATGTACTTCGGGCTAAGAAAGGTCTAGATCTTCGCCTCTTCTACTCCTACATAGTGGACCCCATCAAAAAGACACATGTGACATTGGTCCCAAAACTCAAGATTTGGGATCCCAATGTTGGTATCGTGGGGCAGCCACCCCCTTTCTCTTAGTCCTTTCTTTTCACTTTTTATTAAAATAAATTCCTTTTTCATGTTATTGATTAGATAGTTTCTTCCCTTCAATTGCTTAAATATATCCTTACATACATGCATCATTTTAGGAGTTTAAATAAGATTCTTTCCTATACATCCAAGCATACCTTCCCTACTATCTCAAGTTCAAGGATTGCTTGAGGACGAGCAAAGTTTTAAGCTTGCATTGGTAGGGTTATTCACCCTTCCGTCTCTTCATTTTTTATGCATGCATGTTTACTTCCTGCATTTAAGCATAATTTAAAAAAAAATCAATAGTTTAGACTAGCTTTACTGTTTTGTAGGACTTTCTTTTGTACTTTGTAGCTTTGCAATTAAGGCTATGTGATGTGAATCTTATAGTTAAATGTTTATCCTTGTGCCTAAGTGCCCTATCTTCATTTTAAACTACTTAATCTTTTGCTTGACTAGATCTTTGACTCTTTCCTTAAGTTTGGAAATCCATTTAAGGTTATGTTCCCTTTTCATAGTTTAAAACATTATTCCCTTTATGTATGTCATAAATGACAAATCCAAGATATGGGATCGTTGGAAAGAGTGAGATTTTGATCAAAACTCAAAGCTGCATTATTCATGAGCTTTCCTCTACTCTAAGGATCCTTGAATCATAATTACTATTCTTCACACTTGGTATCAAGTAGATAATGATGAATTTTTGATCTATAATCAAGTTGAATTGTTTTTCCTTTATGGTCTATGCACCCTCTGACCTTAGATTGAGTCAAAAAGAAAAAATAATTAAATTAAATAAAAATTTGGAAAAAGCGGCTTGTCCGCCCACAGAATCCAAACATATGCAAAATAGTCCACCATAACCTACAAAACAGAATGTAGAGAATAAAAGCCTAAGTGCGAATAAATGAGCGTTGTTTTCTCTTTCAGGAGAGTTGAGGAATGGTACCCAATCGATGTATGACTATGCTCACAAATGTGAGTATGTCATGCATGGTAGTACCACCTTGAAAACTCATTAGAGAGTCTTTAGGAACCCTTAGAAGACCTATGAGACCATTCCAGTAGCATGATTGGTTCAAACATAATATGAGGAGTTCGCCTCACTGCTCTAGGCTAATTTGCTCAGATTACAGGGATTGTTGCTTGTTACATGCACCAACCTAACACAGACCTAGATCCTCAAAAGTCATTGGAGTCTTTTTGCTTTTGTTACTTCTTAGGACATGAATAAGTGGGAGGCACGTTGCTCCGGATTGGTCCACATGAATACACAATTATAGCTCATTACTCATAACCCATGTGATCGCCTATGTGACAATGCTTTAATAATGTATCATTATGATTTGAACCCTCATGAGTACTAACAAGTCACAGTGAATTCGTTTAATCTTGTCTGGATGCTCTTTGATCATACTTTAGCAGGATTGTGCTCAATTGGTGGGGGTTTGCTTTGAAATGACATGGATCAAGAAAGTTGATGTTTTAAACTATTTTTCTTAACTTCAACATTTATCACCAATCTTAATTTGGATGTTATTTTTTCTCTTTGAGAACAGTCTTGCATGAGGAAAAGCAAGTGTTTAAGCTTACGGTGGTTGATAACACTCAAATTTTGGTATCTATGCTAGGAATTTATTTATGGTTTTATGTCATTACAGCCTTAATATGCCCAAAATAACCCTATATTCTTATCTTTTAGTAATTTGTATCATTTTAAAGATAGAGTTTCGCAACTAGCCAATTTTGGGACTTGTAGACACAAAACTAAAAAAAAAACAATCAATTCTCCAGATTCTACCCTACAAGCATTGTGTTATGTGCGTCAACTTAGGAGACGGTGCTCCCACTAATCGACTAGAGGGACCAAGAAACTTTTGATATCTTGGACCCTATTTTTTATGTCCAGTCCTTTATCAGGAAACATTGTTGTGTGAATTCCACATCAACTTTTCACATGTTTTCACACACAAATTCAGTTCATTTTGTTCTCATATAGCCTCTATTCATATTACTCTTGCCACCTTTTTTGTTATTTTACTTATCCCATGATGTGTATTGCAGAATTACTTCATAAGGATCACATTGGAGATATCCCAACTCAAATCCATCATTATCGAGACTTCCCCAAGCCTTCCAGATGTTCAAAACTTTAATTCTACTAAAATAGCAATGCACATGGCGTGTCTTATTTTAGATACGGCGTGCACGTTTCCAGACAGCGTATTACTTCAAACGCTGAAGAATGACATGTCCACGAAAGACACGACATGTACTTGGGAATTCAAAACTGAGCACCCCTAACCTTAAACCATTGCTTGTCCTCAAGCAAAAAGAGCATAAAACATGAATGAAGAATTGTCAAGTTCATGCATAGATCAAATGAAAAGAAATATGTGTATAAGACCAAGCCAACCATGATCAACATGTTTATACTCATAGCCATCAATTCAACTTAAACACCCAAGAAAGATATTTTTACTTCAGTAGGGGTGGTCACAATTAAATGAATCAATCAATTAAACAACACTACATAGAATTTGGATGACCAAGCCAAGCAATTAGTGGATGTGCAACTCAAACTCTCAACTATTAAGGATACAAATGATGAAATCTTAGTTAATATTGACAATTTTAGCTGTACTCTCCTTCTTTCCCAAAAATGATTTGACAATGGATTATGGGTTCCGACACTCGGCTGCTAATGTAGGCTTATGCACACGTGGAATGTCGGTTGGGGTATTTTACCCTCTTTTAAGACATACCACCTAACCATCGTGGCCAGATCGGACTTACACTAGGCTAGCATGATATGTGGGCGGTTTTGCCATCTTTTATGGGGTATAAAGAAGAGATAAGCCAAAACAAAATTTAAATTTTTTCCAGAACATAGGAGAGTCAACTACACTGCAACATTAGCTAGATTTCATTCATTTGTTATGAAAAATTTTCATTGAAAGAGTGGTTGAAAAATGCACTAAGAGCTTGGCAAAGGCATCCCGTATTCCAAATGATGTTGTAAAGTTGATTTACTCACAAAAATTGAAACCATTACATGTTTTAAGCAATCAAGGATGTGAAAGATGAATGTTCAGGCTAGAAGCATAAACCAGAGTTAAGCACATGTTGATGGACAAAAGGTTTCATTTGATTAATGCATGCCTTTTACAATTTCTCCAAATGATATTTCTCATAAAAAGAGGACAATCAGTTAAGCATAGGAGTTTTATCCACATATAAAAGATAAACCTCATATCATACTAGATTTTCCACCAGAAGAGCAGAATTGAAAACAACAACTAAAATGTGAACACAAAACAAAAGCAAATGACAAGAAGCAAATAACATGAAAGGGAAAAGCTAAAAGAACTAGGTTACCATCCGGTTGCTCCCCCCTAAGCTTGAAATCTGTAGTGTCCTCACTGCATAAATCAAACTAAAAAGGTTACAACCGGGTACCTCATCATGGTGGAAACATCAAAGTCCATGGAGGACCGGTGCTCTGATTTGCAGCTGGAAATTGTTGTGCTAAAGATTTATGCCTCCTTGCAAATATGTCCTTGATTTGGGGCAAGCGAAAGCACCTATGAGCTGCAACAAGAATAGTCTTTTGTATGCCAATACTATTTGTCTTTTCATTCTTCTTTGAATCATCATCAAAATAAGAGTTGGGAAGAGTGGTCTCATTATAAAGTAATGTGTCATCTAGAATGTGAGGAGGAAGGACATGTGGCTTGCTTGAAGAATCAACATGTAGAGCATGTGTTGTAGCTTTCTCCCCTTTAGTTGAAACTTCATAATCATCATGGGTATCAACATCATCATACTTTGAAGGATATACCTCTATAACAACTCCATTCTTCAATGTCACCGGCCTGAAATATGTAGGATTCATCTCCGGTGGACTAGGCAAGAAAGGTGGAAATGCTTCTTTGCTAAAAAGAGCTTGCTGGGTAATTTGTTTCTCCAAGATGTGTGCATGAGTGGTAATATCATTCAGCCGGACTTCAACATCTTTGTCCACATCACGGTCCCAGCAAAATGAGGAGTTCCATCAACAAAGACAATCAATGAAGGGTTCCATTTTCCAACTCTCTTCTAAGGTGGATGATATTACCACTCATGCACACATCTTGGAGAAACAAATTACCCAGCAAGCTCTTTTTAGCAAAGAAGCATTTCCACCTTTCTTGCCTAGTCCACCGGAGATGAATCCTACATATTTCAGGTCGGTGACATTAAAGAATGGAGTTGTTATAGAGGTATATCCTTCAAAGTATGATGATGTTGATACCCATGATGATTATGAAGTTTCAACTAAAGGGGAGAAAGCTACAACACATGCTCTACATGTTGATTCTTCAAGCAAGCCACATGTCCTTCCTCCTCACATTCTAGATGACACATTACTTTATAATGAGACCACTCTTCCCAACTCTTATTTTGATGATGATTCAAAGAAGAATGAAAAGACAAATAGTATTGGCATACAAAAGACTATTCTTGTTGCAGCTCATAGGTGCTTTCGCTTGCCCCGAATCAAGGACATATTTGCAAGGAGGCATAAATCTTTAGCACAACAATTTCCAGCTGCAAATCAGAGCACCGGTCCTCCATGGACTTTGATGTTTCCACCATGATGAGGTACTCGGTTGTAACCTTTTTAGTTTGATTTATGCAGTGAGGACACTGCAGATTTCAAGCTTAGGGGGAGCAACCGGATGGTAACCTAGTTCTTTTAGCTTTTTCCTTTCATGTTATTTGCTTCTTGTCATTTGCTTTTGTTTTTTGTTCACATTTTAGTTGTTGTTTTCAATTCTGCTCTTCTGGTGGCAAATCTAGTATGATATGAGGTTTATCTTTTATATGTGGATAAAACTCCTATGCTTAACTGATTGTCCTCTTTTGATGAGAAATATCATTTGGAGAAATTGTAAAAGGCATGCATTAATCAAATGAAACCTTTTGTCCATCAACATGTGCTTAACTCTGGTTTATGCTTCTAGCCTGAACATTCATCTTTCACATCCTTGATTGCTTAAAACATGTAATGGTTTCAATTTTTGTGAGTAAATCAACTTTACAACATCATTTGGAATACGGGATGCCTTTGCCAAGCTCTTAGTGCATTTTTCAACCACTCTTTCAATGAAAATTTTTCACAACAAATGAATGAAATCTAGCTAATGTTGCAGTGTAGTTGACTCTCCTATGTTCTGGAAAAAATTTAAATTTTGTTTTGGCTTATCTCTTCTTTATACCCCATAAAAGATGGAAAAACCGCCCACATATCATGCTAGCCTAGTGTAAGTCCGATCTGGCCACGATGGTTAGGTGGTATGTCTTAAAAGAGGGTAAAATACCCCAACCGACATTCCACGTGTGCATAAGCCTACATTAGCAGCCAAGTGTCGGAACCCATAATCCATTGTCAAATCATTTTTGGGAAAGAAGGAGAGTATAGCTAAAATTGTCAATATTAACTAAGATTTCATCATTTGTATCCTTAATAGTTGAGAGTTTGAGTTGCACATCCACTAATTGCTTGGCTTGGTCATCCAAATTCTATGTAGTGTTGTTTAATTGATTGATTCATTTAATTGTGACCACCCCTACTGAAGTAAAAATCTCTTTCTTGGGTGTTTAAGTTGAATTGATGGCTATGAGTATAAACATGTTGATCATGGTTGGCTTGGTCTTATACACATATTTCTTTTCATTTGATCTATGCATGAACTTGACAATTCTTCATTCATGTTTTATGCTCTTTTTTCTTGAGGACAAGAAATGGTTTAAGCTTAGGGGTATTTGATGTGCACAAATCATATCATCTTTTGGATCATGTTTGGTTGCATATTCATGTTATTTTGACTCAATTATCACTCTCATTCATGCTAGATTCTATATTTTTAGCTATTCTTACTTGTCTCATGGTTTGGATTGTAGGTACTATATTTTGCAATGAAATGATGAAGAATATATCATATTATCTCTTATTGGATCACTCCTCAAGTATCTACATGTGTTGGGGTTCGAAACTATGCAAATACCACTTTTTACGGCATGTAAATCGGACCTACACACTGAAAGTTATGAGCAAAATACAAAACAGCCCAGATGGGAATTTCAGGCAGATAAAAGTTTCTGGAAAGTTGCACGACGTGCATTTCCAAAGTGCACGCCGTGCACCTGGCAGTTTCAGCATTTTGTAAAATACGAGTTTTTGTTTAAAACGAAGGGGGAACTTAATGGGCGGTTAGGCCCGGTCATTTATGAACGTTCCCTCGTCCCAGAGCAAGAGAGGAGCAGAGGAGGATGATTTGGAGGAGAAAAAGGGTGGTTTCTTGGGAAAGGAGTCCATTTCTTCTTCTCTTCTTCTCCATTGTCTTCTCCAAGGTGCAGCCAAGCTTCCCCAACTTCCTACAGTTTCTCGGGAGAGGAGCCAGTCCATTTTGGAGTAGCTTTGGGAGTGGAATTTCATCCCCAAGACGGAATTCTACTTCTCTTGGGTTACACTTTCAATTCTCCTAGCTTTTCCTTCTCTAAACCATGTTAAACTCTGAAAATTTTGTAGCATTTCTGGAATACATGATCATGGACGAGTAGAATCCAAATCTTGGACATGGGAGAGTAACTCCCATGTCATAGCTTGTATGAACATATGAATTTCGTACTAAATGTTAGTTTCTTGCATGTTCCAAGAGTTGTTTCAGATCTGAAATGCTTGTTTGTGTGATTGGCCATCATACTTGCATGTTTTATGCTTTCTTTCATAATCTGAGAAGATGTGTTTGAGAGTATGGAGTTACTCTTTTGGCAACTTGTCCTTGACCGTGAGGGTGGCTGGGATTATGTTGAGGAGCAAGGTTTGTGATTTGAAATGAAATACATACACGAGAGTGATGTATGGAGTTAAAATCATCATCACTTCACCGGGAGGTGAGTGATGACTACAAACCTCCTTTGAAAGTTAATTAACGTGTTTAAATTCATATTTTAATATAAGCTATGATGTGATAGTGAAATCCCAAGTCTAAGATCCTTCCAAATCTGTATCTTAACCTTTCTTAAGTGATAATTTACTGTTTTGTTTTAAATCTATAATTTAGTTGTTCTAATCCAATCGTCTTGTGTACAACGATCTAGATTATTGAAAATTATAACTCTTGCTCCTAACTAACCAACGCTCCTTGTGTTCGACCTTGACTAAAACTACTCTCGTATACTTGCGGGATATAGCTAGTTGAGTAAAAGATCATTCTTATGATTGAAACTTGTTAGTGTAAATAACCAACACCTTGCCTTTCTGGTAACGTACATGGTGTGTATTAATTCAAACATGCTGTGTGCTTTACACTCAGAAACAACTGCCGGAGATAGGACATGCCATGTCTAAAGAAAGACACATTGTGTGCCTGTCAGTTTCAGCAATTTTCAAATATGACTCCTTTCATTTTAAAAGACAAAACCACTCTATGCAGCAGTTATCTTTGGTCATAATTAAAAACTCTTTCGTCCAAGAGCAAGGTTAGAGCAAGGAGGGCAATTTTGGGGGTGGAAGAAGGTGGTTTCTTGTAAAAGAACCCCATTTTTCTTCTTTTCTTCTCCAATCTTCTTCTCCAAGGTGCAACAGAGATTCTTCACTCCACAAAGCTTCTTGGGAGAGAGGTTTGCCTGGTTTGGAGTAGCTGTAGAAGTGGAATTTTGTCCTCAAGCATGAATTCTACTCCTCTCGGGTTACACCTTGGGTTTTCTTAGCTTTTCCTTCTCTAAATCATGTTGAACTCTGAAATTTTTGTGCATTTTCTAGTGTACATCATTATGGATGAGTAGTTTCCTTTTCTTGGACATGGGAGAGTAGCTCCCATGTCATATCATGTATGGAATATGATAATTTTATACTAAATGCTATGTTGCTTGTTTGTCAACCTTGTGAGTATCAATTTCTTCTTTTCTACATGTTTTGTTGGCCACCTTATGTGTATGTTTTATGCTCTTTTGCTTGATCTGAGAAGATAGGTAGGATAGTAAGGAGGTACTCTCTTGACAACTCCTTCTTTACTACGAGAGTGGAAATTATGGAGTTGAGGAGTAGGATTATGATCCAAAATGAAATTCATGCATGGGAATGTTGAATTGAGTTAGGATCGTTGTACTTGCACCGAGAGGTGAAGTGTAACATACAACTGTCCTTTAAAACAAGTGCTTAGTATGCTTAAGTTTTGTGCTCCTGTTCTATGATATGATATGTGGGTGAAATCCTAAGTCCAAGATACTTCCATATCTGAATTTTAATCTCTTTTAGTAATCCATTTACTATTTTCTTAATTTTGACTTTTTTAGATTAATCAACCAAATCACCTTTAAAACGGTCTAGATTTTTGAACCTTATCACTACTGTGTTTAATTAATTGCTAAAGCTCCTTGTGTTCGATATCGACTACAACTACTTTCGTATACTTGTGAGAATTATTTAGTTGAGTAAAAGATCTTTCTTAAGATTGAAACTCGTTGCTTAATAAACCAACAAGTTTTTGGCACCATTGCTGGGGTGCTACAGTTAATCTAATTAGAGTAACAAGTGCTAGCTAGTATTCGAGACTAGATCATAATTTGTATTTTCAAATTTCCATATACCATTTTGTTGTGTTATCAAATTCTCTTGCTATTTTTCAAGTTGTATGTGTTGCTCGCAAAGGGGTCTTCAAACATCAGCGTTGCTAGACCTTGAGATCGAGCGTACTTTTTCAAGCTTTAGAAGAACAAGAAGAGTAGAGCAACCACTACTAAGAGGTGTTCCACCATCATTACCATCACCATTGTCTTTGTCTTTTGAAGAAGCTACACCAAGAGATCCAACCATGGAGGACAACCATCCTTTGAAGGATTTCTCTATGCCAATTGCCACAAACATTTGTGGAGCCATCGATCTGCCCACAAAGGAAGCGAACAATTTCTCTATTGCACCCTCTATGATGCAGATGATCCAGTAGAACTTCTTTGGAGGTACAGTCAATGAAGATCCAAATCTTCATGTGGATGAGTTTTTGGAGTATATGAATAGTTTCAAAATCAATGGGGTATCCACTGACAGAGTGAGGCTACTGCTATTCCCTTTCACCCTAAGAGATAGAGTCAAGTCGTGGATTTTGTCTCTTCCAAAGAAGTCAATCAAAAGCTGGGATCAACTTCTAAATGCTTTCCTCGCAAAGTATTTCCCGCCGAGCAAGATAGCCCAGCTAAGGAACCAACTCACCAACTTCTCTCAATCCGATGGAGGAACTCTATATGATAGATGGGAGAAGTTTAAGTATATGCAACACCTTTTCCCTCACCATGGTTTGACCAACTGGTTACTGCTCCAGACGTTCTATAATGGACTATTCTATAATACCTACATGACACTGGATGCTGCAGCAATTAGAGCATTGATGAATAAATCTTACAGGGAGGCTTACGACATCACTGAAGACATAGCACTCAACCATTGCCAATGGGGATCAGATAGAAAGGCACAATCATCCTCTACAGCTAGTTCTTCAACCGGGAAGCAAGGAGGGAAACATACTATTGATGTCGTTGACTTAATTGCTACTAAACTTGATGTTCTTACATAGAAGTTTGAGAAGATGACTACATTACAAATCCAATCAGCTGAAGTGATATGTGAAGCTTGTGGGAATTCTGGACATACTTCTTCTTAATTGTTTGCTCCTAATGCAAATGAAGGGAACCTAGAACAAGTCAATGTCATTGGGATGTATGGGAACAATAAGTACAATCCCTATTCAAACACCTACAATCTGGGATGGATAGATCATCCTAATTTCTCCTATCAGAACACAAGCAATGCTCAGAACTTCCAACATGGACAACAACACCCACAACAACAATAGAACTTCAACTGGAAAAACAATGGGAATCCGCTGGGCTTCAACAACAATAGGGGTTACCAACAACAACAAAAACCCCAAAGTTCTTCCCTGGAGGCCATGATGGAGAAATTTATCTCCACACAGATGCAGTAGAATTAAGAGTTAAGGGATAACGAAAAGCTCTTAAAGGATGTGATTGCCCAACTCTCCGCTAAAGTGGATGACATTTCCACTCATAGAAGGATGTTGGAAAACCAAATTTCCCAACAAGCCTTAACGTAGCAAAATAACACCCAATATGGTTCTCTTCCAAGCCAACCTGAGGGGAATCTAAGACAAGAAGCACATGCCATCACCTTAAGAAGTGGAGCTGAAATCCACAGACCTTCTCCACCCAAGGAGAAGATTGTAGAGATCGCCAATGAAGAGAAGTTTGACACCCCTATGGGTGAAAAGGTAAAGGTACATATGAGGTACCATCTTCTATTAAAGAAAATGCACCATTTCCACAAAGGCTTGCAAACACGAAGGAAAACTCAAACTTTAGAAATTTTATGGACATTCTAAACAAACTCCATGTCAATCTTCTGCTAGCTAAATTTGTTGCAGAGATGTCGTCATATGCTAAGTTTCATAAAGACATACTCACCAAGAGGAGGAAGCTGGACCAAGTGAAGACTGTAATGCTTCCTAAAAGAATTAGGTCTATCATTCAAATTGACTTCTTGAAAAGCTAGATGATTTGGGAGCCTCACTCTACCATGCAAGATCAGCAACACCACTTTTGACAAAGGTCTTATAGACCTTGGAGCTAGTATTAGTATCATCCCGTCTACTGTTTGGCATGAGCTAGACCTTGGAGATCTGAAGCCTATAAAGATGGCCATTGAGCTGGCCAATCATTCCATCAAATACCCAAAAGGCTTCGTGGAAGATGTGCTAGTGTAGATTGGTAAACTTTTTATTCCATGTGATTTTGTTGTACTAGATATGGTAGAAGTTCCTTCCAATCCAATTCTTTTTGGGAGACCCTTTTTGAGAACTGCTAGATGCCTAGTTGATGTTTAAGAAGGCAAACTCACACTCTGAGTTGGTGAGAAAGCCATGGAGTTTTTGTATATTATGCCATGAAAGCACCCTCACGTGTAGAAGAAATATGTTTTATGGACTCTATTGATTCTGTTGTAGAAGATGATCATGATATTGCTAATTTGATACTGAACTACTATGATGATGATGAAGGTATGAATAATGGATCTAAAAATTGTAGAGTATTTTGAATTGCTCAATTAGATGCTATTGATGAAGACACTCCAATTGTTGATGACAAAATCAAAGAAAATGCAGTCGGGAGAAAGGTAGAACTAAAAGCCCTTCCACCAGGAATGAGGTATGCATTTCTTGATTTTGACTCTACTTCTCCTATCATAATTAATAATGAGTTAACAAATGAATAAGAAAGTAAATTGCTTGTCGAATTGCATTTGTATAAAGATGTCATTGGTTACTCTATCAATGATTTGAAAGGCATTCATCCCTCCATTTGTATGTACAGAATAAACATGGAGGATGGTGCTAAACCCACCATTGAACCACCTAGATGGTTAAATCAAAATATGCTTGAGGTGGTTAAAAAGGAAATGTTTAAGTTGGTTGATGCCGGCATCATTTATCCTATAAGTGACAACCCTTGGATTAGTGTCATTCACGTGGTACCTAAGAAGGGGGGTGCAACTATCATCAAAGGAGATAATTATGAGTTGATTCAAACACATATAGTCACGGGTTGGAGTATGTGTATTGATTAATGACATTTGAATAAAGTGACCCGAAAAGATCATTTCCCATTGCTTTTACCGACTTGATGCTTGAACGCCTTGCAAAACATTCATATCTCTATAACTTGGATGAGTATTTTGGGTTTTTCTAGATTTCTATCTACTCTCCCAACCAAGAGAAAACCACCTTTACTTGCATGTATTGAACATATGCTTATCATCGCATGCCTTTTGGTCTTTGCAATGCTCCTGCGACGTTCCAATGATGCATGATGACTATTTTTTCTGACTTCATTGAAAACATAATGGAAAATTTGATGGATGATTTTAGTATCTATGGAGATTCATTTGATCAATGTTTATGCAACCTATCATTAGTCTTAGCCTGATGTAAAGAGGTTAACCTAGTACTAAGCTGGGAGAAGTGCCATTTTATGGTACAATCCGGTGTAGTATTAGGCCATGTTGCATCTAACAAGGGTATTGAGGTTGATAGGGACAAGGTAGAAGCTATTGCAAAGATGTCTACGCCTTCTTCAAAGACATCCACAATTTCCTTGATCATGCAATATTCTATAGAAGATTCATTAAAGACTTCTCCAAAATCACAAAGCCATTATGTTCCTTACTTGTAAAGGATGCTGAATTCATATTCAATGATAACTGTCACACCACCTTCACCAAGCTCAAGGAAGCTCTTATTTATGCACCAATCATCCAACAATCGGACTGGAATGCCCCATTTGAATTGATGTGTGATGCAAGCGACTATGTAGTGGGGACAGTTCTAGGACAATGTAAAGATAAGAAGCTTCATACCATATACTATGCAAGTAAGAACCTAGATGAAGCACAAATCAATTACACAACCACTGAGAAGGAGATGCTTGCTATATTGTATGCCTTCGATAAGTTTCGATAGTACATGGTAGGATCTAAGGTAATTGTGTATACCGATCATGTTGTCATAAAGTATTTACTCAATAATAAGGATGCAAAACCTCATCTCATCTGGTGGATACTACTTTTGCAAGAGTTTGATCTTGAAATCTGGGATAAGAAGAGGACATAGAATAATGTTGCTGATCATCTTTCTAGATTGACTATAAATGCTGAAGATTATTTGCCTATTGAAAAGCTTTATGCACTATTGTCCACACAAGTGCCATGGTTTGCAGATTTTATGAACTTTCTTGCTACAGGACAACTACCATCGGATTTGACATACTAGTAAAAGAAGAAGTTCTTCCATGATGTAGAATTTTACTATTAGGATGACCCCTTGTTGTTCAAACATGAGATTGATGGACTTATTTAATGGTGTTCCACTAAAGAAGAGATTGCCACTATTATTTTTGAATGCCATGCATCTCCTTATGGAGATCACTTTGGAGGAGAGAAGACTGTAATAAAGATCCTACAGGTCGATTTCTATTAGCCAAAAATGTTTAAAGATGTCGATTTGTTTGTCAAAGCTTGTGATAAATACCAAAGGACCAGAGGAATTTCTAAACGTGATGATATGCCTCTTAACTCTATCTTGAATATTGAGGTATTTGATTTATGTGGAGTTGATTATATGGGACCATTCCCATATTCTTGTGGCTATCAATACATTCTAGTTGCTTGCGAGTACGTCTCTAAATGGGTTGAGGCCATCCCAACCCAAAAACCAGATGCAAAATATGTAGTAAAACTATTTCAAAAAATCATATTCCTTTGATTTGGAGTTCCTAGAGCTGTAATCTCTGATGGAGGCACGCATTTTGTTGAGAAGCAATTCGACAGCCTTCTATATAAGTATGGAGTCACACATAAAGTCTCTACGCCCTACCATCCTCAAACTTCTGGGCAAGTGTAGGTCTCCAACCGGTAGCTAAAAAGCATTCTAGAGAAGATAGCGTCTAACTCAAGGAAAGATTAGGCATTGAAGATAGATGATGCACTATGGGCATACCGGATGGCTTATAAAACCATCATAGGAACAACTCCATTTAAGTTGATATATGGTAAATCTTGTCATCTTCCACTGGAGCTAGAACACCGTGCTCTATTGGCTATCAAGTTCCTAAATTTTGACATGAAGAAGGCTGGTGAAAAGCATCTTTTGTAGCTGTAAGAACTGGAAGAGGTACTGCTTGATGCATATCAAAATGCAAAGCTCTACAAAGAAAGAACCAAGGTTTGACATGATAAAATAATAAGGAGGAAAGAGTTCAAAGAAGGAGACAAAGTGTTATTTTTCAACTCAAGACTTAAGCTATTTCTTGGAAAACTAAAGTCAAAGTGGTCTGGTCCTTTTCTTGTATTGAAGATTTTTCCTTATGGAGCTGTCAAACTACAAGGCAAATATAGAGCTTTCAAAGTAAATGGGCAACATTTCAAGATATATACCTTTGGAGATGAAGTTCACAAGGGAGCTTCTTACTCCCTTCAAGATGCATGATTGACAATTGAAGAGTCTCACTCCAGACTCTAACTGGAGGACCTCATGGGAGTTGAACAGATGCGAGGATTTTGAGTCACTTATCTAGACTTGTTTTACATGCATTTTATGTGTTTATTAGTCACTTTTGTGGTTAGTATCACATGATTCATTCGCTTTAGTCTATAATCTCATTTTTATCAAATCTCTCATATTTTATCTTTTTAATTATAAATGATCATATTGATGTGTTTTAGCATAGCTGATTCGGATTTATCTTGAAATTTCAGGAAGAACGGATATACACAGCTGTCGATACCATCGACAGCTGTCGATACCATCGACATCCGTCGATAGTATTGACACGGTCATAGTGAGACAGCCGCAAGGAGCCAAGATGAGTTGATACCATCGACTGGGAAGTCGATGGTAGCGAGATACCTACAACGAGCCAGCAATCAACCTATCGATACTATCGACACAAAGTCGATACTATCGACATTGCCCAGCTACAGTGTCAGATTGGTGATAAAACTGACGCCTAAAGGTGTTGATACCATCGACACTAAAGTCGATGGTATCGAGTCTGCATCAGTGGGAATGTTAGAGAAAAAGACAACTTGCCGATATTATGATGGGTCGATACTATCGACCCGCGTCGATGGTATCGACACCATCAAGATAGGTTTTGTTTCAGATCGATTCTAATCGGATGGTGCTGATCATTTGGGGACCTAAAGTGGTCCATATAGCTAATTTCGGCGGCCCAAAGTGATGTATCACGTCATTAAACGCTGCACAAGTCTCAAGGAGAAGTAGAGAGAAGAATGGAGCCCAGAACCACACCCCGATCGTTTTGAGAGCCGCAGAAGACATTTTCCACCGCCAGAAGGCTATAGATTGCACACTCTACGTCAAGGAACGCCCGAATCTCGTCCGTTCAGGGGTTTACATCACTTTCATTCACGTTTTCTCCATGTTTTCCCTTTCTCTTGTCATGTCTTTCATTGAGATGAACATGCGGGTCTAATCCCCTGTGTCTTTAGGACTGGGAGTAGCCCAGGTAATCGTTGTATGAGATTTTTACCATAGTACTTCATAATTTGTCTCTTAAATCCGTGGTATGATTTTGTTTTCTCCATTATATCATTATGATTGATCACCCTAATGATAATCTAATGCCTTTAGTTACTTTGAAAGAAAAATTAACGGTTGAAAAGAGACGAAATTCACATTAACCAATAAATCCTTTGAACAAGGTGATGTATAGTTAATGGTGGAAACCCAGAGTATGGTCTTCATGCACCTAGTTTAGGGTATAGGTTACTACTACCGTGGAACCAACCTAGATTTAGGTAGTGAATTGTATCACGAAAGTGAACTATTCTGAATATAGGCCACTACCTGGAATGAGAGACGAATTTGGTTAATTATGTAGGAATGAATACAATGAGAACCTACAGTGAAACCGCAATCCTAAAGATTCCCATCTAAATTGATTAAACTAAACATTTAATCGATTGCTTTGTTTTCTTTTATTTTTATTTTCTTTTTCAATCAACTCTCAAAACCTTTTAATTTGTCTAGCTGATTGCGAGTAGTTAGTAAGTAGTATACCGACATTTCAGTGTCCCTGTGTTCGACTCGGGCCTCACAATGGCCTATATTACTCTGATGTGTGCACTTGCGTTATACGCACGGTAAAATCGTGTCAAGTTTTTGGCACCGTTGCATGGGACACAGCAACTGTCGACACTACGAGTGCTGCAAGCGGGCACTCTAGGCCACATTTCATGTTATTATTATTCCTGCAATTGATCGTTTATTTTTCATATTTAGTAATCACCCAACACTGTACTTAATCCAATTTATTACCTTACAGGTACCAGTGCATGGTGAATACGCGTAGCACAAACTACGTACTGTCATCACCAGAGGTTCCACAGTTGGGATTAGACGACGAGGAGAACAACATTCAAGATCAACCTGAGGATATAGATTCAGACTCTGAACCAAAAGCTATGGCTGAGGAACAGACAATATGGGAGAAGATAAAGGCTTCTTCCTCATCAGCATCAAAGGGGCCGATAAAAAGGCAGGTATTTAACATTCCAACATATAAGATTGATCCTGCACTGATAAACTTGGTCAAGTCTCAAGCATTTCACGGTCTGAAGAATGAAGACCCTGTTGCCCACATCAGCACTTTCGTGGAAAATTGCGATATGATCAAGATAGATAGGTTTCCGCAGGAGACACTGTATTTGAAGTTGTTCCCCAGCTCTCTTGCAGGTAATGCACAGGAATGGTTGCATAACCTTGATGATGAGACCGTCGAGACTTGGGAAAAAATGATCGACATTTTCTTCGAGAGATTCTTTCCACCAGAGAAAACCAGTGACTTAGTACGGAAGATTCATAATTTCTGTCAAAGGGCTGGGGAAACATATTCTGAGACATGGGAACACTTTCAGATAATGATGGGGAACTGTCCACATCATGGGCTAGATAAAGAAAAAAAAGTGAATATCTTCTACTTTGCTTTAAATAAGCACGATAGGAGCAATCTAGACTCAGCAGGTTTCAGTTTCTTCTTGAAGAACACTGGCACTAGGTGTTGGGAAATCCTGAAAAAATATGGCTAGAAAGCAATCATGGGGCGACAGAGACACACCAGAGCAGGTTCGAGTCATAGGTGAGTCAAAAGCTATCAAAGAATTGAATGACAAATTAGATCTCATAGCCAAGAAACTAGTAGAGAAAGAGGAAGAACCTTATGAGGAGGCCCAAGTCAGATTTATGCAACAACAGGGCTACAAGAACAATGATTACACTTGGAGGAAGGACAGAAAATTCTCATGGAAGGATCCAAACAACTTACTGCAAGATCCAAATTCAAAGCCACAATCAAAGGTGGAGGATAAAATCACCGAGTTGCTTAGTCAAGTGGTGCTACAAAATCAAGAGATGATGAGTACGTTCGCCAAGCAGTTACAGTCTCAGGGTGAGATTTTGAATAAATTTGGGCAGACATTGCAAAGTCATGGAGCGCAAATGAGGGCACTAGAGACGAGTGTGACTCAAATTGCCAATGAAGTGGTGGTAATGAAGCATACAAATCAACAAAGACCGGCTGGTAATGCAGATTCTACTCAAGTACATCATTAAGTGAAGTATATATCTATGATTAAAGAGACAGAGCCACCGGTGGGGGAGGTCCATGAAAAGGTCAAAATGCATTTTGAAACGGAGGCTAAGCCCAGGGTGCCATACCCCCGTAGCATATATGGACTACCAGGCGGATATTTCCCTTTCAGGAAATCCCACCAAGAGCCCATCACAGCTGTGTCCACATCTAAGCAAGAGGAGTAGGTAAAAGTGATATTATGTAGTGAAGTCACTACCACCGAGAAGGATGGGCGGCCACGAGCCACACTAAACGTGATTGATGTGCCAAAGCCTACACCAGAGGGTGACATTGAAGCAGGCTTAGGGGAGGTGATCCTAGATAGCCCATATGTGCCACCGTACAAGCGTATAAAGGAGCCAATTGTGCCTTTTTCGGATAGTCTGAGGCCGAAGAAAGAGCATAGACATTACAAGAAGTTCTTGGAGATGTTTTGAAAGCTTCATATTAACATTCTGCTAGTAGAGGCGCTAGAGCAGATTCTAGAATATGGGAGGTTTATCAAGGACATCATCACCAAGAAAAGGCAGATAAAAGACACAGACGTCTGCTTGGTGAATGATATGGTGAGCTCACTTATCCATGGGAGTTTACCAAAGAAGATGAAAGATCCTAGGAGGTTCTACATACTATGCCCAATTGGCGGCCATCACTTTCTGCACGCACAGTGTGATTCGGGCGCTAGCATAAACCTTATGCCGTTGGCCACATTTCAAAAGCTGGGATTGAAGACACCAAAGAAATATGCCATGTCTATTGAGTTGGCGGATGGATCTGTAGTGAAGCCATATAAAGTGTGTGAGGATGTACTTGTCAAAGTCGACAGATTTATCTTTCCCGTAGATTTCATAGTCATGGACATGCCACAACTAAATGGTTGTGAGATGCTACTAGGGAGGCTGTTTCAAGCTACGGCTGATGTTATCACTACTATCGGGAGAGGTACCTTGACATTAGGGATCGGTAAGGAAAGAGTTGAATTCAAATTGATGAGTGATTCCTCAGGAACACTTCCCGATGCCCCAGGTTGACGAGCTTGATTGTGTCTAGCCTAAGACGTTAAAGAAGGGTGCTTGTTGGGAGGCAACCCAATCATTGGTAGTTAATTTTAGTTTCTTCATTTTCTTCTACATTTGCAAGTTAGTTTGGTTTCATGTCGTTTTTAGTTTAAAAATGATACCTTAATCATTTTGTTCAGTGTGCAGTACTGAATCAGAGTCGATACCATCGACTACAGTGTTGATGGTAGCAACATGGGTACAGGGAAGTGGCTACAGAAAATTTTTTGAGTCGATACCATCGACGGCCTCATCGATGGTATCGACCTACCATCAGCGAAGTCGAATAAAACAATAGCTCCAGGTCGATAGTATCGACTGGGAAATCGATACTTGTGAGATCCCTGAAGATTTACAGAAGCATTCTTCTTAGTGATATCAATACCATCGACGACCCAGTCGATGGTATCGACACGACAACAGTATTGAAGAGGCGCCCGGGCCTCGCGAGGGTAATCAAACCATGAAGAGTCGATACCATCGACATCCCGTCGATAGTATCGATTCGACATTTCACTGATCCGTAAGAAGAAATCAACGAAGCCTGCCAATTTCGGAAGTCGATCCATGGGACGGGTCGATACCATCGACACTTGTCGATAGTATTGACGCATCATCTATCGGGGCCCCCACATCAAGCAATCGACAACCGTCGATAGTCGTGAAGAGCGGATTGTGCTCTAGGTGTCGATATAATCGACACCCCATCGATGGTATCGACGGAGCAGCAATAGCGACGAGATCAGTTATAAAAGGAAGGGTTGTTTCTCAATTCCATAAAAGGAAGAAGTCGGTAACGACAACGACAATGATGCAGGCGATGAGCATGAGGAGGAAGAGGAGGCTTTCACTCCTCTTCGGGCATGAGTGGCACCGTGGAAGCGTCCACACTTCTACCTGGGTGCATCATCAACTTCGCAGCCTCTGCCACCATAGCCCTCTCAAAAAGGAGAGGATGTCTATTCCATGCAGGGTATGTACTCCATGCTGCAGGATATCCATCAGACCTAGCAGCGGCACACTTCCTCCTTCGCCGATATACAGGAAACTACAAACCAGCTATTCTTAAATCAGCAGGCCATTTATGAGAACGAGTGCCTCCTCTTCGCCAACCAAGAAAATATTCACGACAGGTTGCATAGGATGGAGATGCAACAACAACCGTTCTATGATTATTACTGGAGACAGAATTACTTTGGGGGATATCCTCAACCTCCACCGATGCCCCCATATGATCCAAACTTCCAGGGGCAATATCCATCATGGGATCCCAGCGCCCCACCGTACCCACCACCTAAACAATGACTGGTATCACTGTTCCACCTGTTAAGACTATTTTTGACTATGAGGCCATAGTCGGATTCAAGCTTAGGGGAGAGATGGAACAATTTCTATCTTTTTCTATCTTTTATTTTTAGTTTTTATCATTTATTGCCTTTTCTTTTATTCTAGAAATTTTCTTAATTTTTAGGATCCACATGCTATCTAGTGTATCCGTGGATGTCTAATTTATTGTGTCATATCTTTGTTTGTCACATGGGAGTCTTGGGTCAATTTGATTTTTTTTAATGAAATTGCAAGCTTGCTTTGGTTGAACTTGAGCATATGTCTTATGAAAATAATTGGGTTTGTCAACTTTAAAACATAAGACCACAACTGTACATGCCTATGATTCAGGAAAAGTGGACGGAATTAGATGTTGAGCCTAAACTGACCAAATGGTAATGAGACTTTAATCTAAAATAAGAGAGAGAAACCTCTTGATTTTACACATGTCAGTAAGGAGGGACATATAATATCTTCCAATGGTTCTGTCCATTAATCTTGTGATCTATCCACTTCATCTTATCTACACTCCACCATAAGAATTGGGAGCATTGTATAGTTTGTCATCTCTTGATTGCATATCATGTAGTTAGGATTGCATTGTAGTTAGTGTTTACATTTGTTGCATTGAAAAAAAATGGTGCATTATAGTCATGCATGTCAATGTCATTTTAGTTGCATTTTTCATAATCTTAACCATTTTGTTACATGATGTGCCTTGCTTCTTCGAAAAATAAGGAACTTGTTTCATACTTTATGAAGATATATATATATATATATATATATATATATATATATATATATATATATATATATATATATATAGTAGTTATGAAAATAAGCCCAAGACAAAGATGTGTGCATTTCATCTTAGTTCATGAAGAAAAGTGAGGGCTGAAAAAAAGAGAAAAAAATAATAAGTGAAAATTAGGAAGAGGAAGGAACTTGTTCACATGCATAATAAGAAGAACAAGCACATGTGTAGTATTGTAGATATTTTGTCTCTCGTTGGGATAGAATGATAGTGCATGCATCATTCCACCTGAAATGTAGCATTAGGACATTTTCACGTGCATTTTGCATCATGATAGGTCATTAAGTTTTGTGTTGCATGATTGACTGTTATGTGCTTCCATTTCTTCCACAACCACCTATTCCATCCACCCGTTGCTCTAATTGGTAGGCCACCCATGATTATGTCCTCATTCATTAATATCAGGAGATCTGCTTCCATTTAGATGGTAGTTAGGAAACGAGCAACGTAGATAGGTGATCACAAAGATGCACCAAGCATGAACTAGATGATTTTATTATATTAACTGCCTTATTTGATAGTGTTCGCCAATCTTGGGGGGGGATATCTCTTATGGATGATCATTCTCGCCTAGAGGGTAATTACCATTTTGTGGTTAGTGAGGGCCGGTATGTGAATGTCTGGTGGGGATCATATGGCAGTCTTTGTTGTGATAATATGTTCTTTAGTTGACCCTCGCAATTTTATTCTATAGCTTTGCTGCTTGAGGATGAGCAATGTTTAAGCTTAGGGGAGTTTGATGCGAGGATTTTGAGTCACTTATATAGACTTGTTTTACATGTGTTTTATGTGTTTATTAGTCACTTTTGTGGTTAGTATCACATGATTCATTCACTTTAGTCTATAATCTTATTTTGTATCAAATCTCTCATGTTTTATATTTTTTATTATAAATGATCATATTGATGTGTTTTAGCATAGCTAATTTGGCTTTATCTTGAAATTTCAGAAAGAACGGATATACACAGCTGTCGATACCATCGACATCCCTCACGTCGATAGTATGGGAATGGTCACAGTGAGACAACCGCAAGGATCCAAGACGAGTCGATACGATCGGCTAGGAAGTCGATCGTAGCGAGATATCTACAGCAAGCCAGCAATCAACCCGTCGACACTAAAGTCGATGGTATCGAGTCTGCATCAGTGGGAACGCCATAGAAAAAGACAACTTGTCGATATTATGACGGGTCGATACCATCGACCCGCGTCGATGGTATCGACACCGTCAGGATAGGTTTTGTTTCAGATCGATTCTAATCAGACGGTGGTGATCTTTTGGCGACCTAAAGTGGTCCATATACCTAATTTTGGCGGCCCTAAGCGATGTATCACGTCATTAACCACTACACAAGTCTCAAGGAGAAGTAGAGAGAAGAACGGAGCCCAGGACCACGCCCCGATCGTTCTGAGAGCCGCATAAGACATTTTCCACCGCCGGAAGGTTGTAGATCGCGCACTCTACGTCAAGGAATGCCTGGATCTCCTCCATTCAGGGGTTTACATCACTTTCATTCACGTTTTCTCCATGTTTTCCCTTTCTCTTGTCATGTCTTTCATTGAGATGAACATGCAGGTCTAATCCCCGTTGTCTTTAGGACCGGGAGTAGCCCAAGTAATCGTTGTATGACATTTTTACCATAGTACTTCATAATTTGTCTCTTAAATCCGTGGTATGATTTCATTTTCTTCATTATATCATTATGATTGATCACCCTAATGATAATGTAATGCCTTTAGTTACTTTGAAAGAAGAATTAACGGTTGAAAAGAGACAAAATTCACATTAACGAATAAATCTTTTGAACAAGGTGATGTATAGTTAATGGTGGAAACCCATAGTATGGTCTTCATGCACCTAGTTTAGGGTATAGGTTACTGCTACCGTGGAACCGACCTAGATTTAGGTAGTGAATTGCATCATGATAGTGAACAATTTTGAATACAGGACACTACCCGGAATGAGAGACGGATTTGGTTAATTATGTAGGAATGAATACAAAGAGAACCTGTGGTGAAACCGCAATCCTAAAGATTCCCATCTAAATTGATTAAACTAAGCATTTAATCGATTGCTTTGTTTTCTTTTATTTTTATTTTCTTTTTCAATCAACTCTCAAAACCTTTTAATTTGTCTAGCTGATCGCGAGTAGTTAGTAAGTAGTCTACCGACATTTCAGTGTCCCTGTGTCCAACTCGGGCCTCACAATGGCCTATATTACTCTAACGCGTGCACTTGCGTTATACGCACGATAAAATCGTGTCATGTTTTTGGCGTTGTTGCCTGGGACATGGCAACTGTCGGCACTACGAGTGCTGCAAGCGGCCACTCTAGGCCACATTTCATTTTATTATTATTCCTACAATTCATCATTTATTTTTCATATTTAGTAATCGCCCAGCACTGTACTTAATCCAATTTATTACCTTACAAGTACCAGTGCATGGTGAAGACGCGTAGCACAAACTATGTACTGTCATCACCAGAGGTTCCACAGTTGGGATCAGACGACGAGGAGAACAACATTCAAGATCAACCTGAGGATATAGATTCAGACTCTGAACCAAAAGCTATGGATGAGGAATAGACAATATGGGAGAAGATAAAGGCTTCTTCCTCATCACCATCAAAGGGGCCGATAAAAAGGCAGGCAGTTAACATTCCAACATATAAGATTGATCTTGCACTGATAAACTTGGTCAAGTCTCAAGCATTTCACGGGCTGAAGAATGAAGACCCTGTTGCCCGCATCAGCACTTTCGTGGAAAATTGTGATATGATCAAGATAGATAGGTTTCCGCAGGAGACACTGTATTTGAAGTTGTTCCCCATCTCTCTTGTAGGTAATGCACGGGAATGGTTGCATAACCTTGACGATGAGACCGTCGAGACTTGGGATCAAATTATCGAGGTTTTCTTTGAGAGATTCTTTCCACTGGATAAAACCAATGACTTAGTACGGAAGATTCATAATTTCTGTCAAAGGGCTGGGGAAACATATTCTGAGACGTGGGAACACTTTCAGATAATGCTGCGGAAGTGTCCACATCACGGGCTAGATAAAGAAAAACAAGTGAAGATCTTCTACTTTGCTTTAAATGAGCACGACAAGAGCAATCTAGACTCAGCATGTTCCGGTTTCTTCTTGAACAACACTGGCACTACGTGTTGGGAAATCCTGAAAAATATGGCTAGAAAGCAATCATGGGGCGACAGAGACACACCAGAGCAGGTTCGAGTCACAGGTGAGTCAAAAGCCATCAAAGAATTGAATGCCAAATTAGATCTCATAGCCAAGAAATTGGTAGAGAAAGAGGGAGAACCCGATGAGGAGGCCTGAGTCAGATTTATGCAACAATAGGGCTATAAGAACAATGATTACACTTGGAGGAAGGATAGAAAATTCTCATGGAAGGATCCAAACAACTTCCTACAAGATCCAGATTCAAAGACACAATCAAAGGTGGAGGATAAAATCACCGAGTTGCTTAGTCAAGTGGTGCAACAAAATCAAGAGATGATGAGTACGTTCGCCAAGCCGTTACAGTCTCAGGGCGAGATTTTGAATAAATTTGGGCAGACATTGCAAAGTCATGGAGCGCAAATGAGGGCACTAGAGACGACTGTGACTCAAATTGCCAATGAAGTGTCGGCAACGAAGCATACAAATCAAAAAAGACCGGTTGGTAATGTAGATTATGCTCAAGTACATCATCAAGTGAAGTATATATCTGTGATTAAAGAGACAGAGCCACCAGTGGGGGAGTTCCATGAAAAGGTCAAAATGCATTTTGAAACAGAGGCTAAGCCCAGGGTGCCATACCCCCGTAGCTTATATGGACTACTAGGAAGATATTTCCCTTTCAGGAAATCCCACCAAGAACCCATCACAGCTGTACCCACATCTAATCAAGAGGAGCAAGTAAAAATGATATTACGTAGTGAAGTCCCTACCACCGAGAAGGATGGGCAGCCATGAGCCACACCAAACATGAATGACATGCCAAAGCCTACACCAGAAGGTGACATTGAAGCAGGCTTAGGGGAGGAGACCCCAGATAGCCCATATGTGCCACCGCACAAGCGTATAAAGGAGCCAATTGTGTCTTTTTTGGATAGTCTGAGGCCGAAGAAAGAGCATAGACATTACAAGAAGTTCTTAGAGATGTTTACGAAGCTTCATATTAACATTCCGCTAGTGGAGGTGCTAGAGCATATTCCAGCATATGGGAGGTTTATCAAGGACATCATCACCAAGAAAAGGCAGATAAAAGACACAGACGTCTTCTTGGTGAATGAGTCAGTGAGCTCACTTATCCATGGGAGTTTACCAAAGAAGATGAAAGATCCCGGGAGATTCTACATACTGTGCTCAATTGGCGGCCATCACTTTCCACACACACAGTGTGATTCGGGCGCTAGCATACACCTTATGACTTTGGCCACATTTCAAAAGCTGGGGTTGAAGACACCAAAGAAATCTGCCATGTCTATTGAGTTGGCGGATGGATCTGTTGTGAAGCCATACAAAGTGTGTGAGGATGTACTTGTCAAAGTCGACAGATTTATCTTCCCCATAGATTTCATAGTCATGGACATGCCACAGCTAAATGGTTGTGAGATTCTACTAGGGAGGTCGTTTCAAGCTACGGCTGATGTTATCACTGTTATCGGGAGAGGTACATTGACATTAGGGATCAATAAGGAAAGAGTTGAATTCAAATTGCTGAGTGATTCCTCAGGAACACTTCTCGATGCCCCAGATTGACGAGCTTGATTGTGTCTAGCCTAAGACGTTAAAGAAGGGCGCTTGTTGGGAGGCAACCCAATAATCAGTAGTTAATTTTTAGTTTCTTCATTTTCTTCTACATTTGCAAGTTAGTTTAGTTTCATGTCATTTTTAGTTTAAAAATGATACCTTAATCGTTTTGTTCAGTGTACAGTACTGAGTCAGAGTCGATACCATCGACTACAGTGTTGATGGTAGCAACATGGGTACAGGGAAGTGGCTACAGAAAATTTTTTGAGTCGATACCATCGACGGCCTCATCGATGGTATCGACCTACCATCAGCGAAGTCGAATAAAACAATAGCTCCAGGTCGATAGTATCGACTGGGAAATCGATACTTGTGAGATCCCTGAAGATTTACAGAAGAATTCATCTCAGTGATATCAATACCATCAACGACCCAGTCGATGGTATCGACACAACAACAGTAGGGAAGCGGCGCCTGGGCCTCGCAAGGGTAATCAAACCATGAAGAGTCGATACCATCGACATCTTGTCGATAGTATCGACGCGACACGTCATCGATCCGCGAGAAGAAATCAACGGAGCCCGCCAATTTCGGAAGTCGATCCGTGGGAGGGGTCGATACCATCGACACTTGTAGATAGTATCGACGCGTCATCGATCCGGGCCCCCACATCAAGCAATCGACAATCATCGACAGTCGTGAAGAGCGGACTGTGCTACAATGACAATGACACAATCGACGAGCATGAGGAGGAAGAGGAGGCTTTCATTCCTCTTCGGGCATGAGTGGCACCGCGGAAATGTCCACGCTTCTACCTGGGTGCATCATCATCTTCGCAGCCTCCGCCACCACAGCCCTCTCAACAAGGAGAGGAAGTCTATTCCATGCAGGTTATGTACTCCATGTTGCAAGATATCCAGCAGACCCAGCAGCAGCACACTGCCTCCTTCGCCGGTATGTAGGAAACTACAAACCGACTATTCATAAATCAGCAGGCCATTTATGAGAACGAGCGCCTCCTCTTCGCCAACCAAGAAAATATTCAAGACAGGTTGCATAGGATGGAGATGCAACAACAACTGTTCTATGATCATTACTGGAGCCAACATTACATTGGGGGATATCCTCAATCTCCACCGATGCCCCCATATGATCCAAACATCCAGGGGCAATATCCATCATGGGATCCCACCGCCCCACCGTACCCACCACCTGAACAATGACTGGTATCATTGTTCCACATGTTAAGATTGTTTTTGACTATGAGGCCATAGTCAGATTCAAGCTTAGGGGGGGAGATGGAACAATTTCTATCTTTTTCTATCTTTTATTTTTAATTTTTATCATTTATTGCCTTTTATTTTATTCTAGCAATTTTCTTAGTTTTTAGGATCCACATGCTATCTAGTGTATCCGTGGATGTCTAATTTAATGTGTCGTCTCTTTGTTTGTCACATGGGAGTGTTGGGTCAATTTGAAATTTTTTAATTAAATTGCAAGCTTGCTTTGGTTGAACTTGAGCATATGACTTATGAAAATAATTGGGTTTGTCAACTTTAAAACATAAGACCACAACTGTACATGCCTATGATTCAGGAAAAGTGGATGGAATTAGATGTTGAGCCTAAACTGACCAAATGGTAATGAGACTTTAATCTGAAATAAGAGAGAGAAACCTCTTGATTTTACACATGTCAGTAAGGAGGGACATATAATATCTTCCAATGGTTCTGTCAATTAATCTTGTGATCTATCCACTTCATCTTATCTACACTCCACCATAAGAATTGGGAGCACTGTATAGTTTGTCATCTCTTGATTGCATATCATGTAGTTAGGATTGCATTGTAGTTAGTGTTTACATTTGTTGCATTGAAAAAAATGGTGCATTATAGTCATGCATGTCAATGTCAATTTAGTTGCATTTTGCATAATCTTAACCATTTTGTTACATGATGTGCCTTGCTTCTTCGGAAAATAAGGAACTTGTTTCATACTTTATGAAGATATTATATATATATATATAGTAATTATGAAAATAAGCCCAAGACAAAGATGTGTGCATTTCATCTTAGTTCATGAAGAAAAGTGAGGGTTGAAAAAAAAAGAGAAAAAAAATATTAAGTAAGTGAAAATCAGGAAGAGGAAGGAACTTGTTCACATGAATAATAAGAAGAACAAGCACATGTGTAGTTTTGTAGATATTCTATCTCTCGTTGGGATATAATGATAGTGCATGCATCATTCCACCTAAAATGTAGCATTAGGACATGTTCACGTGCATTTTGCATCATGATAGGTCATTAAGTTTTGTGTTGCATGATTGACTGTTATGTGCTTCCATTTTTTCCACAACCACCTATTCCATCCACCCGTTGCTCTAATTGGTAGACCACCCGTGATTATCTCCTCATTCATTAATATCAGGAGATCTGCTTCCATTTAGATGGTAGTTAGGAAACGAGAAAGGTAGATAGGAGATCACAAAGATGCACCAAGCCTAAACCGGAGGATTTTATTATATTAATTGCCTTATTTGATAGTGTTCACCAATCTTCTGGGGGGATATCTCTTATGGATGATCATTGTCGCCTAGAGGGTAATTTCCATTCTATGGTTAGTGAGGGCCGGTATGTGAATGTCTGGTGGGGATCATATGGCAATGTCTGTTGTGATAATATGTTCTTTAGTTGACCCTCGCAATTTTATTCTATAGCTTTGCTGCTCGAGGATGAGCAATGTTTATGCTTAGGAGAGTTTGATGTGAGGATTTTGAGTCGCTTATATAGACTTTTTTTACATGTGTTTTATGTATTTATTAGTCACTTTTGTGGTTAGTATCGCATGATTCATTCGCTTTAGTCTATAATCTCATTTTGTATCAAATCTCTCATATTTTATCTTTTTTACTATAAATGATCATATTGATGTGTTTTAGCATAGTTGATTCGGCTTTATCTTGAAATTTCAGGAAGAACGGATATATACAGTTGTCGATACCATCGACATCTATTGATAGTATCGACACGGTCACAGTGAGACAGCCGCAAGGAGCCAAGATGAGTCGATACCATCGACTAGGAAGTCGCTGGTAGTAAGATACCTACAGCGAGCCAGCAATCAACCCGTCGATACTATCAACACAAAGTCGATACTATCGACATTGTCCAGCTTCAGCGTCGGATTAGTGATAAAACGGACGCCTAAAGGTGTCGATACCATCGACACTAAAGTCGATGGTATCGAGTCTGCATCAATGCGAACGTCAGAGAAAAAGATAACTTGCCGATATTATGATGGGTCGATACCATCGACCCGCGTCGATGGGATCGACACCGTCAGGATAGGTTTTGGTTCATATCTATTCTAATCGGACGATGGTGATCTTTTGGCAACCTAAAGTGGTCCATATACCTAATTTCGGCGGCCCTAAGCGATGTATCACATCATTAGCTGCTGCACAAGTCTCAAGGAGAAGTAGAGAGAAGAACGGAGCCCAAAACCATGCCTCGATCATTCTGAGAGCTGCAGAAGATGTTTTCCACTGCCGGAAGGCTGTAGATCACACACTCTACGTCAAGGAACGCCTGGATCTCCTCCGTTCAGGGGTTTACATCACTTTCATTCACGGTGTCTCCATGTTTTCCCTTTCTCTTGTCATGTCTTTCATTGAGATGAACATGCGGGGCTAATCCCCTTTGTCTTTAGGACCGGGAGTAGCCCTGGTAATCGTTGTATGACATTTTTACCATAGTACTTCATAATTTGTCCCTTAAATTCGTGCTATGATTTTGTTTTCTCCAATATATCATTATGATTGATCACCCTAATGATAATCTAATGCCTTTAATTACTTTGAAAGAAGAATTAACGGTTGAAAAGAGACAAAATTCACATTAACCAATAAATCCTTTGAACAAGGTGATGTACAGTTAATGGTGGAAACCCAGAGTATGGTCTTCATGCACCTAGTTTAGGGTATAGGTTACTACTACTGTGGAACCGACCTAGATTTAGGTAGTGAATTGTATCATGACAGTGAACAATTCTGAATACAGGCCACTACCCAGAATGAGAGACAGATTTGGTTAATTATGTAGGAATGAATACAACGAGAACCTGCGGTGAAACCGCAATCTTAAACATTGCCATCTAAATTGATTAAACTAAACATTTAATCGATTTCTTTGTTTTCTTTTATTTTTATTTTCTTTTTAAATCAACTCTCAAAACCTTTTAATTGGTCTAGCTGATCGCGAGTAGTTAGTAAGTAGTCTACCGACATTTTAGTGTCCCTGTGTTCGACTCAGGCCTCACAAAGGCCTATATTACTCTGACGCGTGCACTTGCGTTATACGCACGGTAAAATCATGTCATGAACCCACATTAGGATATATTTCTTTTCCAGTTAATTGAGTCAGAAACACTCTTTAGTTTCATAAATAAGCTTGCCATGGATGAATGTAATAATTTAGATAATTATATTGCATATCTATTATTAATTTTGTGTTGAAAACAAGATGATTCTATAGAAACTACAGTAGACACAATGTGTCTAAATTTACACACGGCGTGTCCCCATTCTCAAAAATACAGCAGACGAGTTATATCTCTAGGTACACAATGTGTCTTTATTTGAACATGTCGTGTCACAATCCAGTGGCTATAAGTATTCTCAACTGGGAAAAAGAACAAGCCGTGTCCAATTTTATACACACTGTGTACTCAAGCAAATAAAGGAGGAGTAAGAAATCTAGAATACAAACACGACGTGACTTAAATTAGACACGACGTGTATCATAGCAGAAAGGGAAAGAAAGAGCTATTTGGAAAAGGAACATGACGTGTCTTTATTTGCATACGCCGTGTAGTTATCAAGGAAAATGGGCATTTTGAATTTCTAGAAAGTCACATTATGTGTACTTTATTCAATACGGCATGTCTTTTATTACAGAAAAGGAGTTTTGATAAGACACATGGTGTGCCTTTATTTTAACATGTTGTGTCTTTTATCAAAAATATAGGTTCTTAACCTAGCGTACGACTACCCCTCTCACACTCTCATTCGAGCTGTGTGAGACTCCAGAGCTATCGTGCTCCCTAATATTTTACTTCCAGAGCTGCCATGTGCCATAGTACATCCACCCACTGCCGTGCCATGTCTTCCTTGAGCCACATCCACCGCCATGTTCCTTACTCACGATGTATCTTCTTCGGGCTCGAGCAGATCTAGCCACCGCCATTGAGTGCCTTAGAACAACAAACTACTCTTCTTCAATCTCACACTGTTTCCCCCAATGCATCAGATCTAGCCACAGCCGTCGAGTTCCTCTAGATCTCTCCATCATCTTCTACCTCACGCTGCTGCTCATGCTACTATTATCTTCTCTAATAAGGATGTGAGTAAAGGATCCTCTATCCTCCTCTCCAAGCACCTTCATTGAACCAAGAAGAATTGCAATAATCTCTCCAACCACCATCTCCATCACCAAGCAGCGTATAGCAGGCTCCTCCATTGATTTGCCCCTTCTATCTTCCCAAAACTGCTACCATCGCATCTACAGATTTTCATAGAACTCCAGACACACAACATGTTCAGTTGTGTACATGTCGTGTGCAATGCAGTTTCAGCCGACCTTCTGCCTCAGACACACAATGTGTCTATCCTAGCACACGATGAGTGTTAGTCTGTCAGTAGCACAAATGGCTCCATTCAATCAAACTAGCAATTGCAAGTAAAGTGCCAGTTCCTCCCAAGCATCAGGGTACACATCAACTACTCAATTTTGGATCACTCCTGAAGAAGACCCGACATTTCAATTCCTAATTGCAAGGAGAGTTCTTTCATCTCAGTTTGCTTGCCAACAGACAATGATGACCCTGGGCTTCAAGGATGAAGTTCTGATGTGCCTGTAGGACTTGGGGTTAAGCTACATATGCCTTACAATATCTAATACTTACCCCCGCCTAGTGTATGAGTTTTTTATGACACTCACTATTGAGTAAGACCCATAGAAGAAGCTCGAGCCCTATGGTATTATTCGCTCTAGGCTTTTGGGTCATGCTTTTAAGCTCACATTTAGGCATTTTGTGAGTTGCTAGAGTGCCATTATGATGGGGTTATTAGTTACCCGCTTGTTTTTCATAGCGACAAGATTTTGTTTGAGATTTCCAATGAGGAACATCATGAAGACAAGAAAGCCAGATCGTCTTCTATCCATAACCCAATCTTTCGATATATTCATCGCCTTCTTAGTACCAGAGTTTTTTCCAAGAAAGAAACCCAGGGGGTTGTAGGGAAGAAATATCTTTTCTTCTTATGGGAAATGATGTATGAGCATGAAATTAATGTTGCTTTCTATATTCTTCAACATTTCTTGGACATTAAGAAGGTGAAGAAGAGGGACGCTGGTGACATCATGTGTGGTGTATTAATTACTGTGTTAGCACATAAACTTGAGGTTGATTTGATAGGTATTGTGGATGCACTAGGTAGAAACCTGGTAGATATTCAGTATCTTCTCTCTATAGGGTTGATCACAAAGATTCCCAACTGTGACAATAAGTTCCAACAATTCTTTGATGATGATCAGTATATTGACATTCCAGATCTTGAGCATGTCACCTTGGAGAATAAGGAAAACTAGAAAGTCATGATGAACACTGATGAAGAGATAGAGGTAGCCAGAGCTGCTGATAATATCGGGGCTGCTCCTTCTACTCCTTTTTCTCCACCACCTCCCTCTACCAGTACTAAGACAGAGTACTCTTGGGTGATGCCTGATGTCAGACATCTATATGGCTATGTGTAACAGTAGTTTGATCACATCGACAACCACCTAGATCAGATGGGCATGTACTGTACTACGATGCACGACATGGTCCACCGCATGGATTCGTGGCACATCTCATAGGCCCACTACTCCGTCCTACAACCGTATCAGCTGCTGCCACCATAGTAACAACCAGAGTCTACCCCACAACCCACTCTGATGGATGTTCCAGAAGATGATCTTGTCAGCCAGTTCTTTCTGACTGACTATGGGGGCGCTGGCCCCTCTTATTGATTTTCACCCATGACATATATTCGATTGTTACCTCCATGAGTTTGATTGATACAATGAGGACACTATATATTTCAAGCTTGGGGGGTGCAACTGACCCGTAATGTAGTTTCTATTTGATTTGCTTCTGTTATTTACTTTTGTTGGTCATGTCAGTCTTTTATTTCATCATATTTCATGTTCTGTATTTTCCCTTCATGGCAAGTTTAATATGAAATTGTGATGGAATGAAATTTGTACCTTGTATGCTTGAACTATCTTGTACCTTGTATTTCTTTTGGCCATATGAAAGAATTAGTAAGAGCATGCATGAATCAAATGGAAAATGAAATTCCCCATGTACATGATCTTGGTTTGTAATTGTATCCTGAACTCTCAATTTTCACATCTTTGATTGCTAAATACACGTAACGGTCTAAAATTTTAGCAAATAAATAAACTCTACAACACTATTTAGAATACGGGATACTCTTGCAAAACCATTAGTGCATATACAATTGATTTTTTAGTGAAAAATTTGCGAAATAATGAATCGAATCTTGTTAACTTAACTTTCTAGTTGACTCTCTTATGTTGCGCAAAAATCTCTTTTATCATTTTCTCACTTTACCCAATAAATGATGGAAAACATCCCACATATCATGCTATCCTAGTGTGAGTCTGATCCGACAACGATGGTTAGGTGGTATGAAAATCAAAAGAGGGTAAAAATAACACCCCAACAGGAACTCCACATGTGTGTAAGCCTAAATTAGCTGTCGAGTGTCGAAATCCCAAAAATCAATTTTCATATCTTTTTGAGAAGAGAGCTCAACTGAGTGCTAAAGTTAGCTAAGATTTCATCATTTACATCCATAATAGCTAAAAATTTTGTGCTATACATCCACTAGTTGTTTGGTTTGATTATCAAAATCCTGATTAGTGTTGTTTAATTGATTGTTTCACTTAATTTGTGACCACCATTGCTGAACTAAAACTTCTCTATCTTTGAGATGATGGATATGAATATAAACCTAATGTACATGGTTTGTTGAGTTTATTGCATATCTTCATTCCATTTAATCCATGCATGAGCTTGAATATTCCTTCATTTGTCTGGCTATGCTCTTTTTGCTTTAGGACAAGTAATGGTTCAAGCTTAGGGGGATTTTTTGTGTGGATTCCACATCAACTTTTCACATGTTTTTACACATAAATTTAGTTCATTTTATTCTCATTTAGCCTCTATTCATATTACTCTTGCCACATTTTTTTGTTATGTTACTTATCACATGATGTGTATTGCAGAATTGCTTCAAAAGGATCACATTGGAGATATCCCAACTCAAGTCCATCATTATCAGGACTTCCCCAAGCCTTGCAAACGTTTAAAACTTTAATTCTACTAAAATAGTAATGCACACGACGTGTCTTATTTTAGGCACGACATGCGCATTTCCAGATGGCCTATTACCTCAAGCGCTGAAGAAAGTACATGGCGTGTCCACGAAAGACACAATGTGTACCTGGGAATTTAGAACCGAGCCTTGCCTTTATGGTAATGTACATGGCATGTATTAATTCAAACACACCATGTGCTTTACACTCAGAAACAACTACCAGACACAGAACACATCGTGTCTGAAGAAAGACACGTTGTGTGCCTATAAGTTTTAACAATTTTCAAATACGAATCCTTTCATTTTAAAAGACGAAACCACTCTATGGAGCTATTATCTTTGGTCATAATTCGAAACTCTTTCATACAAGAGCAAGGCTAGAGAAAGGAGGGTGATTTTGGGGGTAGAAGAACGTGGTTTCTTGTAAAAGAACCCCATTCTTCTTCTTTGCTTCTCCAATCTTCTTCTCCAAGGTGCAATTAGAGCTTCTTCACTCCACAAAGCTTCTTGGGAGAGGGGTTTGTCCTATTTGGAGCAGCTGTAGAAGTGGAATTTCACCCTCAAGATGGAATTCTACTCCTCTTGGATTACACCTTGGGTTTTCTTAGCTTTTCCTTCTCTAAATCATGTTGAACTCTAAAATTTCTGTGCATTTTCTGTTGTACACCATTATGGACGAGTAGTTTATTTTTCTTGGACATGAGAGAGTATCTCTCATGTCATAGCATGTATGGAACATGATAATTTCATACTAAATGCTATGTTTCTTATTTTTTTACCTTGTGAGTATCGATTTCTTCTTTTCTTCATGTATGGCTGGCCACCTTATGTGTATGTTTTATGCTCTTTTATTTAATCTGAGAAGATAGGTAGGAGAGTAAGGAGGTACTGTAACATAATGAATTCTATAATTTTGTCTTTTAACCCGCTTTCCCATCTTTTCCTTTCATTTATATCCTTATTGTCCTTTCTATTTAATTAGTGGAAATTATAGTGGTTTAGTGATCATTTATTCACTAATTGTACCATTATAAGAGTTTATGCACAAATACCTCAATGAAAGTTTAATTACCATAATCAAGTGCTCAAAACCTTAATATAACTTTTTATATGATTTAAAAACATAAAATGAGCCTAAGTTTCAAATTTGGTTCGATTTGGATGTTGTTTGTGCAAGTTATGCAATTTTAGGTACATTCTGGACTTTTATGCAATTTACCCAATGAGGAGGTTTTCTTTGCAAATTATAACCTGAATTTTAATTCTTAGATATTCCCTTACCATTAACGAGATTTTAAATCATGGGAGCACCTAGTTTCACCTTGGTTTGATGGCATTTCTCTCTAAGGGCATTATAGGGATTACCCTCTTTATAAATTTGCTCATCTTTAAAAGCTATCAACCAATGAGGTTATTTATTTCTTTGAAGGATGGTGGGGATGGCTTAGAAGGCTCTAGGGGATCTTAGGACCGACTTTTGATATGAAAGAAAAATCCATGAGCTATCCTTGCATGGCTATGAAGCCCTAGCCTAAGGACACATGGAAAGTCCCTTAGACACCTCATGCTTCACCTCTTTCTTTATATAGCCATGTCTACCCCTTCCCAACTCACAATTTGAAAAATCTTGCTCTCCTTTTCTTTCCTATAGCTTAGATAATAGTTCCTTATGTATTTGGCCAAGAAGTTTCTATCCCAAGATAATAGAGGGAGCCTACCTTGGTGAAGAAGGCTCCTACGATTTCCAAATTGCTCTATTAGGGTTTCTAAAGCTCCTCCTTGGTGATTTCAACCAAAACTAGTAAGTTACCTCCCTTACTTCCCTCTTTTCATACTGTTAGTCTTCCTTACACATTCTTCCAGGTCATAACTATGACCATACATGGTAAAGCTCCACCTAGAACCCTAAAACATCTCATCTCCATGCTCTTTTGCTAAGATTTGCACCTCTAAAGTGGAGAAGGTGATCTTTGCTCAAGAAGGGAGCTTGGCTTGGAGCAAATAGACCTTCTAATCTCGGTATCCTTTATGCTTGGATCTTCTTATATTCCTTGAGGCAAGTTTTGTTAACCCCATTCTCATATATTGATTAGTACATGCTTAAAACTCATACTTCTATGTTTAAAATTGATGATTTCCATTTCTTTTTACCATGTTCTTCTAGGGTTTTGGTTTCTTGCTATTTTACCTTCTCTAGAAGCTCTAGTTTTGTTACTTATGTAACTTCAAACCTGATCTTGGGTCAAATAATGTTTTCTCCCTCTCCCTCTCTCTTCAATTATCTCGATCGGTTTGATGATGTGGCAATTTCCTATTGGTCAGTATTAAAAAATTATATCTTCTAAACCACTTATCCAAATTTGACAAATAAATATGTTTTAGAATTGAAAAATTAATATTTATCTAATAAAAATATTTTCAAGGTATTATTTCATGGTTTCACGAAGGATGATTTTTGTAAAATGAATTTAATGCATAAAATCCATAAAAATTACATCTTAATCATCATAACTCCAAAATTAACAAAAAAATGTTTTCTTGATCAGGAGAACTTGTTAAGTTTATTAGTAATGTTGTAAGAGTATAAATCTGAGTTTTTCTAAAAATATCTAAAATTAGGGTTTCAATACATTAATGTGCACTATGTACTCTAATACATGTTAATACATTGAAAATAGGCAAAGTGGAACTTGGACTCAATTAAAGTGGTGAAAGTTAGTAATTGATATCAGTAAGAGAGGTATGTGTAATCCCTCTTTATGTATTTGCAATCCTTATCTATGTATGTGCAATCCCTATCCATGTATGTGCAATCCCTATCCATGTATGTGCAATCCCTATTCATGTATGTGCAATCCTTATCTATGTATGTGCAATCCCTATCCATGTATGTGCAATCCCTATCCATGTATGTGCAATCCCGATTCATGTATGTTCTATGTATGTGCATTCTTACACCCTAAGTTGGGATATTTGAATCCATAACCTGATAATTCCCATGAGGCATGATTTGAATCCTATTCCCTCTATTGTTGCTTCTTTTTGCAATATTGTCTCAAAATCAATATTAATGTTTTATTCAATGGGTCTTGGAACCGCACTGCCAAGTTGTAATTATATGATGATTTATCTTGCCACTTTAGTATTTCTTGAGCATGATGGTTTATTTGTCTATTTAACTATAGTAGTGGTACTTATGTACAACCACCCATAGTAGGGCATGTGCTAATTCTCCCTGGGGAACGTCTTATTCTCCCCCTGGGGAATGTGTTATTTCTCCCCTATAAAATTTGATAGGTGACTGGGAATGTATGATTTCTCCCCTCACCTATAGGTTGAGGTATGGTAGGTGCCTCAACCCTACTTAGTTAATGTAGTCCAATTAATATCATGCATGCTACTTCTTATATGTTTTGTAATGGAAAGAATATATTTTGTTATGTGCCTCATTCTCTTGGCCCTCTCATCTTATGATGATTTAATATATTTATGTTTCATATGATTTCCTTTTCTCTTGTACTTATTCATTATTTGATACATATTGTGGCATACAACTCTCAAAAACATAATTAACTAATGCGGAAGCATTCATTAAACAGCGGATTACCAAAAATCACTAAAAATTAAAACCTTTTTATCAAAAGATCCATCAAAGGAAAACTTTCTCACATAGAGCCAAAGTAACATAATTACATTCTTGTTCACAGGTACATATTGTGTATCATATCCTCCTGAGAATTACAAGCATTAACTATCCTGTCAAGCTAAACACAAGTAGTATAAAATCTCGAGGCACTGAGCCAAAATCTCGAAAGCACTAACTATTACTCTGAGGACCTGAGAGTACATAGACGACACATAGGAATCTAGCTATACAAGGCATGACAGCCAGTGTCTCCACCTGAGGCTTCACTGCTGTCCCTGTTGCTGCTGCTGTTGTCCTTGTCCTACTGAAGGATTTCTGCCTCCTCATCCGTGTCCACCTAAAAATTTGGTTCCCACGGGAGTGAGACAATTGTAAATTGCCCCAGCGAGAGATATAACTCTCTTCCAGAAACATTATTATTGCAGCTTAAGAAGATAAATATACACAAAGGAATTATATTTGTTTGGTAGCAGATATTTTAATGGCTAACAGATTAGAACATTATTCTTATCAAAAGCATTATATCTATAATTTGATAGAACAACATGTCACTTATCCTTTAAGGAAAATGAAGAACATGTATAACATTTATTCACTATAGAATCATTACCACAACATTAACTCTCTCCAGGCTTAGATCATATATCTAATGCCTGGCATTGTCATTGAGGAGTCAAGGCCTGTAGCCATACTATTTTCACAAAGTGTTGGGATCTTAGTCCCTCATCTCATCAAGTACATTTCCACTTAATAACAAGTTCATTATCATGATTATAGAATCTGGGTATTTGAACCCATAACTCACCATAGAACACTTATTTCCACTATTAGGTAACTTCATACCTTCATATCATCTGACCCAAGGACTATAATTCTTTCTACACAAGCATTGCACATAGTTCACAAAGCTCATAAACACTAAGATAATTAGCACATCATGTAACACACGGGACTTATTAATTGTAGGTTACCTCTCACTAAGAAACAAAGCATATGAAGGCTTATAAGGCCTATAGAACATTTTCAGTATACAGAACATCATAGCTCATACCTGGATATGCTCATCATCTCAACATATCTGCATAATTAGTAATCATGATACCATTACATATCAGTACTATGCAAATAAGGGTTATCTTATTACATTCATAACCCATTAGTCTGTATTTGAGCTTCACATAGGATGACTCTGCGTTAGGACTTCACATAGCATCACTTTGTATTAGGGTTTCACATAGCAGTACCCTGTATTAGGTTTTCACATAACATTACCCTATATTAGGGTTTCACATAGCATTACCCTATATTAGGGTTCACATAGCAAGGAATCAATATGGATAACATAAGTATTCAATCATACTTATTTATTCTCATCATTCATCATTGAATGTATTATTAATCACAAAGTATGAGTTTCTCTCTCATCTTTGCCAGAATATGATTGCATCATAGTTTCTAGGTTTGGATTAACCTTTTCATAAGGCATGTTAGCCTACATTCAACAGAGCACATTACATCTCAATGTAACCATTACATGACACATCTCATGTGTCATTCATCCAATTATCCTAGACTTATAACACATCAAGGTATACCAATATTGGAGAGTTGGATGTGATATCTATCATATCTTGATGTATCACTTCCCTCAACGCCTTTATCTTACTTGATTTTATACACTTATCTTGTATTAGGGTATTCCTCATCCTAATACTTATGCAGTAGATCATCACATTCATCATGCAAGGTAGTGGTCATTAGTCAATTCACTTAGAATATACAACCATTGCCAAAACTATGGACTCATCCTTAAGTTAGGAACTAACAAAACGACCATACTAGGTCACTTGCAAATCAACTTCAAGTTGAGCATAGAGCACAACGACCGTGTAGTCAAGAACGGCCATGCAAGGGAAAGCCACCACAGCCGTGCTACCTTGCACGGTCGTGCTACAGAAGATCACCACGACCGTTTTACACCACCACAGCTGCCATCATACAACCCCTTTAGCTTAATTAAGAATAGTATTCTCCATATTTATAATTTGAGGATTCACATAGAATATTCTATACATTTATGGATTTCACATAGTAATACTCTTCAATAGAGTTTCATATAATCATCCTTATATATCAAGGATTCACCTAGTATTATGTGAAATTAAGATTTCACAACACATCACCCAGTGCTAGGTCTTCACATAGGATTAGTGGCACTACCCTATACTAGGGTTTCATGCACCTTACCCCATTTTAGGGATTAAGGTTTTCTATTCACATCCAAGTAAGGTTTCTCTTACCTCATACCCAAATTAAGGTTAGGATGTACAATTCCCATTAAATCAGGGTTTCCTTCATTGTTATACTCAGTTAGAGTTACATCATCACCTTGGATTTATGACAAAACTCAACTTTGCCCTAGATTAGGGGTTCACACATAGCTTTGATCTAATTAGGGTTTCACACATAGCATTTATCTAATTAGGGTTTCACACATAGCATTGCTCTAATTAGGGTTTCACACATAGCATGGCTCTAATTAGAGTTTCACACATAGCATTGCTCTAATTAGGGTTAGAGCTCATTGATTAGGGTTTCATGATCTCATTATTATGGATCAACCCTTATCACATAGTTTACTCATAATGAGAGAATTAGGGCTTAATTATATAAGCATTCATCTCTCTCATTCTCTCTCTCATTCTCTATAGAATGTTAACTAATCCAAGATTAATCTAGGTCAACTCTTCACTTGAGTACACATAGCTAGGGTTAACCTTCACAATCATCATGGGTCTACATCTTTAATAATCACATAGCTGATTGACCTTTGATCATATTAAATGTCCAAATGGTCTAATCAATTATACCATCAATTATATAAGGAATTCAAAAGAATTGACCAATTAAACTTTCAATTCCACAAAGTGATCAGTTGGGTTAACCATTGAAATCTTCAAATGCATTAAGTATCTAAATAAGTTCACCATATTGGACCTTCAATTACATGACGTATTCAAATGGATTAACCATGTTGATATTCACAAAGTTAATTACTTAGACCCTCAATGATCTTGGTTCTCATACATCAATTGGTTGAAAACCATTTGAACAAGTTATACTTGAAACCAATTGGACAAGGTAGGTATTGAAAACTGTTTGCACTTTGGGTCTCCAAATAGTTTGAGATTGTTTGGTCCCAAATGGTCTTGAGACCGTTTGGACCCAAATAGTCTTGAGACCGTTTGGTCCAAACCTTCTCAAAACCGCATGGACCAAAAAGGTACTTCAACACTCAATCGACTCAATGTTTCAATCCATGAACCAATTATAAATTGAACCACTAAAGCATTCATCAATTGGATTAATGAATCACCATTCAATTAGACCTTTAATTTAGGGTTTTGAACCCAATTGAACTAGGTTTGATAATCAAGAAACCATCACTTAGGGTTTGAAATCGAGGATCCATCAATGGTTGACATTGTGGAATCAAATCAATTGAAAGCAATGAACTATCATCATCACATGATGTGACCTGACCTCAAACGGTCTTGGATGACCACCAAATGGTCTTGAGACCGTTTGGTTGATCTCCAAATGGTCTTGAGACCGTTTGCCCATTCCATCATCAAAATCCATGACATCCAATTAGGGTTTTGGACCATTGGATTGATTATCAAATCAGCACTTAGTTGGAATTCAATTTGGTACCTTTGGACCTTCAAACACATAGCCATACTTAATCCTAGACCTCCAAACGGTCTTGGGTGACTCCCAAATGGTCTTGAGACCGTTTGGGTGATCCCCAAACGGTTTTGAAACCATTTGGGTCAATCAACCCAAAACATCATCTCAAACAATTTCAAAATCAGCACTTAGCCGATTAGGGTTTGCAATTATGGAATCATTCACAATTAAAACCTTCAAGATCAACCAATTAAAACCATTGGATCAAGATCCAAGTACCACATCATATATCTTCAAATGGTCAACCATTTCAAATGGTCAATCATCCCAAACGGTTTGGGACCCAAACCACCAAACGTAACTTGAACCCTTAATTTTATTATTGCAATCAATTCCTTATCAATTGGTGATCATTTCTACATTTCCAAAATTAAGTTTGGTTGATTGATGCAATTTCCATGAAATCACAGTATATTTCATGAGTTTGGAGCTTGATGATGATGAAATCATCATAAGCACACACCTCCTCAAATATCTAGGGTAAACGGTTTCAATGTTGGGACAAAACGGTTTCACCAAACCGTTTGGTAACCAAACGGTTTGCAAACCTACTTAGTTAATGTAGTCCAATTAATATCATGCATGATACTTCTTATATGTTTTGTAATGGAGAGAATCTATTTTGTTATGTGCCTCATTCTCTTGGCCCTCTCATCTTATAATGATTCAATATATTTATGTTTCATATGCATTACTACATTTTTGGTCAATAATATCGCTCCCGAAAGCATCACTTTTACTAGTAACACTGACCTAGAAAGTACGAAAAAAATTCGGGCACTGCTTAACTCTAATGGGTCATTTTTTTAAAACAACCGACCTAGTAGGGTCAACTTCTTGGGTCAATTTTTAACATAACCATCCTTGTGGGTTGGAATGAAAAAATTCAGACACCGACCTCTATTGGGTTGGTTTTGTCCTTTTAACCGACCTTATAGGGCCACTCTCGGTCGACCAAATTCTCAACCGAGAATCCCGCGACAATAATTGGCTCCATTTTGCATTTGCACACTTTTTAAGTACATCTAGGGTCGGTTTTTTATTCATAACCGACCTTATACGGCCAATATCGGTCAATGAAATTCTCGGCCGAGACAAAAATTGGCTCCATTATGCCTTTGCGCGTGTGTAAGTACATCTAGGCTCAGTTTTTTTACTTTAAACCGACCTTGTAGGGCCTCTCAGTAGGCAAAATTCTCGACTGATACAAAAATTGGCTCCATTTTGCCTTTGCACATTTATAAGTACCTGTAGGGTCGGTTGTTTTCTTTTAACCGACCTTGTAGGTCTCCACGGTCAAAAAAATTGTCGACCGGGTTGAATTTTGGATCCAGTTTCTTTCGTGCGTGTATAAGTACCTCTAGAGTCGGGTTTTTTCCTTTTAACCGACCTTGTAGGTCCCCTCGATCGACAAAATTTTCGACCGAGTTGAATTTTGGATCCAGTCTGCCTTCGTGCGTGTATAAGTACCTCTAGGGTCATTTTTTTCCTTTTAACCGACCTTGTAGGTCCTCTCGGTCGACTAAATTCTCGACCGAGGTCACCTTGATCGAAAAAAATTGTCGACTGAGTTGAATTTTGCATCCAGTTTACCTTCGCATGTGTATAACTACCTCTAGCATCAATTTTTTCCTTTTAACTGACATTGTAGGTCCTCTCGATCAACTAAATTCTCGACTGAGTTCACCTCGATCGAAAAAATTGTCGATCTAGTTCACCTCGGTCGAAAAAATTGTCGAGTGAGTTGAAGTTTGGGTGTTTTTTATTTACTCGACACGGTCAGGCACCGCCTATCTCTTGGGTCACTTTTTTGTTTTAACTGACTCTATAGGTCGGGCCCAAGGCTAAGTACTAGAACTCATATTAGTTTGCCCCGTTGCTTCCCTCTCTCCCGTGTCGCCAAAGCTAGAGACCAAGACCTCATTGCTACACCGTCAAAGATCTCATTGTCGTTTTCATTTTCAAAGATCTCATTATCTTGTCGTGGTATCCTAAGGGTCGTCACCTCTTCCATGCTTCTGCGAAGGTCGCTGCCTCTTCCACGAAGGTCGTCGCCTCTTCCATGAAGGTTGTCGCCACTTCTAAGTAAGGCTGCCACCTCGAAGTCATTCTCATTATCGTCATCGCGTCGGAAGAGTCTTGCGGTCGTGCTCGTTCTCCGATCGTGGTGTCTGAGGAGCCTCCACTGCCGTGCTCGTTCTCCGATCATGGTGTCTGAGGAGCCTCTAGTCATGCTCGTTCTCCGTTTGTGGTGTATGAGTAGCCTCCTCCACCTCCAAAGATAAAAAATGTAATGCATTTACTTTGCCCTAAAATTGTTGTGTAGCCGCCGCCTCCACGGGGACGAGAGCTACTGAAACCGCTTCCACTCTTGGTTTGTCCATATTGAGTTTTATTCCATATATAACTAAATCCCACTGTATGAACTGATTCTATATGAAATTCCCTAGGGATTTCTAGAATAGACAACAAATATCAAATATGAGTGCATGTTGTATCCTGTCCAATAACACTCGACGAAATATTAAATTTCTCGTGATTGTCATCTCATTAACTTATATATACTCTTATTTGATCTAGTAATTGAAATCCTACTTGATCATAATTAAATCTTGTTCATATGGAAACACTTTTCCTATCATCTATTCCATTTCATTTGTGTTGGTCCTAACCGTATGGGATGGATCTCAGTCGTGGGAGATCATGTGGCAGTTAGGACCCCCATACCTAAAATATTAGGATCTTTAGGGTAACACTAGAAAAGTTTGAATGTCAAATTATACATGTGTACTCCCGGATTGACACTTTAGGGTTTATAGATGAGATCATCGATGCATTATGTTTAACTTAATATATAAATATGAAAATAATACATTTATATATTGACTTAGAAACCCGCTCAAAATTTACTCATTAGGAGTAAACTTTGGATAGTCCCCAAATTGGGACTATTTTGGATATTTAATCTCACTTAGGATGTAACTGTATAATGTATGTTTAGTTTTGAAGAAAATTTTAGTAGGATTTCCTCATTTGTTCTCTAGGTACATATGTGAGTGGTTATTTTTCATTTACATCGGTGTACTTAGAGAACTTAGGGGAAATGCTGCTGAAATTTTCTTCAAAACTAAATATACATTATATTGTTACTAGTGAGATTAAATATTCAAAAATGGTATAGGTGGTACACTTTAGTATAAAATTTATTAACTTCCTATTAATAAAAACTTACAACTTATAGTATCAATATAAAATGCTCAGTTTTATAATTAATTATAATGTGATCTAGAAAATGGATCGAAGTTGGATGTCTATCAAGAACTGTTGCAGTCCAGAGTTTGTTAAAGTCCTTGATGAATTTATCAGATTTGCTAAGGAACACATGAAACTACCTACATATAGGTTCTATTGTCCATGTAGAAATTGTGGTAACAATTTGAAAGTTGATAATGTTGAGGAAATTAAGAATCATGTCATATACAATGGGATCATACAAGGTTATAATGAATGGTATTGGCGTGGAGAGAAATTTAATTATGGATCAGAAAATGTTGATACTAATAGTTGTGGCATAGAAGATATAGACAATGATGATAATGTCAATGATGAACCGATTCAGGATGACCCGATTCAAGATGATATGGTTGATGAGATGCTACGTAGTTGTCGGGAAAATGTCATTGATCCACCTTCTTTATTTGCAAACGTTGTCCATGATGCTGAAAAACCATTATATAAGGGTTGTACTAAGTTCACGAGGTTGAGTGTTGTGATGCGATTATATACTCTTAAAGCTCAAAACTGGTGGAGCGATAAGAGTTTCACTTCACTGTTGTCTTTGTTAAAGGAAATTCTTCCTGAAGGCAACGAGCTTCCAATTTCAACATATCAAGCAAAGAAAATAATGTGCCCAATGGGAATGGAGGCTAAGAAGAATCATGCATGTCCAAATGATTGTGTGTTATTTTAGAAGGACTATACTAATTTGATAAATTGTCCAAAATGTGGTGCGTCAAGGTATAATACCACAAATTCAACTAAGGCTAAAAATGGCTCTCCTGTCAAGGTGATGTGGTATCTACCAATAATATCATGATTTCAACGCTTATTTGCTTATACAGAAGATGCGCAAAAATTTTCTTGGCATGGGGAGTTAAAGGCCAATGATGATGGCGTCCTACGACATGCATCTTATTCACCACAATGGAAGAAAATTGATTTATTGTACCCTCAATTTGGTAAAGAACCAAGAAACGTAAGACTTGAACTTTGTACATATGGAATGAATCCCTATGGTACATTAAGCAGCCAACATAGCACATGGCCTGTTATGATTATTATATACAATCTTCCTCCTTGGTTGTGTATGAAAAATAAGTATGTCAAGTTGTCAATATTGATATCAGGGTCCAAGCAACCTGGAAATGATATTGATGTTTACCTTCAACCTCTAATTTATGACCTAATAAAACTATGGGAAGAAGGTGTTATGACATATGATGTTTCACGTAAAGAGATCTTTAGTTTGCATGCTATGTTATTTTGCACGATTAATGATTTTCCAGCTTATGGAAATTTGTTTGGATATAGCATAAAAGGATACAAAGCATGTTTTGTTTGTGAGGAAAATGTTGATTCAATCTGATTGAAACATGGTGGTAGAATCATATATCTTGGTCATCGAAGATTTCTCCCACCAGTACATCCTTATCGAAGGCAACACAAAACCTTTAATGGGTCAACTAAGGAACGAAGTGCTCCTAAACCTATACTAGGAAATGTTGTATATGATAGGGTGAAACATATTGTTAATGAATTTGGAAAGAGTTCAAGTAGTCGTACTCTCACATGTGACAAATCTCTATACAAGAAGAGGTCAATATTCTGGGATCTTCCTTATTGGAGATCTTTGTCAATTAGACACTGCATTGACGTCATGCATGTTGAAAAAAATGTTTGTGATAGCATCATTGGTACGCTATTGAACATACCAGGAAAGACTAAAGAAGACATCAAATCTAGAAAAGATTTAGAATTAATGGGTATAAGAAAAGAATTATCAGTGGAGATCAAGGGTCACCGCACATATTTACCACCAGCTTGTTACACTTTGTCAAAGCAGGAGAAAAGGACTTTATGTGAGTGCTTGTATAATATTAAGGTTCCACAAAGATACTCTTCTAATATTTGTAGATTGGTATCAAAGAAGGATCTGAAGTTGATAGGTCTCAAATCTCACGATTTTCACACCTTAATGCAACAAATTTTACCTATGGCTATTCGATCTATATTGCTGAAGCATGTAAGGTTTGCAATCACAAGACTCTATTTCATCTTCAATGAAATATGTAACAAAGTGAGACATCCTGATATTCTCGATAGATTACAGAAAGATGTAATTGTTACCATGTGTCATCTTGAAATGTACTTTCCTCCTTCATTTTTTGATATCATTGTTCATCTTGTAGTACATATTACAAGGGAGGTGAATATGTTGGGTCCCATTTTCTTACATTGGATGTATCCATTTGAACGCTACATGAGTGTTTTTAAAGGTGATGTTCAGAATCGTTATCGTCCTGAAGGGAGTATTGAGGGTTATGTAGCTAGGGAGGTGATGGACTTTTGCAATGATTTTTTGAATTGCAATGAAGCTTCTCGTGATCTAAAAAATTCCCATCACACTGAATCTTATTATGGCAAAGGAACTCTGGGAGGACGAGTGAAAAGGAATCAGTCATGAGTTGTGGGAACAAGCACATTTGTATATTTTACACAACATCGATGAAGTTAGTAGCTACATCACAAAATGCAATGATCTTATCAAGAGAAATCATCCACAATCCAGTTCAATGTGGCTTGCAAAAGAGCATAATTGAACATTTATTAGGTGGTTTGAAGAGAAAGTCTTTAATCAACTATCTGAATCATCGAATAATGTTACTGAGAACATAAAATGGATCGCCTTTAAGCTAAAAATGGATGTTAAGTCATATGAAGGTTATGACATAAATGGATTTTCATACTACACAAAGCGTCAAGATGAAAGTAGTGTAGTCCAAAATAGTGGGGTCACTGTTCAAGTTTGTTTGTTGTATTTTTTTAGTGCCAAAGATAAAAGACACGTGAAGTTGAGATGTCATATTACGGCATCATTGAGGACATATGGGAATTGGACTATACAAATTTCAGAGTTCATATCTTTAGGTGTAATTGGGTTGACAACAACAAAGGAGTTTTAGTGGATGAGTTGGGTTTCAAATTGGTGAATTTTGAAAAGATTGGTGAGAAAGATGAGCCATTCATCATGGCAGACCAAGCAAAACAAGTATTCTACATTGATGACCCGGCAAATAAAAATTGGTCTGTCATTCTTCATGGAAAAAGACAGTTTATTGTAGATCCTATAAATGAAGAAGAATACTATGAAAAATATGATGATTCCAGCCCATTCTCAGTTGGTTTTCCAAGTGGAAATGTTGAAGATAACACCGATGAATATTATAAACGTCAAGACCATGCTGAAGAAATTTTACTTGACTAACAACTCAACCATTACTAGAGGCATGTATTCTTTGAATTATTTATTTTATTATCATTCAAGCACGTAATCTTTTAAATATACATCATATATCATTCAACCACTTGTGCTTTTATTATCACTTATGTTTATTCTATCATGTATACTTGTAGGTTCTAAAATGGAAAGTGAAGATGAACATTCTGAGCATAAGCACCATGAGGATGGTAGTGATGATCCTAAGAAAAGTAGAGGTCCCACACTAATGCGTAGGCTACAGGAGCTCAGGGCCAAAGGGGATCCAGTTTGATATGACAAGAGCACCTATTGGGGAACATGCTAGTGCTTTCAAGCATTACATAGGGGTGATTGCACATAGTAAGGTGGCAATAGATATAGAAAATTGGCATGATGTTTCTAATGCCTTAAAAGACCTCCTATGGATAGATATATTTGTGAGTGGAAGTGATATTATTTTAATTTGTTTTTTGTTTATTGATTCTAATTTAGTTTTCTTGGAATTAATTCCTTTTCAAAACAACATTATTGCTTCTTTTGTATGTGTAGGGTGTTTTTCATCTAAATGAAAAAGATCACAAGAAAAAAGTGCTACAATGTTGTGGTGTACGATGGAGGGCTTTTAAGACATATCTCACAAGGGAATTTATAGATAATCCTAAACAAAAGAAGAAAGAAATAGATGCATATATTTTTATAGATCCTAAGGTGTGGGCAAGATTTGTTGCAGCTAGGAAATCAAAATAGTTTCAGGTAATAAAGATTGTGATGTATTGTATGAATCTTTAATTTTATACAATTAAGGAGGTGAATCTTTTTATATATGTTTGCCAAGTCTAAATTGCAATACCTCATTTTTTTTATAAAGGGAGCCTATCACTTCTTATTTATTCATATCGTAAAAAACAATGGCTACAATGTTCACATCAAAATCCTCTAACAACGTTCGAGGATTTTCTAAGCAACAGGCATGAGTGGCTAAGGTATGGGTGACCCCATTGCCTTGCCTACGAATAAAACAACAATGAAAAGAAAGAAGAACATAATATAAACAACTGATCTCTGCCATAGTGTTGTCCTCATATCCACGTCCCCATCCACCGACCTTCATTACACGCACAAGAGGCTCGCTATCCGTCTCCACTATCAGATCCTTTAGGCCTAGGTTCAAGGCTAGACGAATGCCATGTAGGACTACCATTCCCTATACACTAATCACTGAGAACGCATGGTCCATATGACATTGGTACGTAGCCTTGATGCTCCCTAGATCATCCATGATAACTGTGGCAATACCTGCTCGGCCCCCTACCTGAACGATGGCATTTGCATTCAGCTTGAAACACCCCTGAGGTGGAGGATTCCAAGTTGAAAAATCCATGACACTCTCTGTCTGTATCATGCTACTCACTGTTGTAGAGTAGCAGCCATAATCCGCCACCAACGTGAGAAAACTCATAGTGAGTGCAGACACATACAACTCCTGGGGATTAAAAATGTGCTTGTTCCTGGCTGTCCATGTTGTCAACAGAAGGGTGGCGCCATCATCTTATCTCCTCAGATCGTCATCACATATCAGCTCCCTGGTGAAGCTCCTCATCTCCATACCTATGTGGTTGGGCCAGCTTAGCTGTCCCACTGCCCACATAGGCCCCGTCAATGTACACAATAATAGCGCATGAGTAGTGTCCTCCCTGTGTAAGGAGCACTGTGGGCAAAGCTCGTCCTAAACTGCATGCCTCCTAAAGAGGTATGGTCAGTAGTATATCCCTGAGTACCCACCATATGAAGTGCTTGAGTTTTGGAGGACAGTGTTGTTTCCACTCTCTGCCAATCATCTTCTTCCAAATCATCCAGTAGGTCCTCTCCTATGCGCATCAGTCTGTATGTGCTGCAAATGCTGAACTCTCCTCTGCTTTCCCTATCCCAGCATAGAGTGTTTGTCACCTCCCTTGTGCTCAAAGGTATGGCCCTAATCATAGAGTGGATATGGGGTGGGAAAACATCTGACAATGTGCTCTCGTCCCACTGTCCCGTCTCCTAGTCAATTAGTACAACCACTGATGTGTAAGCCACCGGTCTCGGAATAAGATATGCTTCGCTGTCCCTCCCAACTATAGAATCCACATGTTCTAATAGATATCAATCATCCTTCCCATCTCCACTCTCCACAGAATGCCCGGTCTAGCCAGCTGAAGTGTGCCCCGTATACTCCTCCATGTATAGCTTGGCGCTCCCCCCACCGTAGAGTGTATCACTGAAGTATGTTTGTAGTACTTCTCCTTCATTACATGGTTGATCAAGGACCCCTCATTGGTAGCCAGACGCCACCCCTACTTTTCTAGTAAAGCTTGATTGAAAGCAGAAAGATCCTAAAAACCCATACCTCCAAATTCCTTTGGTCTGCATAATCTCGCCCAACTGAGCTGCTGGATCTTCCTCTCCCCGTCCTTTGCCCCGCACCGGAAGCGTGTAATCATAGAATGTATATCATCAATGAGTCCCTCTGGCAATCTAAAAATACTCATGAGGTATGTGGGGATCGCCTGTATCACCGCTTTTATGAGCACCTCCTACCCTGGCTTGGACAACAATTGTTCCTTCCACCCCTGCAATTTTTTCCATACTCCGTCTTTTATCATAGAAAAGACTACCTTTTTGGATCGCCCCACAGATGTAGGAAGACCCAAATACCTCTCATGTTGATCCACCTCCCTATCCCCAGCATGTTTATGATAGATTCCCTCCTTTCTGCCTCCACATTTCTGCTGAAAGAAACCTCTATCTTCTCAAAGTTAATTTTCTGCCCGGATGCCCTCTTATATTGGCTGAAAATCTCAGCTAAAATGGAGCATTCTTCTGAGGTAGATCTCGTGAAAACAATTCTATCATCAGTGAAGAAAATATGAGAAATACGTGGTGCTATCCTACATGCCTTTATGTTGTGAATCCTTTTCCTGTGCTACTTTTACAAGAGATAAAGAGAGAGCTTCAGCACAAAAAAGAAAAAGATAGGGAGAGATAGGGTCACCTTGGCATAGTCCTCTCATTGGTCTTATGGATCCCCTCTAGTTTCCATTGATGATGAATCTATGTGAAACACTCAACATGCACTCATACACTTTAGACCTCCACCTGTTCGGGAAACCCATCTTCTCCATCACCCTCCCCAAGAAAGACCACTCTACCCTATCATAGGCCTTGTTCATGTCAAGCTTCAGTGCCATCAACCCCTCCTTGCCTTTCTTTTCAGTGTCTCATGGTATGGAAGAGTTCGTATGCCACAAAGGCATTGTCACTAATCATACTTCTCCCAATAAAAGCACTTTGGTTCTCAGAAATAATACCATTCAGTAGTGGTTTGATTCTATTAGCCAGGACTTTTGTGATAATTTTGTAGGAGACATTACATAGGCTAATAGGGAGATATTTAGAAATGAGGATCAGAACTTCTGTCTTTGGAATAAGCACAATGTCAGTATCATTAACTTCTTCAAGGTTGCGTTCTCCTCTCCACCACCCTATGATAAACTCCACCAAGCTCTTCTTCACCGTCCCCTAGAATTTTTGATAGAAAATAGCTTTCATGCCATTCGATCCATGCGCTTTGTTTGGATGCATTTGCTGAATTTCTTACCAAATCTCACTCTCTATGGATGTCTGCTCCATCTGTACAATATCCTCCTCCTAAAAAGTCCCCTGCATGCCTTCTAGAAAATCTTCCATGCCATTCAGATGTGAAGTGGAGAAAAGTGAAGTGAAGAAAGAAGTGATCACCCCCTCAATCTCATCAGGATCTGTCTACCAGCTGTCATCCTCCTTAAAAATGCCTTCTATGATGTTCCTCCTTCCCCTATGGCTCACCTTATGATGAAAATATTTAGTGTTCTTGTCACCATCTCTCATCTCATTTGTGTGTGCTATAGCATGCTAGAAACTTTCTTCCAACCTCTGCAGCTCCTGCAACTCCTTAGCCAGCTGAGAACACTCCTAAATCATGCCATGTGAAGGTGGTAAATTTTGAGCCCGAACAAGGTCTTTCTCAGTTCTTTGGATTTGTCATTTAATGCACCCAAACTTCTCCTTCACCCATGAACTCAGTCTATCAGCATACTCTCTAGTCTGTGATAACAGGCCTCCTCCCTGATTGTCCTGCCAAGCTTGTTCCACCACTATCCTGCACTCTTGAGATGAAAGCCATAAAGTCTCAAATATAAAGCTCTTGTCTCTCTCCTCTTCCTTCCTGGCGCTCTCTGCCCATAGAAGGATCTGCCCATGATCTGAGTTGCCAATAGGAAATTTTTTGACTTTCCGCACATTGAAGATATCACATCACTCCCTATCCGCCAAAAAATGATCCAGTCTTTCCCTAATAAGATTATCAGCATGCAACCCTCTCCTCCAAGTGAACTTAAAACTTGTGGACCCCAAATCAACAAGCTGACACTTTCAATAGCATCTCAGAAATTCCTCATCTGCCATTCACTACGTGGCTGCCCCCCTTGTTTCTCATGAGCTGTTGTGATTTCATTAAAGTCAACCCCAAAAACTGTAGGTCTGTGAGATGCCCTGTGAATATCTATCATAAGGGACCATGTCCGCCATCTCTCCTGCACTACTGCCCAACCATAGATCCCCACAAAGCAGTAATTATTGTCTGTATTGTTTTCATCTATATCTGCACAAATATGATGATCTGAGAAAGACGTGATAGTCACCCTATATCCTCTCCACCAAAGCCCCAAACCTCCCGATCTGCCCCCGCTGCCCACCCCAAGACCACTGTCAAAACCACACGCCCTCCTGACTCTTTCCTGATCTGAACTCCTACACATAGTTTCCACCACGAAAGCTATGTCAGGCATCTCTCTCCAGCACCGTCTCTTGAGAGAGTTCCCCATCCCAGGGTTGCCCAAACCCTGGATGTTCCACACCAAGGTTTTCATTGTTGTTCACGAGGTTGGGCCATCCCAGCTCCCGCTACTTGCTTTCCTGTCACAGCTAATGTATTTTTTGACATACGAGCTCTCTTCTCCGCACCCTGTCTAGAAACATCTGCCATTATGATGACCCCTCCTTCACCTACTCTCTCCCTTTTTTGTTTAGTTTTCCCCTCCATTGATGACTTCTTTATATGTAGTCCTCCATGCATGTCCCCTCTTCGAGTGAACCTTCTGTCATTGCCTATAGCACAAGTACTTTGAGGTTCCTATTCAACCATTGGTACTGTAGGATCAAGACCTGCATGTGTTTGCTCTTTAGGATCAAATTCTTCATGTGCTTGCTCCTCCAAGCTCAATTTGTTGGTTGTTTCCCTCTCTAACATCCCTTAAATATATTCAACTTGTGCGACCGCCATTGGGAGTCCTCCTTCCCTGTGATACTGTGCCATCGCCCTACAACCCTTGTTCTACAACTCACACTGATGTGCGTCATCCACCCCTGTCACGATCTCTTTGTCCCTCTGTCCAGTCACCTTCTCACATTGTTGATCATCCCCCATCTTCTTTGATCTCGCTTCCTGGCACAATAGTTTCCTACCCCTATTACATCCTTCATTGATTCCCTTGTCAGGTATAAATGTCTTTGTGGTCTTCAACTGTGTGTCCATCTACACAACCATCGAGGAAGCAGTCATTGTCATCTTTGTGTGTGCATCCCTCTGCTCAGTCGTCGGGAAGACGCTATCAAGTTCTTATTGTGATATAATGATCTGTGACGCCACCTCCTCTTCCTCCTCCCCCTATGTACCTCTCCCCTTGTCAGTTCCATCCACCTTGGCCCCAAATATGTTCGACCCTCCCCACGATCCCCCTCTTCCCATCGCACACTTCCCTTTGGTTTCCTCATGAAGACGAGCTTCCTCTTCTCGATGTTCCACCCAAAAAGTTCTTCCTTAATGGAGATTGCCCACCGTTTGACCGGTGAGGCCTTCACCCACAACCCCCATTGTCTCTACTAATCCTCCTCCTCATCCTTTGCCACCTCACTGCAGTCTTTATCGATATGTCTGATCATGTCGCACGTAAAGAATAAGTTTGGGAGACACTCTTACCTTATCTCGATCACCACCACAACCCCCTTCTCGTCTCTAATTTTTTGTTTCTTTCACAAGGGTTTGGTAATGTCCAAATCAACCCACACCCTACAGGAGGTATCCCATCCAAGGTCTTTCCGATCGACCATCAAGACCTTGCTGATCTTACCCTCTACCGCCCAAATCGCTTCCTCTGTGCGATAACCCAACGACATGTTATAAAGCCTGACCCAGAATGCACATCGATTCAACTCAATCACCTCTGACGTGTCTTCCACACATATGCACCTTACTACTAAGAGGTTGTTATCAAAATTCCATGGCCCCTCGCTCAAGACCTTCTCTTTATCATGCCAGTGCAAGAACTGGATGATGAATAGGTTGCTTGAGATCTGCCTAAAACTCGCTTCGCGATGTAGCGCCCACACAGAGGTCAGGGTCCTCTTCAATGCTGGAAAGTTGTATGGCCTCTCCGTCGCCAGCCTTCCCACGACCACCAGCTCAAGATGCTCACCGCCCGTCCTGATGTCCTCCGCTTTGAAGTCTAACACATATGTCTCCTCCTCCTCTCTAACCCTAAGTGCCACATACCGTTTCACAAGATCATCCCCCATGGTGGTGGAGGGAACCTATAAGAACACAGAGGAATCTACCTCGATGACGAGGGGAGAGAACCCTGGATCATCGTCACCCAGATTACAAACCCTAGGAGACGAGTGGCCAGGAGACGGATTTACATGACTATTGCAATACCTCATTTTAAATGATCAGGCTATTCACCAGGCCCAAAAGGAAAGATGGGCCAAAAATGGGCATGACCATCGCTTGGGGCCCAGTGGTTATCCCTTCTGCCGCCAACTACAAGAGAAGCAATCCTCTTCTGGAGAAGAGACTAGTACAACTCAAGCTAAGCGTCCGCCCCGACACATGACATGGATTGATGCTAGAAAGAATCGAGCAGGTGAAATTGTCAACCCTGCAACTAAGGAGGTGGCACAAAAGATGGTAGGTTTATCCCAACTAAGTAAAGAGTAACTCCCACAAACTTAGATTTATTTATATCTAATTGATATTGTGATTTAATATTTTTATTAACTATGAATAGATTGATCTCCATGAGCAAAAGAAGGAAGGAAAGTTCATCCCAATTGGCCACATGGATGAACTATCAGTTTCTCTTAGTACAAAGGAGCATCCTGGCCGTGTTAGGGGATTAGGAGCTGGCATAGGATTCAAGTTTTATTTTGGCCCTTCACAATCTAAAAGAGCTCGTGTAGGAGGTCTTACATAAGAGGAGGTTGAAGCATTAGTAGCACAAATTTTGTAAAAGAAACAATGTCTTCATTTTAGCCTACTAAAACTTCTCAACCTATTCATATTGTGTGTCTCTCAAGTGATGAGGTACAAGCCCATTCTCCAGTTGTAGAAGGTCATGGGAGCACTCCTAATGACCCACCACAACAATCTACAGTAAGTTTTTGTTCTATATGTTGTGTTATTAGTATGATATATATATGATATATATAGTTGTAATAGGTGCATGGTTTACCGCTACGTAGATAACTTATATTATTTTAATTCTAGATTGGTATGAACTATAAACTTGTAGTCGAGGTTCCAGAATATAATGTTGTGGAAGTGGGTAAGGTATACAACCTTGGTGGTACATTGCATTGCCAACAAATTACTGATGACATTTGTCGTGTGTCCATCCATCTTGTGTATGACGGAATGGGGGACAAACCACTACCCATACCTAATATTGAATATAGTACAGTTGAAGAAGTTGAGGGTGCTATGGTGGGTTGGCCTAGACACTTGGTTATCAATGACAAGGTATACCTAAATTCTACCATATTTTTCATATTTGACTGCATATATGAACTCGTGTAATATAAGTATGTAATTTAATTAACAGGTTTGCAAACCAAAAAGTAAAAATTCTACTAGTCGTCCTTCTATGCCCAATCCAACTTTTATTCTAGAATCTACATTCGATGAGTTGGGAAGTAAATGTAAATGTTTGTGTTGACACTTAGCCAACCAAAGCTCTGGATTACAAATGTTGATCAATTTAACAGAAGATGCAACTGGGAGGGACTTTAACAGATATATTTTTCTTGATGATATTATAGAGTTTTTCATGTATGATTGGCTGAATACGTCGATAATAGAAGTATGGATAAGGTAAGGGTCTATCAATATAGAAAATTCCAATACACATTTTTAGCTTATTTCTATATATGGAAATAATTACAAATATTTTACAACCATTTATATACCGAGACCACAAACTTTGATATAAGGAATGTTGGATTATTAGTTCCTTCAATCACTAGTCAAGTGGAGACACATATTAAGGATGTGAATGAGTACTTCTCTGCTGCATTCAAATATTTTGCTAGTGTGGGGAAGGAAATTATCCTAATTCCTTTTAACGTCCAGTAAGTATTATTATTCAATATAATTTTAATAATGAATAAAATTATTTATTTAATGTTTGTTTTATTCTTACTCAGAGCTATACATTGGGAATTATTGGTGATTGTCCCAAAATTGATGACTCTTTATTATCTTGACCTAATGGGAAAAACAACAAGGGGTCACAAACTGAAATTTCCAGCTATGGAGTAAGCATAAATTTAGTCAATGCTTCAACATGATATTTCTATTTAGAATTTCTAGTTTACCAACTATCATTTAATTGATAGGGGTATAAAGGATTTTTGTGAAGCTAGAGGACAAATACCCACAAAATTAAAGACATTGACTTTGAAAAATATCAAGGTAGCTTCTTTGACAACTGCTTAGTCTTATATGTATTAATTTTAAACTCTTATATGTCAACTCTTATAGTCTTATCTCAACTCTGTTTATAGTAGTTTACTAACATTAAGTATAATTTGTTATTTGTAGTGTCCTATACAAAATAATGATTGGGCTTGTGGTTACTATGTAATGAAATATATGCAAGCTATTGTCAAACAAGCATCACATGACATTCAGACTATAGATCAGGTAATAAAGAATAACATCATAAATTTAAAAATGAGTTGTAGTCATTTTATAAAATATTAGCATGTGTATTTTCTGATACAGATCTTTACAACTCAGCCTTACACACCTGAGGACTTAAATGAATTCCGAGAAGAGTAGTCAGATGCTTTTCTAAATGAAGACAATATAGCGTTGGATTGAATATGTCATCTCCATTTATGTATCTGGTTTTCAAACTCTTTCATGTTTACATTTGCATCTGACATTTAATATCATCTCAGACTTGCAATCTATCATTTTGTAAATTATGATGTGATTATGTGTAACTCAACTGAATATATGAATCATTTTTGTTATGAATGTGTGGTTTGGAATGGTGACGGTTGAGCATCAATGCTCCCATCTCCTAGAGTATATGAATCTTCTTATTCTTTTATTTTGTTATGTTTATGTAGAATTTTAAAAAAATTGTAACTTCTCGTGTCTATTTTCTAAAATAACCGACCCTAGAGGTCTGGTTATCAAGCTTAATCTGTAGGCCTTCTAGCGTCAGTTTTCTTAAATAACCGACCTAATAGGTCCTCTATAAGGTCAGTTGTTTAAGAAAACAGACCCTAGAAGGCCAACATATTGAGCTCCAGACCCTCTAAGGTCAGTTATTTATAAATAAACTGACCCTAAAGATTGAATAACCAACTTCAGACACTCCCTCAATCGACAATTTTGTCGACCGAAATCCTCTCATGTTGATGTTTACAACCTCAAATTTTTTACAACCTCTTGTGTTTATGTTTACTCTGTAAGGTCAGTTTTCTTTGGTCAAGAAAACTGACGCTATAGAGAAAATTCTATAGCGACGACTACTTAGGCGTAGGTTATAAAGTGACGCTACAGGCTTAAAAAAATAGACGCTACAGACCATTCCTATACTAGAGGTGATTTCCTTTTCTATTGTACATATTCATTATTTGACATAGGCCTTGTTTTCTCTCCCTTTTGCTGGGTTCTTTTCCAACCACCCAGGTGATGAGCAAGGTGATGAACAAGACAAGGAGTATATAGCTTTCGGCTTGGACCTAGCTCTTTAAGGTGTTTCTTTGGAGACATGATTTGAAGTAGTTTGGACTTCCCTATATCTAGATCTTATTGTGTATGTTGATGTAACCCTAAAAGGGATTTTGCTGATGCATTTTGTATAATCTTTTATGAAATTGAATTTAGTTAGAATTTTTTTATTCTGCTACTTTCCAATGGTGTTTTGTTTACCATATTTTAATAAGGAGCTGATCTCACCTCCTTTACAGGTACTCTCTTGGAAACTCCTTCTTTACCACGAGAGTGGAAATTATGGAGTTGAGGAGTAGGATTGTGATCCAAAACAAAATTCATACATGGGAATGTTGAATTGAGTTAGGATCGTTGTAATTGCACCGAGAGGTGAAGTGCAACATACAACTCTCCTTTAAAACAAGTGCTTAGTATGTTTAAATTTTGTGCTCCTATTCTATGATATGATATGTGGGTAAAATCCTAAGTCCAAGATACTTCCATATCTAAATTTTAATCTATTTAGTAATCCATTTACTATTTGCTTAATTGTAATTTGTTTAGATTAATCAACCCAATCACCTTTAAAACGGTCTAGATTGTTGAACCTTAGCACTGTTGTGTTTAATTGATTACTAAAGCTCATAGTGTTTGATCTTGACTAAAACTACTTCCGTATACTTGCAGGAATTGGTTAGTTGAGTAATAGATATTTCTTAAGATTGAAACTCATTGCATAATAAACCAACAAACATCCTCATCAATCAGAAAGTTCATCTATGTAGGCCCGTCGACCACCAGTAATACCCCCCTGGGTGGCCTTATTCCTAAGGAATAAATTAGGGACTAATACAGCCATCTCAACTGTGATTGTGGTCTCGACTGCAACAATGGTCTCGACCACAACAATGGTCTCAATCGTGACATAGGTTTCAACCATTATAGTAGTCTTGACCACGAAAGTGGTCTTGACCAATACTCCTATAAATGCCATCCCCCTACTACCTAGGCGCATGTTTTGTAGTTTTGATCTGTGTCTCGTGACTCAGACTTTTAGGGGTTCCCTCCAGCAACCAGCGGTTGCCAGAGCTCTGTGGGAGTCTCTAAGGTCTAAGAGGACTGAAGAGCACACCTTATGTCTATCCCTATGATCTTCCTCCATCCACCTCTGCTTTCCACCATCTTCCATCCTTTTCTAGCCATTCCCAATCACCTTCCACCCCCGTTCATTCACCAAGGTTGTTGTTTGGGACAGAATCAAGGAGAAAGGAGGAGAAGGAGTCTAGAAGGCCACAGAGGAAGACTCAAAGGATGAGATCTAGCCCTTTCAGTGGCTAAGGAGTGACATACAACTCTCCTGTATGAGATAAATCTCTTCCTCTTCCCCTTTCTGCTACTATTCTCCTTTGTTTATGTATAAATGATGTTATTCCATCTTTATTCGATACCAACTGTACTTATCCATGGCTAGTTGAGCTCCTTCTTAGCTATGCAGCCTGTTTTGGGAATTTTTATATACGTTTATCTTTAGCAAGTAGTTTTATTTCAAATATAGTATGCTATCTGTTCTATCTTCTCTTTTCAATTATGATTACTAGTTTGGTTGATCTCTTTCTTGCTTGAACCTCCATTTCTACATAGATTGAGATTTTAGCTATAAAAATGGATAAGAGAGGTAGTTTGGATCAAATATGAAAGGAGGAGGTCCAAAGGAGAGGTTACATCCAAAAATAGCATGTACCATGGTAGTTGCTCCTGTGGGGTCATCTCTCTTGCTCTCGTGCAATGTGACTAAAACCCCATCAATAATCTAAACCTCTCTAAAGGATTATGGATCAACACCCCCAGATATCCCAGATACCCTCTCAGGTTAGATACTTGTGAGGGTGTTTGAGGGTTGTCTACATCTGAGAAAGGATGCATAGACTGCCCAACTTCTGGTTACATAGTCAGGAACTCCTTCTCTCTGATTAGTAGACTCTGATTGACTTTGTATTACTTTCTTTGCTTTTCTTAAGGTAAACACAGCCATTGTATTAATAAAGCCATATGGCATCTACAAAGACAAGGGAAGCAAGCAATTTTGGTAACAAAGTAGTCAGAGGTATTAAATCGGGAAACAAGTTTGATCGGATATGAGTAAGACACTTCAGCATGGACTCCTCCCCAGTAAGCTGGACAAAGCAGCTTTCAAACGGAATCCTTCCACAATCATGGGTAACACTTGTATGATTAAGACCCCAAACACCAGAGCCAAAGCTTTCGAGACACGAGCCCTGAAGAAAGCCATCTTCTTTCCACAGATGGCTAAGCAGAACGGGAGCAGACACCGACCATAAGAAAATCAACCTAACTGGATGGGGGTAAGCCACAACCAGAACCAAGACAACAGGATAAATACCAAAAAAACATCGACCTAAACTGACACCAGTAGCACCACAGAGGAAAAAACACATACAAGTTGTAGGCAGTAACAAAGGCAAAAGCAAAACTGGCCATAAAACAGCCGCCTCCATTAAACCGCAAGGGCAAGAACAGGTTAGTGATAGGAGAATGTGGGAGGTACACAACGGAGAAACCCCACCACCACTTCCACCCTACGGCTACCACCCTTCTTGGGCCTAGCCACAAGAAGTAAGATGGACAAACCGTACTGGTGAAAGCATCATGCACCCCACCGAGAGTCCCCGAGAGCTCCCCTGCCCCTACAGGCCAACGCCTCAGGCAAGCCGACCCAATTCCATGCCACCACTGCCAGAACCAGACACAAAGGGAAGAAAAAGACAACCAAAGAAACAAATAGGAAAAGGAAAAGAGCAGGCCACCACGAGCAGGAAGGGGGGAAGGGAAACAGCCACTCCAACACCAGAAACAACCATAGAGAAGAACATCTGTGTGCTCCACAACCTCTTCGTTCAAAACCATCGGTCGCACCGCCAAGCCAGGACCCCCAGGAACCTTTGACGCCGCGATGCCACCTTTGTTTTGTTTTATTTTGTGACATTTTTCTAGACTAGTTCTAGTTCCATAAATTTATCAACTATTGGATTGGCCTAACCAACTTTAGAGTGAGATATTAAGTACCCATATCCCTGTGTTTGACCATGTATACCTATTTCGACCCCATATTAAGGTTGTGGGGGTCCTTGAAGGTTTCAACTTATAAATATAAAGTCTAATTCTCCTTTGGGATCATTCATGTACTTTTCAGATGCACACTAAGGGCCGATCGAGTTTCAACCTTAAGTATTTTCCTCCTTCCTTATTTAAGCAACAAGATCATATAATTAAAGTATATTAGATAGGTAAGCATGTCAATTGGAAAATATGAGGCATATTTTACAAGATCGGTCCTTATCTTGTACCAGATGATGTGGAAAAATGTAGGAGATCCCAAGGAGGTTTAGGATATGAGATTATACATACTATATCAGTAGTCATGAGAAGAGATAGAGAATTTTTTGGAGATTTTGTTGAAGCAACAAGATTGTATCGAAGAATCAGCTAATGGTCATAAGCTTTATGAGAGAAAGAAAATATCTAGAGATTTTGGTAGAGGAGTCCAGAGTAGTAGTGGATACATAGGAGGTGTTGGTTTCTTCTCCATGTTAGGATGAGGTATTAGTTGTTTTCATAGACAAGGATCTGGTTCAAGCAATTTTGTATCTTCCTATAGTTAAGGAAGATCTAGCCCTAGTAGATGGAATACACCACCAAGATTGGATCCTTCATCTAGACCTTCAAGATCATCAAATTAGTGACATGACCAAAAACACATGATATAGTAGTATGTGACACTTGTGGCAGGGCACACGCTAGTCAACATTGGGTAACTGAATTAAGCATGTCACTACTATGGGCATATGGGACATTTTATGAGAGATTGTCAGAAGATCCAGATCATACCGGCACATAGTTCATAGTCTCTTATCAAACTCCACATAGTAAGGAACCAACTAGAGGAGCCACTTCTTTAGTAGATTTAGTCTCTAGAGAGGGAGCACCTAGTAGTAGTAGTGGACTACGAGGACATCATGGTAGAGGGAGATCTACTAGACGTTTCTTTTCTATGACTCCACATGAAGGAGTAATCTAGCCTAGAGTTATTACAGGTGATATGCTTCTTTTTGATAAAATTTCATTTACAATTTTGATGGATATTGGTGAAACACATTCCTTTATATAGAGATATCCATCAGTAGATTGAATCTTTTGACTCATTTTTATCTTATGAATTGCTTTTAAGAGTACCATTAAGTGAACCAACAATTTTGAAAATTGTATGTCCCAAATGTCTTTTGAGTTTTAGTGGATATATTATAGTGGTTAATCTCATACCCTTAGACATTAATTTGTTTCAAATAACTTTGAGTACATATTTCTTTGAGACATATCACATCCAATTAGATTGTTGGAAGAAATAGGCTATCTTTCAACCAGGTGGGTTTTCCCATCTCTTCTTTGGAAATAGGAAATTCTTACCCATGTATATATTATCAACTATTGTAGCTAATAAGATGATGATAAAAGGGTGTGATGCCCTTTTAGCACACGTGGTGGATGCAAAAGTAAAGAAAACAATAGTTAATATAAAGGATGTTCCCGTAGTATGCACGTACCCATATTTCTTTCATGATGAGCTACTAGGTTTATCACCTGAGAGAGATGTAGACTTGATAATATAGATTTTACCTAGTAGTCATCCAATATCATTACTAGCCTATAGAAAATGGAATCTACAAATTCAAAGGAATTAAAAACTCAATTACAAGAGTTGTTGGATAAGGGTTTCATTCAACCTAGTATATCTCCTTGGGGAGCTCCAATTCTTTTTGTGAAAAAGAAGAATCAAACTATGTGGTTATGCATAGGTTATAGGGAAGTGAATATGACAACCATCAAGAATAAATATCCTTTCCCTAGGATTGATGATCTATTTGATCAGTTGCATGGACAACAACCATTTTAAAGACAGATCTTAGGCCAGGTTATCATCAGTTGAGGATAAATGCATCATATGTACCTAAGCCAGCCTCATGACAAGATATGGACATTATGAGTTATAGTTATGTCTTTTTTACCAACAAATTCCCTTTCAACTTTTATGTACATGATGAATAGGGATTTCAGATCGTATCTAGAACAGTTCATAGTAGTGTTTATATATGATGTCATTATATATTCCAGAGATGCCGAACAACATGAGCGATATATGAGGATATCCCTACAGTTGTTCAAGCAACATTGAATTTATTTTAAGTTCAATAAATGTGAGTTTTATGTTGGCTGAAGTTTCTTTTCTTAGACATGCCAAATCAAGAGAAGGAGTCAATGTAGATCCTAAGAAAATGGAATCTATTATTTAATGGGAGAAACCCACAACCCCTACTAAGATTAGAAGTTTTCTAGGTAACACTAGATATTATAGGAGATTTATAAGGAACTTTAGTGTATTAGAAACACCTATTGCACACTTATCAAGAAAGGATATGCCTTTTGCTTGGTCTAAAACATGTTAGTAAAAAGCTTTCAAATATTAAAGGAGAAATTAACTACAACATCGGTTTTGATTTTTCCAAAGTCAGGTAAGGGATGTGTGGTGTTTTGTGATGCATCCATAAAAGGTTTAGGATGTGTCCTTATCCTTGAAGGAAGGGTGGTGGCTTATGCTTCTTGACAACTCAAGAAGAATGAAGAGAATTATACAATACAAGATCTTCAACTTGTAACATTAGTAGATGCCTTAAAGACATGGTGTCATTACCTCTATGATGAGTCATGTTAGGTCGTTACTGACCATAATAGTCTAAAGTACATTTTACACAAAGGGATCTCAACTTGAGATGACACAGATGGTTAGAGCTCATAAAATATTATGATGTAACCATTGATTACCACCCTGGGAAGGCCAATGTTGTGGTAGATATTCTAAGTAGGAAATAAATGTCACATGTACAAATGTTTTTTATGGTACGTGTAAAATGAAAATTATTGGTCAAAATAAGAGAAATGAATTTATATTTGAGTGTGTCAGAACAAAGTGGTATGATTGCAGAGATGCAAGTTAGACCTACATTCTATGAGAAAATCAAAGAGCTTTAACAGAATGATAGTGAAATGAAAGAAATCATGCATCATATGATAGAAGGAAAGAGGATAGAGTTCATATATTAAGAGAATGATATGTTATAATAGCAAAACATATTATGTGCACTAAATAACACTGAGTTAAGGAAGAATATTCTTGAGGAATCTCACTATTCTATGTATGAAATACATCCAGGTAGTTCCAAGATGTACAACAACCTCAAGGAACTGTGTTGGTGGTCAAGATTAAAGAGATCCATAAGTGAGCGGGTAGCCAAGTGTGGTGTTTGCCAAAAGTCAAGGTTGAGCACTAGAAAGCAACATGCACCCTTCAACCACTACCTACTCCAATGTGTTAGTGGAAAACATATTACCATATACTTTGTGGGAGTGTTACCTAGAAATTCACATGGTTTTGACTTGACATGGATGATTATGGATAAAGTAAATAAGTCTACTCATTTTCTACCTACTAGATCAACTTGGGATGCACTAAAGCTAGCTAAAATCCACATAGATGAGATATTTAGATTGATTGGTGTATTAATCACTATTATATTTGATAGAGAATCCAAGTTCACATCTAGATTCTAGAATCATCTACATCTTCCCTTAGTAATAGGTCCAAAGTTTAGAACATCATTTCATCTTCAGACAGATGGACAATCAGAGTGGATAATGGAAGCATGTGTATTATAGTTCAATGGAAGCTTGGATAATCACCTTAGTCTTATGGAGTTTGCATATGACACCAATTATCATTCCTATTTATGCATGATTATGAAAATATGTATGGGAGGAAGTGTATATCTCCTAGTTGTTGGTATGAAGTTGGAGAAAGATAGATTGTAGGTATGGGATTGGTGAAAGGAACAATAGAAAAGATATCTATGATAGTCCATAGTTGAAAGTTGCACAAGAAAAATAGAAATGTTACATAGAAAAATGAAGTAGACCACTTCAGTTTGACATTGGGGATGAGCTTTACTTGAACATGTCACAAAGGAAAGGTGTAAAGAGGTTTGGAAATCAAGGCAAAAAAACACCTAGATATATGGCTCTATATCCAATCATTCAAAGGGTTAGACTAGTTGCTTACAAACTTGAGTTGCGTCCTAAATTATCCAACTTACATGATGTGTTTCATATAACCATGTTGAAGAAATACAATCTAGGTATAGAGAATATCATAGACCCAAAAACATTATAGTTAAGGGAAGATGTTTCCTATGTGGAAGGTCCTATATGAATTCTAGAAGGAATGATTTGAAAGACTAGAAAGAGGGAGGTACCCCCAGTAAAATTTCTTTGGGAAAATCATGGTGTAGAAAAAGCTACTTAGGAGTTAGAGTAAGAGATTATAACAAGTATCATTTCCTCTTCTAGGAATTTTGAGATGAAATGTTTATTAGAGTGGATATTGTTACAAACGACACTCCCAATTCTAGGTAATCATTAGATTAAAAATAATCTTAGAGTTAATTATGTCTTCAAAAGTGCTTTGGATTAATTGGATGCTTTGTGCTTAATTCAATTTACATTTGGTTCTTGAATAATGAATTATGAGATAACTTAACATATGTGTGAAGGGAAAGTTTTAAAGATAATTAAAGAAAATATTAAATAGAGGTTACTCATAAGAGATCATGCTATTTTTTATAGAAATCTAGATAATTCAATTGTGAATCCATAGAAACAAGAATGAATCAAATCATAGGTGAAATGGAGAAATTGAAGCCTTTTTAGTTATCTACAAAGTTTTCATCAGTTGAAGGTTTCATTGAGTGTAAGTATTGATGGTTTCATTGAGCCCTTAAAGTGATGGTTTGCAACTAAAGGTTTTATTGGTGTGCAAATAAATGGATTTATTGAAGAGTCACAGAGCAAAGGATCCACAACTAATGGTTCTGCTAGAAATATGCCTACTGATGGTTCAATAGGAAAGCATCTTCTGATGGTTTTGCTAGAGTGTTGTCTGAAGGTTTTTCTAGGAATCCTCTTCTAATGGATTGATTGATGAACATCAGTCAAAAATAGAGTAGGCTGACACTTTTAGAAAGAAATGTTTGTGATGACAATCATTAATCAAAGGCTCAATGATCAAAGGTTACAACCGATGGTTGTCCAGACTGAAGGCTTGCCTTTTGATGGTTTGTCTACGATGCTACCTAGCTCGTCGAATCACCAAAAGCTTATTTCTCTATAAATACTAGATGAAAACTGATGGAATGAGATTCATTAGCTTTGATTTGGTTTCTCTTCTCTCCTAAACCCTAGAGAAGCAATAGACAATGATCACAAAGGCAATCTTGAGGACGACAACAAGTAGGAACATGGAAGACGATGGAAATTGATGCATTTTTTTAAGACCAGACTTTGTAAGTAAGTTACCATAGATTCCTCTTCTTTACATGGCCTCTTGGAAATAATTCTCTATTTCAAAAATCTAAGGCTTTTCTTCACTTTCATTCTTCATTTTATACCTCCATACGATTTCTTTTAGGTTTGTTTACCCACTATGACCCCATTTAGAGTTGGTTTTTGAGGTCTTGAGCTTAAATCAGAGCTTTGTAGATTGAGTTCCAAAGTATCACACATGAGATCAACAATCTAGAATGTATATTGGTGAGTGGAAAATAACTTTTGAACAATGATTTTAGAGTAATCAAGTTTAAATAATCAATTGTATGTACTAATATGTTTGTTGATGAATGATTTGAAATTTGTAAAGTCTTGATATATGATTTTAGTTGAACTATTAAATGATTAAGTATACTTGAGATACAATCATATGGCTTGATTTGTAGTTGTGCTGGTTGATGCATATGAAATTCAATGAGCAATTTCAACTATAGCTATTATTATGCTCATTTATCAATTAAAGTGAATTGTTTGTTCAAGCGAGTGAATCATTCTCTATCAAAATTCAGCAAGTGGAAATGGAAACCCTAAGTACGGAGAAAATATAGAAATAGCAAGATAAATATATTACTTGCAGAAATGAAAGAATCACTAGACGTAGATGCCCTAAACACCATAGGATTCATCATGGAGGTCTGCACCATGAAGGAGGAGATTTTCATATCGAATAGCAGAGTCCAAGATAATCAGATCATACTAGAGGTATATGGGGGACTAAGCCCATCGAGGACGGTGCCCAACAATAATCATAGATTCTGGTGGTACCTAGTATAATTAACTTACTACTCCATCAGTTAGGATTTGTGGGACCACTTATGCAAGCAGTTAAGCCAAGTAATTTGACTCTGCCTGAGTACCTAGGTTAGAGGAGGAGTCCAGATATCCACCTTCTCCCATTAGCCACCAAGGCCAAATGTAGTGAGGCCCGTTGCAGACAGGGTAGATATTTAGTAGACTTAGAATATCATGCCTACTCTAAGTCTTATACGGCGAGATCATAGCTTGTTTTGATACTTGCACATGTTTTGGACTACTTCATGTGGGTCCACAACACATAATAAACAAACTAAAAGATTAGTGAATGTATTTAGTTTATCTATTTCCTGTAATCATTACCAAATCAACTGCCATGTCGGATGATTTACAATTTTTAACTACCATGTGTTTATTTATCTATTTTGGTTCTATTAATAATACACATATGAAATAACATGGTTTCTTTTTAATTTTATACGCACTGAGCCAATATCTCATCAACCTAGTGAAATATGTTTAAGCAAGGCTCCAACTCTACAGAAGGAGTTAGAGTCTGGTTATCACAAAGAGTAGTCAGTCGAGGTCTTGAGAGAAGTAGGTAGAGTAATTAGATGGTCTCTTATCCTTCATCTAGATCCTAAGAGAAAGAGAGTGAGAAAAGAGAGCAGTTTATAATTAGTTGTACTTGATATATATTAAATGAAAGCTCTTTCTTTTATGTATAAGTCAAACTCTATTCTAGCCTTTCATGGTTTGCATAACAAGATGTCATCTTTCTAGTTAACTTGATGCTGATTTAGTTCTATGTAATTAAAAAAGGAAAATTTAAGACTAATTTTAATTTAATACTTAAAAGTGAATGGTTAGTATGATCCCTCTTTGGTAGGCCTAGACCTTGATTAGTGGGTGTGGGTCACGTCAAAAACCATAATTGAAATCAAAATATTGTGGTGGAACCAAACAGAGAGTAAACAAAGGCAATATACAAAGTATATTGTAGACACACTTTGAGTAATTGAAAGCAGTGCATTGTAGTTGCCACATAGATAGTAATCAGAATCAATGTACTGTGGTGGAATCACACAAAGAGTAAATAAAGACAATATATTGTAATGCAACCACAAACATATAGGAAAATAAATCTAGAAAACTATAATGGAGACACACCTTGAGTAAATGACAACAATGGGTTGTAATTGGACACATAGACAATAACTAAAATCAGCATATTATGGTAGAACCACACTAGAGTAAGCCGTGATAATGTGCTATAATTGAACCACACACATACTATAAAAAAATCCATCACACTATGGTGGAGATACACTTTGATTAAATGAAAGTAGTGCATTGTAGTTGGGGCATCAATGATGGAATGATGGCATAAGTGGATCTGGGCAGCGATAATGTATATATAATCATATTTTCTGGGTCAATAGCAGGGATATGTGCAATGATGTGGTCAAAAGGATGAACATTACCTTCAATCTTTTGGACTCTTTTATGCGTGTTGTGGGTTGTGGTTAGTTCATATAGACAAACATGTAGATGAAATAAAGAAAATAGAGGGGGGCCCTCATTTCTTGAATTGATAATGTGCATAAAGAAAAAGAGGGGACTCTCATTTCCTAATTTGAATACACAAGAGAACTAGAAAAAAGAGGTAAACAAGATGTCCTAAAATGATTGTGGTCTTAGTAGGTTTGGTGGAAAACATGAGGTGTTCTTGTTTGAGGGTAGAAGATGAAGATCATGAAATAAGAGGGTATGGATACAAAGGAAATCAAGAAGTGAAGGTAGGAAGAGATTGCTTACCTTCTTCAACTTCTTCACATAGTGTTGTCATAATGAGCGTACAAGCCAATGGACCACAACACTATCTAAGAGGAGCTAAGATACTAGACCCCAAAGGCAATCTTAATCTAGGATGCTTTTGTCCCAGGTCCACAATTGTGATTTGTGATGTGTGCTGATTTAGCACCCTTTTCACAGCCTTTTAAGTCTTGTCACATGTATCTTTATCCAATGAAAAGAAAGAAATTGCTATCTGCTTCCTTTCATCACAATTTAACTTTATTCTCTCCAAAAAATTGCAAATCTTGTAGATTTAGGACATGAGTCGATCATTTCATCTACTCCACTTGATCAGCTCACTTGCCTCAGGCGATCATCTCAACTGCCTTAGCCGATCGGATGCCACCCCTCAGAGTGGCACTCCATTCAAATTAAAATGATCAATTCAAACTCTAAAGCAGGATTTCTCCCACCCCAGATGAGCGGGTCAAAGTTGCACTACCACCTAAAGACTAGGGTTGCTGACTGCCTTCCCTTGTTTCCCGCCTACCCTAGCCCCAACTAATCGGCTCACACCTGAATCGATCAGTTGGTTGTGTGTAGCCAGTTCAAAATTCTAGCTGCTAGCCTCTTTTCTTCCACAACCCTAGTTGTAAAAGCCCCCTCCTTCTCCTATACAAGGAGGGGCACTTCCTCATCACTAGACATCAACTTTTGTATGAAGGATTTTTGAGCAATTGTTCTTATGTTCTTGAGTTCTATATATTAATAAAGTCTATTATTTGCAAGCTAAGTGTTCCCTTTAAGTTTTGTTGTTTTACCTTGCTCATTTTTTATATCTGGTCTTCTTCCCCTTCTTCTATAGATTGGAGCAAGGAATTAAGAGTCAGCCATTTAATTGTCTCTAGCCTTAAGAACTAATCCTTTGATAAGTCTAAACTATGGCTAGAACACTTCTTTCCTCTGTCTCCCTTTTCTCTACAAGCATGACAGAGTAGTTTTCTTATTGAGGCAAAGGGCAATATCCCCTTAGCCATGGTTTGAGTTGACTTAATCCTCAAGAACAACTTCTTCATATGGCTTTTGGTTTTAAGAACTAATGATCTATCAAAGTAATTAAATGATTTGGTCATATGTTAATCTGGGTGGAAATGACCATGGAAACCCAGATTTAGAACACTAAAAATATTCACATAGAGGTTTTGAAATGACCGTGGATCTTCCTCTTTTGGGATGATGAACTAAAAAACATGAGCACCAGGACCAATGGGATCATGTGGAGTCCATCTTTTATGAGTTTTAATTAATTCACATGCCTTCATCGTATTCATTGTTTCAAAGGATTTAGTTCATTCTCACCTAGGCTAAGGTGGTGAAAACCCCTAAAAGCCTTGATTTCCCATCACTTGATTGAATCGCCATTTGGTCTTCTCTCTTTACATTCCAATTTTTTCATTCATAATATTTTTATTTGTGCTAACAATCATCTCAATTTTCCTTGTGATAGGAAAAATTTATTTCTTGTTAAGTGCAATCTTATTCGTGTGTTCCTTCTTGCTTTAGTGATAGTCACCAACCCAAACCCGATCTATAATATCTGTTCTAAAAATAAAATACCAAAAAAGAAATAAAAAGTTATTCAAAACAATTGGGATTAGAGTTAACAGCCTTACAAATGTTGTTTTGTGGGATCGACCCTTCTATACTAACCTTAATCGGGAAGTAGAAAAATGATTAAACTCTAGGATAAATATCTTAGTGATTTTGGTGTACTTCAACACATTATCAATTTGGTTTTGTTGTCATAGACAATAGATTGTTTTCTCGAACCCCCAAAAACTTTTGGAAAACCTTTTTTTTCATTTTTTTAATGCCTTCCAAGTAACATTATGGAAGTGCTACTTCTCTTCCTGCCGAGTTTCCATTCCGACAGTTTGCTTTTTCTGCACACGATTAACTACTTATTTTGTGCATGCGATGCTCGAACACTGATTTTCAATCATTTGATCCTAGGATATATATAACTTTTCACCATCTAAACTATCAAAATTTAATTAGGATGTATGAAGAAGAAGTTGCTCATATGATCAACCAAACTCTAGCGACTCCAACAGAGCACACCTTATTCGACCAAGCGGCTAGAGAAGTCCCTTTGCGAGAAGCCTACATGGCTGAATAAGAAACTCTAGAGGCCAATAGGAGGGAAGCCGAAAGGTAGAAATAATTAAAAGAATTTTTTGTTCCCAAATATACCTATGCCCAACACCCAGTCGTGACTCCTAACATTGTAGCCCCCCAATTTGAGATCTGGACTCAATGGATCACCATGATCCAAGAAAACCCATTCTCTGGAAACAATGGGGAAAGTTGCCAAGGCCATAATGAATCTTAGTCTATCTTCACCCGGTCCACAAATAATTTATGTCATCTACATGTCCATTTAGGTAATTGTTGCTCAAAGAGGAAGACATCCAAGTCATACTGGTCTTTTACTACCTCCCTCCCAAATCTAGTATATAATGCCAAAGATGTCGTTATCCAAGCCCCCTAACCACTGCTTAGATCATTCAAAAGTTTAAGATAACTATTACTTCTAATCACTAACTAAAATTAAGCTTAAATTTATGTTATATTTAATCATACAAAGGTACTAGAAAACATTTTTGATATCTTACTAAGTACATCTATTTATGCTTGAAAGTAAATTTGTTTACAATGTAGTTTGACTTTTACAACAAGGTTGAGAATAGAAGTAAAGTTAATTTGGAAGTAATGGACATCATGTACAAGTTATACAAAACTTCTTTCATCCTCAATCATACATACCCAGGATCAAATGATGATTAAGGGATATCGACTACTAGCTTTATAATATTTCCTCTCAAGAAACCTCTTGATATCTTATCTTATTGGTAGTTGACTTTTGTAGCCTCCTACTATTGAGTACATGTACCTTAACAATCCATTAGAGTGTGAGATGCGTGTTTAATGAGAGAAAATTCATCATGTATCTAGGATAATTGAGATATGATTATTCACTTAAATACATTTAAGAAGATAAAAACACAATAGTTTATGAATTTGAATCACACAACTAAGTAGATAAATTAAAAATAACTTGCAAAATTGAAAAAGTATAGTATATTGATTAATCTCATGTTCATCTTATTAAACATGAACCCATATGAAGTATACAAAAATATTTGGAAGTATTGTATCAAGTTAAGATCTCTTCATACAAAGAACAAAGTAGATCTGGGATTCTAAGTTTAATAAACTAGATCCTTGACCTAGAATGGGTTTAGTCATGCCTATCTTAGATGGCTATATCAATTATCTAGATAAGTGGACTTCTCCTCTAACATGTGTGCTACTGTGTAGAGTAAAAATATAGAAGGCTTAACTACCTACACTTGTGGTTCCAGAAGGATGGTACACTAAGTATGAATAAAACTAAATTGTCTAGAATACCACCAAAATCTTCACTCAATGTTCAATACCTCACTATCTTAGTCCCTTGTACCCTACCAATACATTTAGGATACCTCATCTTGGACTATTCCAATCGGTATCTATGTTCTCTTATTCATGGCATAGACCTCTGGATCCACTCTATGGTGTTCAGGGCATGTGGAGTCATTTTGATAGTTTATTTTTTTCAATGAAGTATGATATATCTCTTGGCTTAAGTATATATATTCAAGCATTCATTCTCAATTTTTTACTCTATGTTGTACTAGGATAGTAACTATTTCCATTTCATTTTTCCTTGAACTGGTAATACTAAAAATGTATGAAAATACAAAAGATAGATATACTTTTAACAATTGAAGTTGCAAATAGACGCGATGAAGCAATTTATTCACACTTTTTGATAATCATACTATTGATGTTTAGCTAGGAAAAACCTAGATATTTTGGTTCCTCTAAATTTGATTATTTTTAAACCCCATAAAATCAAATTCCAACATTCTAAATCTGAAATTCATCTACACTATCAAATTAATTATTGTGTTTCTTCATATATTGAAAATCCAAATGAGGGCTTAGTAGACCAAATATGATAAGATATGGAAAACAAGATAGTTAGTATTCTTCATATTTTTTCTTATATACGTAGACTCATGTTTAGATGGTAATTTTCTCTCACCTTGACTTGTATTATACCTTTAGATATTGAATCTTGTATAACACACCGGAATATGGAAGAATTCCCAAATCTTTCTAAAGTATAACCACCATCATATGCTTTTGTTATGGTGCTACCTATTGGAAAAAGAGAAAGTGGGGAATAAAGGAGAGAATATCAAATAAATCCCATGGAATATCCTAAGGAATGGGGTAGAGAAAATAGAAAAGTTCATAAGAAAATCATTCAGCTTGAACGATCTATGGCTCAATTTTTGGTCCTCAAATTATTCGTATGTTTTCACTATTCCACCCTAGAAACATTATTTTGATTTCTAGTGCTCATAGTTTAGGCTTTGGGGTTGGTGTCAATATTGAAAAATTTCTTTAGAATTTCATAAAATTGTATTAAGTATTTCTTAATATAGGACATTATTTGATTGGCTAAGCCGGTGGCTTCAGTCTCGAGCCACATTGATCACAGACCTAAGAGCCAAGGCAAAGATTTCATAAATCATGAAAAAAAACCACATATAGGTCCACATACTCTGACAGAATGGGGTTGATGCTCACTAGACCATGTTTGAACCACACCAAAGGGTGCAAGGATGGACCAAATCAGTCCCATCAACCACTTTGCATGTATCGATGCGTCTCGACTAAAGTGACTATTTATAATGATGTGATTTGACTTATGCAACTCATCACATGGCCTATGTGGTTAGAAAATCATTCTAACCAGAAAATATTATCCCCTTTGGTTGATGCAGATTCCCATGGACAGATGCCCCTTGTGCATCAATCAATGCATACATTGTTTTGACTCTAATTCTTTTTTAAGTGTGTATGTTTAAAGTGTTGCTAGACACTTTTTACCTCTTTTCATTTTATATTAATAAACACAAAAGCCATAATTTTGACTTCGCCAAATTTAATTTTACACTACAACTCATTAATCAATCAAAAAATAATATAAAACAAGAAATAAGGATATAAACTAAGATTAGGTTTTCCTAGACCTAGGATCACCAAAAAGTCAAAAATAGACTTTTAACACTTAACCCTTAGCTACATATGTAAGTATGCCTTGAACACGCTTTAAGTTATTCGGCGCTAATTTATCCCTGTTTAAATAATTTGAATTATTTTTTGGTGAAATGAGAATTTTATAAAGAAATTTGGAGCATGATTTTTTATGGAATTTAATCCCATTCATTAAAAGCCTACATGTAGAATTACAAAATTGTATGCATATGGTCACATGCAACAAAGGGAGTTGCTGGCCTTCTAGATGGTGAAGCTTATGAATATAAAAACAAAAAAATTGTATGTGGGTCTTGAAAACATAATGATCCTATCTAATACATGGTGTAGGTTTTGAGTAAGACAAATCACATACATAGCTAGAAACCTCAAAGGTATCAAAAGTGAGATGCAAAAAATTGATGATGATTTGTCTCACAAGATACACCACGTTCAAGGACCTTTCATGTAGAAACATCTAAGTCTGTTGGGACATCTTTGAAGTTTTTTTAGGTAAGTCAGGAGGCAACCTTATTCATCCCGCCCTCCCCATGCGAGCAAAAACCAAATTCGAGCTACACTCACTAATTAAGATGGAAAATGGAAACATGGTAGTACTACTACCATTACAAGCATCCCTAACGATGAGGTCATGGACCTCCCTAGGGGGGTGGACATACGTAGTGTACGTCATGGGATTTTTAAGGGTATCTTTCGCTAAGGCATCAGCCACCTCATTGGCATCTCTTCTGATATGAGTTACACTCCAACTAGGTTTTAGGAGGGTCTGGATTCTCTGTAGCTGTCGTGCGTATCTAGGGTTGTTTCGTTCCTACTGATGTATCATATTGACGGCTATCTGGGAATCATACTCAATGCATACCGTGCCCCAATCATTCACTGTTGTTGTTTCAATAGCAAGCCTAATCCCCTCAAGTTCAACTTCAACCACATCCCCTGAATGTAAGGACATGGCTGCTCCTCCTGCCCACCGGCCAAGCTCATCTCTAATGACCATTGCGCAGGCTGCATTCTATGTTTTCACTGCTGCGTCAGTGTTTATCTTTAGGCTCTATGGACCTGGTCTCTTCCATCTGCTCTCTTTAGTGTTTTGGGTTTCTACTGCAATATTGGTTTCATCCTAGGAAGCTAGTTGGGCGCTAACTTCGTTGTGTATGTATCGCACTTGTTGCATAAGGTGAGGGCATCTATTCTCGAAGGCCTCTTTGTTCCTAGTGTTCCATATGTGCCAGGATGTTACTAAGAAGGTGACTCTGGCATCATTATCTTCATGTATGTGCTGATACACCCACTGCTTGGTATTGTTGGAGTTTGTAAACTTCTGGTGTATCTCGTCAGTTAACACTATGTCCCAGACGCTTCTGGCATGCTTGCAATCTCATATAGCATGTAAGATTGTCTCCTCCTCCTCTTGACATCTGTGGCACATATGTCATTCATCATTTTGCGTTGTGCCCTTCTGTTGTTCGTGAGAAGTGCCTCATGCATCACAAGTCAGATAAAGGTTTTGATGCGAGTCGACACCTTCTTGTTCCACAGAGTTGTCCACTTGCCTACAACCTTGGTTCATTTGCCCTCTCTGAGATGATTGTAGGATGATTTCGTGGTGTATTGCCCGCTTCTGGTATGGATCCAGACTTTGACATCATTTTTGTTCATGTCTGACGGTGGTTTGAGTCGTTTGATTTCGTCCACAATCTAGCATGGAAACCATTCCTCAAGGAAACATGTATCCTAGTCACTATTGAGGTTGATCATGCTTGCCACCTTCAGGTCCATGAGTTTGTCAGGAATTTGTTTGAGTGTATGATTCTTTAGTATGGTCCATCTTTGAAGTTACTTGAAAGGATGCATGTCAAAGGGTAATTTCCTATAAGGTCAAAACATGTGTGTCTTCCTTATGTCAAGTGAAATATTAGGACGTAAATGGGTCATTGGGCATGTAGACCATCAGCATGTGTGTCAAGGAACTCTACAAGGGCTTCCTTGAGGATCTTCAACCCATAACATGAGAGAAAACATGGTCAACAAGAGGATAATGAATGGTTTCATGACAAAACATATAGATTGGTCTGGTGCATCAATGCATAACATGATCATTGAAGTTATCAAGGTTTTGTACTGTTGCATTGTGGGTAGTGTTCATCAATGGGGTAAAATAGTATCATTATATGTTTATGAAGGATAGCTTGTTACTCAATAGGTGACATGAAAAAGCCAAGACCTTCAACGGGGACAATATGAAGGAAGTATTGTGCATGGTCTTCATGTAGAGAAAAAAGAACTACTTGTTTTTGTAGGAATAGTCCACTTATAACAAATTGATGGATGAAAATATATATAGTTAGTGTATGCTAAAAGATTGGGTCTTTGGGGTGGAAGAATCCAAACAAGACAACATGGACCAATAAGAAGATGAAAAGATATTACAAACGATAGCATGTGTAGCAACAAAGGAGGTGGTATCAGTCACAAAGTTAACCTCTTGTAGAATATGGTCCTGGACAAGAGAAAACAAACAAAAAGTTGCAAACGTCATGAGAAGTCTTGATGCCCAAAACCTCAAGATGCATAGAAAGTGTGGCCAAGTTCCATTGTAAATCACCAAAACCTGAGTTGTTACCAACCACACTATGTGTCAAACATTACAAATCCCATGAAGAAAATCATCCAAGGCTGAGGTGATAGTATCGAGGGTGTCAATTGGACAGGAAACAAAATGGGCATCCCAACACATGACCAAAGAAGTAAAACCATTGTGGAACTAAAGTAAAGCCAAGAAATTCATCATGGCTCAAGTTTTACCACACATTTCAAGAGAAGATCCATGATAAAACAAAGGTATATGAAAATATGACCACCTAGAATCTTCATTCCGCACTTTGGCTAGAGTATACTAGATGGAACCAAACCCAAACATGAAACTTTCTTGGGGTCATCAAAGTGTCAAAAAAATTCTATCTTCCTAATAGTTATATGAAGGACAAACTCTAGGCCTCAGACTTGAATGATGAATAGAACCATAAAAACCTCCCTAGTGTCACCAATGAGGGTGTCATCATCAAGATGAAAAGTAGGAAGGCAGAGTGACATTCATCCCATAGCTTATTTTAAATAAAAATATTGATATAAATTCTATCTCAACACATATTTTTTTTGAATCATTTATGTCAAATCACATGCTTATGTTGCTTTTTGTACCAATTTCGCATATCTTGGTCATTTAGGGTCAAAATGACATAGAATTTCAATTTATGAGATGATTTTTTTAATAAGTCTAAAATATTGTATGATAGGAAAGTTTACTTTCTAAGATGTTTCAGTTTCAAAAATATTAAATTGCTTGCTTTGTTAGGAATATCTCATTTCAAGCTATTTTTATAGGTCTTGGTGGAATGAACTCAAACAAGGTTATTCTAACATGAAATTTGTTTGTTTAGTATTTTGTAGTAACATAACATGCTAAAATTGTTTGGACCAAAAAAACATGTTAACATTGGTATTTGATTTAACTAAAATTTTACTTGAGAATTGGTCCAAAGTATGGGAAATGAGTAACAGTGAACTATTCAGCCAAGTACGGGACCCTATTAGTAGAGCTAGGTTTTCTTGTGCATATAGTGAGGAATTTTTTTATTGTTACAATTGTGAATAATATTCAATATAATTTATTATTTTAGGAAATAAAATCAATTATTCTCCTTGTTCAAATTTTAATGGCTCCTCTTTGAAATTAAGGTAACTTTGTAAGGGCATATAAATCTTAAAATGATCCATACTTATTATTACATAGGTGTAACTCTAACTATCTTATTTTTAGTATGCCTGAGACACTATAGAGCTTTCGAAGTGTTTGGGTTTATGGGAAAGGGAAATGAGTTCTCTTATGGTATTCTAGAGGACAGTGAGAAGGGTATATGACTCATGAAATTGAGGCTTCATGTGGATGTTTTTGGAGCTTTGTTTGGTGGAGTGGTCCACAACGACCTAAGTCATTATGACGGAGTATAAGACCCAATTTGTGGGACGAACCATAGATATATTCAGCTATGAGCCATGGTGAGGACACATGATGCTATATTTGATTCTTCTATGCATTCATGCAACATATACTAGCACTAACCCTAGTTTCACCCTTATACATACCATTTTTAGGGCCCCGTATTGAGTTTCCAAGATGTGAGACTCAGTTTTAGTAGGTCACAAGTCATTTTGCTTCTACAATCGTTTTCTCAAAATACCAAGATAGGATGACTTGGAGTTACATATAAACCTCAAGATCTTATGTTGTGGTATTTGGACTAGTTCCAATTAGTTGTGGCTTGAGAGGTGAAACCCATGCTAATTAAGAAAATAGTCAAATATGTATATCAATTGATAATATAAATACATATAGTGTAGGTTCTTTATTTGTTGTTAATCTTCTATATTTTTTATATCCATTTGAGTAGTTCAAATCCAGTCTGATGTTTTTTAAATTCTTATTTATATGGTTGTTTAATATTTCTAAAATATTATAGTATTTTTTTAGTTATCCTTGTAACTTTATCAGTAAATTTTTTCTATGAAAAAGAATCATATTCTATCTTTTTTTTGGGGGGGATCACTCATAGGACTTTATTCTCACATGAAAAGTTTCACATTTTTTCTCTTAGAAATAGTTGGCATACCCCAGAGACAAATCTTCACAATAGTGTTCCCAATAGTATGTGTGGACTCCCTATTCTTAGGTAGGAATGTTGGGTGTAGTAGTGGCTACATATCTATTCACTCAGGTCTTCTAAAGTTTTTTGGGTGTTCTGGAGGTCAAAATAGTTCTTTCTAGTGTTTACTAGATGAAACCATTTTATGGTCTTGAGTGTGTACATTTAGTTGTAAACTAAACTACTTGTTGTATATATTACTTGAGTTGGTTGAATGTTGGATTCATGCATATACAAATATATGTCTCTAACATATTGATATTTTTGGTTGATATTATGTTGATAGTTGATTTCCAATTTCATTTTTAAGTGGGTTAATATTATAAAAAATATGCTTTTCAATAACAAGTACATATTGATTTTGGATGGAACAATTTGTTTATTGGTTTTGTATCTTTTTACTATGATATGTATACCCTAAGTGTGCTTAGGAATTAATATAGGGTTTGGGGTTCAATCTTATAGTGTCGTTAGGTTTAGATGATTTGTCTCAAGTCCTTCTATCTCTAGTGGTGTCATATGATATTTATTGTTTGTATGCATTAGTGAGATGGTTGATCTTATCAAGCTTATTTCAGCATATTACTATTACGTGTGTCCCATACTAGATGCCCTTGTAAGCACGGGCAAAAAATTACACATATTATGGTTCGCATATCATTTCCTCAGCAAACCCCCATTAGCTTGTCCCATACCACAAGCTTTTTGTGGGAAAAGAAGACACAATATAAGCTTCTATAAAGTTAATATATAACTCCTAAAGAAGAACATACCTGACCCTAATGCATAACTTCACTTCTATCATTGAAAGGGAATGGTATATCTCAAGATCCATCATCACTTTACTCATTCCTCTAATAATAAGGTCCACTATTATATAGTTGACTATTGCTCTAATCTTGCTGAGATTTTATGGGGAAATTTAAAATAACTCTATGATAATTCTCTTGACATCCATTTACATTATTGCTATAATACCACATTATCACACCCATCAACAAAATGCCAATCTACCATTTAGGTCCTTTGGAACTTGGGGAGTGTTACAAAGATGATATTCATGACAATAATGATTTAGAAAGCAATAACATACCGGTGTTTGTAGCAAAACGTTTCATTATATTCTTAGAAAAGGAATCTTACTTCATCAATCTTTACAAAGTAAATATAAATACTTGACAAAATGTTTAAAATTCTAGTTACATCTCTTTTTTCATGTAGATGGAGTCCACAATGCAAACCTCCAAAAGTTATAGGTGCAAGATCTATATTTATCTAGTACTATTGACCTCACTTTATAACTCATCCATGTATATGCACAAATAGGAAATTTGTGTGTAACTCCTGATTACAAAATAACGAACATAGAAGATACTTACATATTTACAACAAACTATAACTACAAATTGGACTGAGGTATATGTTTCATATATAGATTTATCAAATTTGCATGCCATTGTATAAAAATTCATAACAGAATGAGTATTCCACTTTCATAATGTCACATAAATCATCACGTAGTGCCTTTGAATGACCTTGAGGTGTCTTTTGTATTGCAAATGTGTGCATTAGGATTAGTACTGGAATACTTATAAATGGCATTAAATCACCTTTGAATTTCACTTCAGGGTATATGAATAGGTATTAAGTACCTCTAAATGGCACAAAATGCCTTTATATTGGCATATGTGTGCCTTGTAGTTTTTAAAGAATTATTTGTAAGGACATTATATAATTTTTCATTCTATATATTAGTCAACTAATTTATCAAATATGTACATTTAAATCTAAAAGGTTGGTAAATGATTTTGGAATACAAGAGAACCTCTCGTGAAGGGCCACTAATATACTCTCCCTAAAAAAGCAAACTCCCCCCAACTACCTATAGTGCGGAAGAGGTTAGTTCATTCTGAGGGGAACAACCAAGGGCGAAACATGGGTCAACAAGTATGTATACCACTTCTTTCACCTCTTAGTGAACTTTTTCGAATACTACCACCTCCTTGCTCTTCGATATCATGCATAGGGTCATTGTATCATGCAGGAGTGAATTGGTATCGTACTTAGGGCCTTGGGTATCGTCCACAGCCAGATCATATCGGCCAAGTAGGGTGATATCGTCCTAGTGAGGTGATATCAGCCATAGTGAAGTGTTTTGATCACAAGTGAGGGGGATATCAGCCACAAGTGATTGCATATCATGTAAGGGTAGTGAGGTATCGTGCAAAGGTGCTAAGGATCAAGAAGGAGATGAATACTGAACCCTAAGGTGAGTCCATGATCATCTTCAACCTTGGATTGGAGCCTGATTTTAGGGTTATGATCTTCCTTTCTTTTCTTCTTCACCAATTGCTTATCCTTGGTGATTCCTTGTCTATGGAGAAGTTGTGAATGAACCCTGGACCTTGGAGAAGTTCTTCTTTAACCTTAGGATGTGAATCTTTGGATCTTGGAGCTTTGAAGTTGTTTACAAGGAGGGTTATATAACCTGAACTCAACCATGTTATTATTCATCACCTAAATTGCTATGCTTAAATGAACTACTTTAAATTCCGAAATATTCTGAAATGGTTGATGAAATTATGAGTTCTAGTAGTTTCTTGGACTTGTTATTCTTGTACTAGAACAAGTAGAATGAAGGTCTAGAGCTTGAAGATGATGGTATCACCTTATAAAGTGATATCGGGTTCAAGCACACAAGCAAGCACCTCTAACCCGATATGGTGATTCTACTACTCCACTAAAATGATATGGATATGAGTTTATACTTTCTTTCACAATATGGTAAGGTAGTATTCACCTCTTGGATGATATGAGGTCAAACATACACCTCAAAAATGATATTGGGTTAAGCACACACCTCTTTGCCCGATATGGTGTGAAGGACACACACACCTCTTTGTCTGATATGGTGTGAAGCATACACACACCTCTTTGTCCGACATGGTGTGAACCACACACACACCTCTTTTCCCGATATGGTGTGAAGCACACACACACCTCTTTGCCCGATATGGTGTGAAGGACACACACACCTCTTTGCCCGATATGGTGTGAAGCATACACACACCTCTCTGCCCAATATGGTGTGAAGCACACATACACCTATAAAGTGATATGGGTATCAAGCACACACCTCATACCTGATATGGTGGAAGCACCTCAAAACCCATATGAAGGAAAGAACCTTAGATGCAATGTACTTGATGGAGTAACATATGAAGTGTGTTATATCGATCAAGTCATACAGTAAGAGGTATGGAGTTTAATGAATATTGATTAAGTAGGCTAATGAACCATAAAGGAAAGGTTGAGACAACTTAATAAAGTATGAAGTAATCAACATCCTAATAAGGATGAGAGAGAAACTCATACTTCTATGATAACCATGAAATTAGCATACATTGATACTCCTAATATGTGTGGAGATTGAATTAGGGTTTGATTCTTGATAAATGTACTTGAAAACCCTAGATGGTTTTATAAGAGAAACATTAACCCTAATGAAGGGTAATGATAAGAGTTGAAAATATAATTGATTAATAAAGTGGAAACCTTAACCATATTGAAACAATGTTGGTAGCATGAGATAATGAGCATGGCTAAGTATGAGCTATGATGTTACATATAATACAATTTAATGGGCCTTGTGAGCCATGTGATTATTTGTTTCCAAGTAAGAGGTGACAAGATATTTAATGGGACTTATGAGCCATGTGATTAGTTGTTGCCTAGTAAGTGGTGACAAGATGTTTAATGGGCCTTGTGAGTCATGTGATTAGTTATTGCCTAGTGAGAGGTGACAAGATGTTTAATGACCCTTGTGAGCCATGAGAATAGTTGTTGCCTAGTGAGAGGTAATAATATGTTTATTAAAGTCTCATGTAAGAAATGATAATGCTCAAATAAACTTGGAAATGGAAACTTAATAACATAATAATAATAATAAATGGATACAATAATAATAATGAAATCTTAATCATACATGCTTTATGCTTATAGACAAATAAGGGCTATAGTGTTTTGAATATGCTTAAAGGAGATAAGAGGAATGCTTGTATTATATAAAGGATGTGAATAAGTATGATGGATTGGCCAAGGTATAATGCCTAGTAAAGGTGATGTGGTATTCAGTGATAGATGCACAAGATTGGTAATAACCCAATACTTGGTTGTTAATCACAGGATTGATAATAACCCAATGCCTGGTTGTTAATCATAGGATTGGCAATAACCCAATGTCTGGCTGTTAATCACAGGATTGGTAGAGTCCAATACATGGTTGTTAATCACAGGATTGGTAATAACCCAATATCTAGTTGTTAATCATAGGATTGGTAATAACCCAATGCCTAGTTGTTAATCACAGGATTGGTAATAACCCAATGTCTGGTTGTTAATCACAGGATTGGTAGAGTCCAATACCTGGCTATTACTCACATGATTGGTAATAACCCAATACCTGGTTGTTAATCACAGGATTGGTAATAACCCAATACATGGCTGTTAATCACAGGATTGGTAATAACCCAATGCTTGGATGTTAATCATAGGATTGGTAGAGTCCAATACCTGGCTGTTAATCACAGGATTGGTAATAACCCAATACCTAGATGTTAATCACAGGATTGGTAATAACCCAATGCCTGGTTGTTAATCACAAGATTGGTAGAGTCCAATACCTGGCAGTTAATCACAATATTGGTAATAACCCAATGCCTGGTTGTTAATCACAGGATTGGTAATAACCCAATGTTTGGCTGTTATCACAGGGTTGGTAATAAACCAACACATGGCTATTATCAAAGGATTGGCAAAGTCAATACCTGGAACATATTATGATGATGTACATTCATATGACTGGTACAATTCAATATCTGGTTTGCAGATTGGCTGAGGCCAACAGATAGAAATGAGAATGATTCATGGATATCATACCATGCACATGATAATCTTGAGATGTTGATATAGTATGATGGGTAAATGATATACATGGTCTTCATATTCCTTATAAAGTGAATAGATGAATTACCGCTCTATCATAGATAGTTGCAATGCTTTAAAAGATTGAGAATGTTCTAAACTGCTTATTCTCTGCTCAATTTAACACTATTTAACTGTGATAATAACATTGTTGATGGAGAGTTATATCTCTCGCTGGGACAATTGTCTCACCCCATGGGATCCACATTTTTTTAGGTGGACGTGCACGAGGGGGGTTGAGACCATACTGCAGAAGGAGAACAACAACAGTAGGGATAGTAGTGACAGCTCAGGTTGAGAGTATTGTCTGTCGTGTCTTGTAGATAGAAGTCCTATGTGTTGTCTTTGTACTCTCAGGTCCTTGGATTTAGTACGTGTTGGTTTTATGAACAATCTGAGATTTTGGCTTGTATGCCTTGAGGTTTGATGTTGCTTTAAGTATATGTTTTGAGAAAGCAATTGTTATATGTTGTCCTCGAGAAGAAATGGTCCAGTGTATGTACAATATATGATCAATGTGAATATCAGGTTTTGGTTCTTCCTTAAAGAATTTTCCTAGAAATGGATCTCTTTACAAAGAAAATGGTTTTAATTTTTAGTGATTTTTGTTAATCTGTTTCTTATGATTATTCTACATAATTAGTAACTATTTGTTTGTCAGTTTGGTGGCGGTCATTACAAGTTTGGTATCAGAGCTTAAGGTTCGCTGAGTCTACAGAGACATAGGACTAAGGTGTCAAATCTGTTCTAAGAGACAGAGACATAGGTATGTAAATACATCACATGTATCATCCCTAATAGGATAATCATTCTCCCACTACCATTAGTGAAGATTGATTAATCATGTCCAAGATATTCATGTCTCTTACTGGTTCTCTAACCAAAAGAGTCTAGATTTATCCATCACATGGAAACTAGAAATGAATTTCTCATGATTTATGCTAATTTGATTGTTTAAGTTATCTATAATTTTTAGGTATCATTTTATCTTATGCATATCAAATACCACAAGATAAACAAGGCATTACCATGAAGATCATATCTTTAGAAATTGAAACATCTCTTTATTGATTGCCATCATTGTCATACAATATGCAAAAATAAAGTGTTTCTATCTATTGGCAAATATGAAATAGCAGTTCTCGACTCTATTTCGTGCACTTTAGGCTGAAATAAACTGAAAGGTACTCCTATCTATGGTAGAAACGCTTGCTCCAATGATGGGTACTCCTTTCTTGGTCCTTTCACAAAGGCCATCACTTCTTTGTGGATATTGCATATCATATATTACATGTCCATATCTTGGTATCAAACACCTTAGATAAAGAAGTGGTTCATTTCAAGATACCTTAGGTGGAGATCTTCATCCCCTCCTTCATCTTCTTTTGTTCTTCCAGATATAGAGGGAAATTCCCTCATACACCCTTTCCCCATGTGCCTTGAGGTTGAAGACGGCTTGGGCTGCTGGCTAGCATCAGAACACTTCTTTGCTTTGCCCTTGCCCTTGCCCTTAAGACTTACCTTTCATTGATCCCATCAAAGATTAGGGTTAGTCTTTCTTCATATTTGCCTCTACTGTCCTCAACATGTCCAACGCTTGTCAAAGTTTTTCATGTTGTAGTTTATCATGAATTGTATGATTCTCGCAACATTTGTAGTATCATACCAATAGCCAACCCTTGGCTCAGAGGGAATCCTTCTTAGTCAGGTCTTTCCACATACCCAATCATATTGAGTGTGTGAATACCTTACTGGATCTCCTTCTATCATGACATACTAGGACAATGTCTTGGAGACATCATATGTCTCATGTTGTCTCTGCAACTCATAGTTCAAAGAACACAACATCAAGCACTCCTCATCAATGTCATCCTCGGTATGCTTCCACAAGCATACTTTCAGCCATTAATGTGGTGGGATTGAGTTCATCTGGTTCTGGTATAACTAGGACTTAGAGCTTTCACTCTTTGATTGAGAACGCTTCTCAACGTCCTAACCAATCGTGGAAATTATTCCCATTTAACTTGTCCTTTTCCAGGACGGATCGCAAAGAAAAGTGATTGTTTGTTTGTTGCCATTTGTACTACAAAAGGAAATATGTAATTTTAGTCCAAAAACTCATTTTTGACTTATTTGATTGATCTGAAAGGTTGACGATATAATTAGGCCTTTAATTAATTATCACTCCCACTATTTTACTTCAAATTGATAGCCCTCATCATCAATTCAGAAGATTGCAGCGTACAACCTTCTAGTGGGCAAGATCCTAAAATCCTCTAAGCCATGGACCAACTAGGGCTCTCACCCACAACTTAGATCTCTCAGGTAGGCAACTCTTGCCAATTGCATCATATGCAACTCCTGATAAGATGTCATATGCAACTCCTTGCCATGATCATCTCCATGCCTCAAGGTGCTAGATCCTATCTAGGTCACCTTGTTAAGTTCGACCCAAAGCCAACACGATGAATATGCACCATGTTAGGGAAAACCCACACATTCATCCTTCACGCTTCCATGAGATAGTCGGTGCACCATGCTAGGGCATGCCCACACTTGGTCGATCAAGCTTTTCACATGTGTCGCATTTGGAAGGCATCTAAAACTTAATATTTAATGAGGGATTTGGTTTTATGTACATATACATATCCAATCACCCCAATACATAGTATGTATCATATACATGCTATATCCCACAGAAAACATGCAAAATGATAAAAGTGATGATTATGGCCATCCTAATGTGATTCCTCGAGCCAAGAGGAATCACAATCATCTAGGTATACATCACATGCAACCTATATAAGATGAACTCTGTGCTTTGCCTTTCTAGGTTTGATCAACTCATCACATGACTGATAGGCTCGCCATCAGGCCGATCGGCTGGGTGCCACCAGCCGATCGGTTGGCTCCTCCAACTAATCAGTTCGCCTGGTCGTCGTGCATCTCATCATGGTCGCCACCCGCTCGTCTCGCTCCTCGAACCGGTCATCAACCGATCGGCTCACTCCTTGAACCGATCGTCTCGAACGTCAACCGATCGGTTCACACCTTGAACCGATTGTCTCAGCCGTCGTCAGGATGTCCTCCGTTCTTTGACATAACAGGAAATAAAATTATATCCTATTTTACATTGTAAAATGAGAAACCTCAAGTTACATTCGAGGGGAGCAAAGGTAGGAAAGAAATCTCGAATTATTTCGAGTTACATCAGGAATAGGAGAAAGGGAATTGGTGTGCAGACCGAGATGCAAGCAACCACATACAACCATACACAGATAGGGTTTATTGGCCATAACCATGCTATACATCCACCACAAAACTCATTTAAGGGTGACGCGTATTGAGTGCATTCATAATACATATCATATATGTAAATTGGGATTTGTGGATTTAGGATTGGACATGCATAAAGCCAATTTTATTCGCATCGTATGCAATAAATAAAGGCGACAAACCAAAATCAATCATATCAATAATCCTAAAGTATAGAGCAGTTGACGTGGCTTTGATACCACTGTTGAGTTTTAGGGGAGGCAGAGAAGGCAGCGGAAACAAAAAATTTCTCCTCCCCAAACCCAGAACAAAGGAAACGCGTCAACGTCTATATAATAGGAAAGATGGTTTGTGGAATCATACCTTGTCCCGAGGCTTGCTCAGTGACAATACCTCGTGGCTTGCGCGGTCTTCACCTCTGGTCTTGGACGGTGTCTGTGCAGCTCCTGGTCGCACTGGGACTGACGACTCCCAGTCTCACTGAGACTGTTGGGATTGACAGCTATCCTCTGAGCGGCAGAAATCTCCGACCTCTGAAGTAGTCCACACGCACCACCTGGAACTCCAATCTCCTTGTCTCACAAGGAATTGGAAGGAGTCGCACCCTCCTGTCAGCGTACTAGTCACTGACACACTCTTCTGCCACCATTCGCTTTCTACAGTTGTCTTTCCCTTGTTGTGCCTCCCTTATCGGGTAGCACTTTCTCGAGCTCTCTCAGTTACTAAAACTAGAGGGAATGACAACTTTACAGAGCAACTGGTTGCACTGAGTTGTACTTTGAGAAGCCCCCAATACCCCTATATATAGGAGGGTCATGGGATAGGGTTCTCTATCCCGGGCAATGTGGGACTAAAGTAGGAGTAGAAGGGATCGAGATTTTCCACAAAAACAACCAACTGTGCAACCTGAACTGATCGTTTCATTTCTGAAACGGTCGGTTGGGGACCTGAGCCGGTCGGTTGACACCTCAACCGATCGGTTGGGACCCATGAAACGGTCAGTTCACTTCTGAACCGGTCGATTCGTGGTCCTAATCAGTTCCCGATTGACTTTTCTTCTTTTGTTTCTAATTGGTAACCAATACCAATCCTTGTTCCAATCAAATTGGGCAAGTGAAATGAAAAGAAATTTCTCACCAATCCTACTTTCCCAACTTGCTCGGTTGCATTAGTTGAACCGATCATTTCAACACTTGAAGCAATCGTTTCATCCTATCCATGAGCCGATCGACTCACCACCTGAGCCGATCGGTTCACCAAGCTCAGCCGATCGGTTCATCACATGATCCGATCGGTTGGGAGTGTAGATTGTGCAGAATCAGTCAATTGCAGTTTCATACAATCCGATAATCCAATCAATATGTCCAACACCTTGAACATTATGACATTGAGCTATCAATTAATTGAGTGTTTAATTGAACTACTAAACTCCATTAGTAATCAATCTAAACATTGTTTGTGGACAAAACTCCTTTTCCAGGTTAAATCTTATATGTGTGACCATGCAGTTCCATTTCACGTTGCAGTGAAAGTCCATAACACTTATGACTTCACAAGCAAAGAGCGGTGCCTAGTCACACATCAGTGCTACCCAAGTGAAATAGAAAGTTGGAGAACAAATTTCGATCCTACAATCTGTGAATGGTGTTACAGTGAATGTATAATTCCTTTTTCACTGATATCCTGAATGAACTCAAGGCATGGAACAGTCATCCTGTCAACGTTCATTCACTTTCTTGATCTCAGAGTAGATTGGAAGAGATATGTATGACATCAATATCACATACTGATTCACACATGCGTGCACGCCTTTCTCAATCCTACTCATCAAGTGGCCATGGGTATCAAACTCCCTCAGGAGGGACAAATCCCATATCTATCACTCACCCCTCAAAAGCCCTATGTGTCAAAGCCACCCAATCATCATCTTTATAACAACCCATGTTTTAGGACTGCGCTTGATGATGTCAAAGTGTGCCCAACGACATGTGTTGAGTGTAGTGATTTCAGGTCAAAGAATCACACTCACCACCATCACTATGAGTACTGACTGTGACTACCATGTCATGGTTCCATGTGTCAAACTCACGGTGGGTCTGTCTGGTACATTTGTTCTCTAACAAGTACATATGTGTTTGGATTGATATCTCTATATCATGACTAATGAGATTCTATCATCAACCAACACCACAATATAGTCTTGTGTGTCATTGTTGTCTATCTACCTTCCACAATGACATACGACTAGGGACATAATGAGAATGTACAAACTCTTAGCATCTGTATGATCTCATCGTTCAGGTCCTCAACCTGAAAGCATACGTCATTGAGTACTATCATTCTCTAGACATTCAATCTTTTCTATCACTATCTCAAATGACTGAACCAGAAAGAATTGGAAGCTTGGCTTTCATGTTTATCAAATCATTCTTAATGTATCCCACCAATCATCCCATGATTGGCTCTCAGGGCACACATACCAACATGGAACTTTTGTGGTTTTGTTTTCAAATGGCTCCTACTGAACAGGAGAAGATCTGACATTTTGAGAAAGGATTGAATGCTGAGGTGTATATATTGGAATCTACATTAGAAAATAGAGAGAGATTCGCCACATTTATGGAATCCGTTCGGAGGATAGAAAGGTCTGTGAAAAAGAAACATGAGACAGACCTCAAAAGAAAGTCTATACATTCATAGGAACTGTTGATTAGTGATACGAAACAGCCAAAATCTTTATTATCACCGGTTCAACAACAATATGGTACACCAATGTAGCAGTCACCAAGTGGGGACCGAGCTTGCCAAAATGTGGATAGAAAGGACATCTGAGGTGGCAGTGTCCAAGAAGAAATGATAAGGTGACCCGACAGACAAGACATTAGATAACCCGTAAAGGTAACATGGCAGATAAAACTTTTTATTCTGAATTATCTTTCCTTTTTCTTCTCTCTGCCTACTGATCATAAGAAAGGTAGATATTTTTGAGCTTTCTTCGATTATTCCTATAAGGACATGAGGAAGAGATAAGAAGGATGAGAACCTATATTCAGTCCAATATTCTCTTATATGTTTTGAAATTTCTCTCTTCCTGATGAAAGGAAGAGATGTAATAGAAACACACATAGAAAATTTGAGTTACTAAGTAGTAAAAATTAAAGAGATGAAACATAATATAAAACAAATGCATAATACCTAATTTCAGCCCTTGAATACCCTGGCCAGGTATTCATCTATTGAAGGCAAGGTAAGTATGGAACTCTTAGATTGCTATCTTCCTGATTACTCTGATCAAGTAGTCATTTTGAGACAATCTAAGGATCATAATGAAGTAAAAGATGTGGCATGGATATTTCTACTACATCCTAATTGATATATGGAGAAATATGAGTTAATCATAGATCAACTTATAAACAAAATAATTTGTTTAGTATAATGTATACCTTGGTCTGAGGACCTAGAGGTAACAGTTACCTGATGAGAGGTAACAATGTTTAGTGATGAACTAAGGGTTTGACTACCCATATATAGTAATCATGATGATGATAACACTGAGAGGTGTTGACATGTAATCATCTCTATAATTCCTATGTTGAAGGTAAGGAACCTAAGAGGAAACAAGATTGAATGACACATGAATAATTGAAAGTTCATGTAATACTCGAAGAAGGTGATAATCTCTTTTCTTTAAATAAACAACCTTGAATAATAATGGGGCAATAAAAAGGACTAGGTTTCCTTGTGTTCTTTCCTTTTGGAAACATGACAATCAAGTAAGTCTTATGACACTTGATGTGCAGGGATTAGAAGTAATCTATAGAAGGATACTTAGAAAAGTATCAGTTCGTCTTAGACTTTGGTTCCAAGATAAAGATATGTGTAACAAGTAATGTCCCGAGATAAAAGAAATATCCTTTTATATGTATGTCTATGGTAATGACAACAGAGAGATGGAAATGATGAGGATGTGATGTGTTTTTGACACATGTGACAGATACCAAAGTAAGAAATTCTGGTATCTAAAAAATATCATGTGGTATGGGAAAGGAAAAACATAACTCCTAATCAGATGATTTATGTTTGTTACCTGGGATGGCCAACTATGAAATCAGTCTAGTTACATAAAATAGTATGGACATCAAATGTTAGGGGTTTATGCTCTGCATCAACATAACATCGATAAGAATGTAATAATTGAAGGAACAATTGTAAAATCATTATGAGAAAAGATTATCAAGCTAAAAATAATTCCTTAGAATACCCTTATCTAGATCTGTTAAGGAAACTTATACATAACATCTAAAGATACCTCCAAGATATGTTCTTAATTAATAAGTAACCTCCCCTTATGACAAGAGAATGTACAACTAATGAGATAGTTGGTACAGGTAGTAAGAAAGTTTGGTGTTGTGTCAACAGATAAGATGGCACAGCAGATGTATGATAATACTTGTAGTCCCAAGTGGGTGACAGAACGTAACTCTGGTATTTCCTTGAAAGTGAAATGCTAAACTGAATGAGGAGTATGGAAAACTCCCCACAATCAAAAATCTTGTCACAAAAAGTTGTAAGTTGAGAAAGGTGACAAATCAGTGAGGTTTGACACATGAGTTATGTAAGTTATGTATAATGTTTCTCTAACTAAGAAAAGTGTTACCTAACACAGAGTTGACTCTACAGTCAATAATGAAAAAGATAGTGGAGTATGTATCCTGTGTGACAGATTCTATGATAATCATGTGTGGAAGAACTTTGTGCTGATCAAAGTTCTATGGCATCTCCATGACATTAAGATGTTATGTGGAGTCTTGATGATATAATGAATGAATAATATTTGTCTCCCTTTACCTAGGATTTCGGGGACGAAATCCTTGTTAGGGGTTTATAACTTGTAATGAACTTGACCTGGGTTATGAGGTAACCCTATTTTTTTTGGCTAAGTAAGTTGCTTAGAAATTTAATATAATCCTCTAAGATGTTTTGTTATCATGTGACACACTTATGTTCCAAGTTTGGTCCTGATTGAATGATGTTTGAGCAATGTTCCTTTGTTTTGGACCAAGGTGCAATTTACCCAAGGTGAGGGGCTATATTGCAAATTGTCACATGTTGAACATGCCTTAAGTGTTTTAGCATCATAAGAGAGAGAATTATGCTAAGTGATGGCTTGTGGAAAGGAACATGTTTGAATAATGTTAGTACCTTGTGCACCAATTTTGGTACAAATCGTAATTTACCCAAAATGTAGGGTTGATATGCAAATTAACACCTCTACAATGTGCCTACTTCCTCTATGTATCATTTATAGGAGAGAGAAAGAAGGATACACCATGTTTGAATCAATTATGAGTGATGGTAATCTTGGTGATGAAATGACCAAGAAAAGGGTTGAATATGAAACCTTAACTTGAGTTGTATCAAGTTGAAAAGCTTATATATGAGTGCCTATCGGCCAAAGAGCCATAGGAGGAGCCTCATATCATCTTTTAGACTCTTGTCAAAGGCCATGACGTGCAAAGAATCTCAACGAGGTGAAGTGTATTGGTTTACAACTTCCTTAGAAAACTTGTATCAGGTTGTGAATAAAGAGGTGATTTAGTTGGTATATTTTATTCAAAGGGATAAGTAATGGAAGAAAATTCATCCCTAGATTATCCTCAAGTGTTTTGCATGTCAAGATAAATGTTAATGAATGCATGTACAGCTGTGAACCATGCATGGACACGTGGCGCCTCATAGCTCAAATTGATGACACCTCATTTTCACACTTATTCATGAACAACAAGTATATATACCCCTTCTTTCACCCCTTAGTGAACTTTTTCCAATCCTACCACCTCCTTGCTCTTAGATATCGTGCATAGGTTCATTGTATCATTCTGTAGTGAAGTGGTATCATGCATAGGGCTTTGGGTATCGTCCATAGCAAGATCATATCGGCCAAGTAGGGTGATATCGGCCATAGTGAAGTGTTTTGATCACAAGTGAGGGGGATATTGGCCACAAGTGATGGCATATCGTGCAAGGGTAGTGAGGTATCATGCAAAGGTTATAAGGAGCAAGAAGGAGCTCAATAATTAACCCTAAAGTGAGGCCATGATCATCTTCAACCTTGGATTGAAGCATGATTTTAGGGTTATGATCTTCCTTTCATTTCTTCTTCACAAATTGCTTATCCTTGGTGATTCCTTGTCTATGGAGGAGTTGTGAATGAACCCTGGACCTTGGAGAAGTTCTTCTTTAACCTTAGGATGTGAATCTTTGGATCTTGGAGCTTTGAAGTTGTTTACAAGGAGGGTTATGTAACTTGAACTCAACCATGTTATTATTTATCAACTAAATTGCTATGCTTAAATGAACTACTTTAAATTCCAAAATATTCTATAATTATTAATGAAATTATGAGTTCTAGTAGTTTCTTATACATATTATCCTTGTACTAGAACAAGTAGAATGAAGGTCTAGAGCTTGAAGATGATGGTATCCCCTTATAAAGTGATATCGGGTTCAAGCACACAAGCAAGCACCTCTAACCCGATATGGTGATGCACCTACTCCACTAAAATGATATGGATATGAGTTTATACTTTCTTGCATGATATGGTAAGGTAGTATACGCCTCTTGGATGATATGATGTCAAGCAAACACCTCAAAAATGATATTGGGTTAAGCACACACCTTTTTGCCCGATATGGTGTGAAGCACACACACACCTCGTTGCCCAATATGGTGTGAAGCATACACACACCTCTTTGCCCGATATGGTGTGAATCACACACACACCTCCTTGCCCGATATGGTGTGAAGCACACACACACCTCTTTGCCCGATATAGTGTGAATCATACACATACTTCTCTGCCTGATATGGTGTAAAGCATACACACACCTCTCTGCCCGATATGGTGTGAAGCACACATACACCTCTAAAGTGATATGGGTAGCAAGCACACACCTCATACCCGATATGGTGGAAGCACATCAAAACCCATATGAAGGAAAGCACCTTAGATGCAATGTACTTGAAGGAGTAACACATGAAGTGTCTTATATCAAGTCATACATTAAGAGGTATGGATTTTAATGAATATTGATTAAGTAGGCTAATGAACCTTGAAGGAAAGGTTGATCCAACTTAATAAAGTATGAAGTAATCAACATCCTATTAAGGATGAGAGATAAACTTATACTTCTATGATAATCATGAAATGAGCATACATTGATACTCCTAATATGTGTGGAGACTGAATTAGGGTTTGATTCTTGATAAATGTACTTGAAAACCCTAGATAGTTTTATAAGAGAAACCTTAACCCTAATGAAGGGTAATGATAAGAGTTGAAATTATAATTGGTTAATATAGGGGAAACCTTAACCATATTGAAACCATTCTGGTAGCATGAGATAATGAGCATAGCTAAGTATGAGCTATGATGTTACATATAATACAATTTAATGGGCCTTATAAGCCATGTGATAAGTTGTTGCCTAGTGAGAGGTGATAAGATATTTTATGGGCCTTGTGAGCCATGTGATTAGTTGCTGCCTAGTAAGAGGTGATAAGATGTTTAATGGGTCTTGTGAACCATGTGATTAGTTATTGCCTAGTGAGAGGTGACAAGATGTTTAATGGGCCTTGTGAGCCATGAGAATAGTTGTTGCCTAGTGAGAGGTAACAAGATGTTTATAAAAGTCTCATGTAAGAAATGATAATGTTCAAATAAACTAGGAAGTGGAAACTTAGTAACATAATAATAATAATAATAAATGGATACAATAATAATAATGAAATCTTAATCATACATGCTTTATGCTTATAGCCAAATAAGGGCTATAGTGTTTTGAATATGCTTAAAGGAGATAAGAGGAATACTTGTATTATGTAAAGGATGTGAATAAGTATGATGGCTTGGCCAAGGTATAATGTCTAGTAAAGGTGATATGGTATTCAATGATAGAAGCACAGGATTGGTAATAATCCAATACCTGGTTGTTAATCACAGGATTGGTAATAACCCAATGCCTGGCTATTAATCAAAGGATTGGTAATAACCCAATGCCTGGCTGTTAATCATAGGATTAGTAGAGTCAAATACCAGGTTGTTAATCGCATGATTGGTAATAACCCAATACCTAGTTGTTAATCAATGGATTGGTAATAACCCAATGTCTGGCTATTAATCACAGGATTGGTAATAACCCAATGCCTAGCTATTAATCAACGGATTGGTAGAGTCCAATACCTAGCTGTTAATCACATGATTGGTAATAACCCAATACCTGGTTGTTAATCACAGGATTGGTAATAACCCAACACTTGGTTGTTAATCACAGGATTGGTAATAACCCAATGCCTAGTTGTTAATCACAAGATTGGTAATAACCCAATGCCTGGTTGTTAATCACAGGATTGGTAAAGTCCAATACCCAGTTGTTAATCATAGGATTGGTAATAACCCAATACCTGGTTGTTAATCACAGGATTGGTAATAACCCAATAACTTGTTGTTAATCATAGGATTGGTAATAACCCAATGCATGGTTGTTAATCATAGGATTGGTAGAGTCCAATACCTAGTTGTTAATCATAGGATTGGTAATAACCCAATGCCTAGTTGTTAATCATAGGATTGGTAATAACCCAATGCTTGGTTGTTATCATAGGGTTGGTAATAACCCAACACCTGGCTATTATCAAAGGATTGGCAAAGCCAATACCTAGAACAGATTATGATGATGTACATTCACATGACTGGTACAATTCAATATCTGGTTAGTAGATTGGTTGAGGCCAATAGATAGAAATGAGAATGATTCATGCATGTCATACCATTATAATGAGTATCACATGATAAGCTTGAGATGTTGATATAGTATGATGGGTAAATGATATACATGTTCTTCATATTCCTTATAAAGTGAATAGATGAATTACCACTCTATCATAGATAGTTACAATGCTTTAAAAGATTGAGAATGTTCTAAACTACTTATTCTCTGCTCAATTTAACACTATATAACTGTGATAATAACATTGTTGGCGGAGGGTTATATCTCTCGCTGGGACAATTGTCTCACCCTATGGGATCCACATTTTTTTAGGTGGACGTGCACGAGGGGGGTTGAGACCGTACTGTAGAAGGAGAACAACAGCAGGAGTGACAGCTCAGGTTGAGTGTATTGTCTGTCATGTCTTGTAGATAGAAGTCCTATGTGTCATCTCTATACTCTCAGGTCCTTGGATTTAGTACGTTTTTGTTTTATGAACAATCTGAGATTTTGGCTTGTATGCCTTGAGGTTTGATGTTGCTTTAAGTATATGTTTTGAGAAAGAAACTATTATATGTTGTCCTCAAGAAGAAATGGTACAGTGTATGTACAATATATGATCAATGTGAATATCAAGTTTTGGTTCTTCCTTAAAGAGTTTTCCTAGAAATGGATCTCTTTGCAAAGAAAATGGTTTTAATTTTTAGTGATTTTTGTTAATCTGTTTCTTATGATTATTCTGCATAATTAGTAACGGTTTGTTTGTCAGTTTGGTGGTTGTCGTTACAACCTTGGTGAGGTACAAGACTCTAGCTCTGGATAGGTAAGGCCTTGGTTGTAAGGTTATTGTCTCCCTTGACCTCAAAGGGAAGTTGGGTATCCTTGTCCCAGAAAAGGAAGGTCAATTTTATGTCTTATAATGGAGTATAAGTATACATAGGTTGCAAAGTCCTAGGGCTTGACCTCTCTAGGTAGTTAACTGACTCTACCCTTGTTTAGAGAGTGGAACCACTCTAGATAGCTTATTTAAGTGCTTGTTGCAATGTCTCTCATCCTTAATATGCATGCTTAGATTTCCATCAAATTCACTATTTGCAATTGTGCCTAGTTGAAGTAACTGGAAGGTCTAACGATTTTTGTGCAAGTGTTTTAGATCTACTCACCCCCCTCTAGATCCCTTTGATCCAACAAGTGGTATCAGAGCCACAGTCTTCTCTGACACATCTCCCATGAGATGAGAAGATGGGCAACTTACTTGGGTCCCTCAACCTATAGGGAGGCTTCTCCATGAGACCCCTAATCTTTGACGACACCAATTTCCTCTATTAGAAATAACATATGCAGTTCTACCTTCAAGGGATGAACCAACACATGTGGAAGGTGATGATTCTTCCATACAAGGAACCGATAGGTGATGTAGCTACTTGGGATGAAGATAAACTCAAGCAGGGCAGCTGAATGCCAAGGTGATAAGCATCATCTATGTTGCCCTCACTCCCTCTGAGTTCAATCGGATCTCATCTTGGGACACAACCCATGAGATTTGGAACAAGTTGTGTATTACCTATGAAGGCACACAACAAGTCAAAGAGTCAACGATATACATACTCAATGGACTGCTTAAAAACTTCAAGATGGGCCAGAAGGAAAGAGTGACTGATATGTACACAAGGCTCAACCCCATCATCAATGGTCTTGCTACCTTAGGCCACACCTTGGATAGAGGGACTATCAACTCCAAGATCCTAAGGTCTCTTCCTTAAAGAGATGGGAACCCAAGATGACTTCCATTGAAGAAGCTAGAAGTCTTAGAGACTTAGCCACCGAGGAGCTAATTGGCAACCTAAAAGCTCATGAGCCAAGACTTGACAAGCAAGAAGAAGATGACAAGCAAGAGGAGAAGGAATCAAATAAGATCAAAGACAATGCTTTCAAATCTCAAGTAGAGGCAATGATTTATCCAACAACAACTTTCTTGTCGGTACTCTCCTCCCTCCTCAAGTGAAGATGATGATGAACCCAACTACTATAAGGGTAAGGCACTTCAAGGAAAAGTCTTCCTCATCTTCTACTCCTAGATGCTATGAATGTGGTCAACAGGGGCACTACAAGAATGAATGACCCAAGGCAAAGAAGTCCTACCACAAGAGAAGCCACCAGAAGAGGGATGAGTACAAGAAGGATGGCAAGTACAAGAAGAAGGACAAAAGGAGCAAGGATGCATCTCATGTGGCTTGGGAGGAATACTCCTCTAGTGATGCAATCTCCGATGAAGGTGAATGCCATCTAGGACTCATGCTCTATACAAGTGAAGAAATTGGCAAGACTAGTGTGGTAAGATTGCATGAGTTATCCAAAGAAACTCTTATTGATATGCCTAATGCTACCTTCTCTTCTTATTCTGAATAAAAGTCTAAAAAGTAGAGGTTGGGTATAAGATCATAGATGATTTGTATGCTAAAATTGATATTCTTGATCAAAATGAGAAGTTGCATCTTGATAGCATTGATTCCTTACCAGGGCAGTTTCTTGATCATGAGCTCCAATACTATGATGACCGCTATCAAACCGACAATGATATCGCACAAAACTACACAGAGATAACCATTAGCAGTGGATTACTAAAAATCACTAAAAATTAAAACATTTTTACCAAGAAATCCACTACCAGGAAACTCCTTACAGAAAGAACTAAAGCCATGTATACATCATGGTTCACTTCATACATACATTGTTCCATCACATCGCAAGGATATGCGATATCAGTTGCTTTACCAAAACATATACAAAAGCAACATTAAACATTGAGGCATTCTAGCCCAAATCTCAGATCAATTATAAAACTATTTATGCACTATGTCCCAAGGACCTGAGAGTATAGGGACGACACATATGACTCTATTTCTAAAAGACACACAACATAATACTCAACCTAAGGTGTTACTATTATCCTTGTTGTGGCTGCCCGCTCTCTGTTGCACAATCTCTACCTCGTCATACAAGTCCACCTAAAAAGTGTGGAAACCCACGGGATGAGATCCATATCTCAGCGGGATATATAACTCTCTGCCAACACTATTATTATCACATATAAATCTTCATGAAAGAGAGAAGAAGAAACCTTTATTGAATTAAATAGGTATAACTACTTGTTATATGAAGAGTAGAGCAATATCATCATTTAAATAGTTCGCATATCTATGACTGAGCAATAGATCATATAATCACTTTTAAAAGGAACATGAAGAACATGTATAACCTTTATTAACTACGACATACAGAAGTAATTGCAACCTCATTCAATGTTTTCGTATTCAATCCTTAAACAAATATGATGTACATTTTATTACATCTTACAACAATCAATCTTATGCCCTGAGGAGATGAGGTATACCACTCATGCTCCAACCAACCTTAATTTGGTAGCATCAGTGCCATATAAGGTCCACGGAAGAGCCAGACTCCATGACCTCACCCCCTTAGTCAATACGAGTGAACTCATAGTGACATCATGAGTCAAACTGCTATTTAGCTAGCCTGCGTATATACTCTCAATCCTAGAGAGATACAACCCATAGATGTTCCCTCATCAGGGTATGACCCGTAGTCCATCCTGATACTCTTGTCAGGGTATGGTCCATAACCAATCCTAATTGTATATTGACTCACGGTCTAAAAACGCACTCTTGTTTAGATATGGCTCGAAGCCAATCCTGTGAGTTAAGGATACAAGGAGATACCTCAACCTACACCCCGCATATTCAACAATATGCCCTCCGAGTTTCCTGTAGGAATTGCTCATTTCACCATTCAGTAAGTTTTGACACTTAATGGATCTATGGCCAGGGCAAACTATATTTTAGTTTCACTTGATAAGTTAAGTGCATTACATCATCTTTTAGCATCAATCAAGTTACAAGCATAAATTATAGATAAATGCTACAAAAGAAAGGTGTAATACATTTTTCAAGGGATCTTGTATCAATTGGAACACATCTTGTTACACCCATTCTGGGATCTCAATCCCTTGAACACATTACTGGGAATCTCATCCCTTCAACATTTTCATTATCAAGATCACATGTTTTGGGTATTGAACCCTCAGTTCATCATTGAACAGTGTCACCTCTTACCAGACAACAATCATCTCTAGTTATTAGACCATATATATATATATATATATATATATATATATATATATATATATATATATATATATCATACTTGTTGTATAAGTATTTCACATGGTTCACAAGACCTATTTAATATGTATCATGCTAAATCATCATAGCTCATACGTAGTTATGCTCATCATCTCATAATACCAGCATGGTTAGTATTTCATAGTAAAAGCAATATCAAGTAAACATCATTACCATTCCATAAAGAGAATCATTCAAATTTCAACCCTCTCATAATTAGGGCTAGGGTTTTCCCCTTGTAGCCGATTAGGGTTTTCAAGCTCATATTTAACAACCAAACCCTGATTCACATCATAAGAGCTTATATTATTGCCATAAGTATTCAAGCATACTTAACTACTCTCATCAATTATCATTGATTGATTATCAACATGAAGTATTACCTTTCTCATATGAGTAGTATAAGTTTCTCTCTCATCCTTACTAGGATATCAATTTCAACATACTTATTACATTGGCTTGACCCTCTTTAGGGCTTATCAACCTACACTTATCAAAGTGTATCCATCTCATTACTTCATAGTGTATCAAATGATTATATTCATCATGTGTCAGCCTACACTCATCAAGGTGTATCGGCTTACACAATAACCTTTGTGCCAGCCTAGACACATTCACTTGTATCGGCCTAGACATTATTACTTATGTCGGCCTAGACACTTGTATTGGCCATGACACTCTCAATTGTATCGTCCATGGCACATCAAAGTGATATCGGTTTAGAGGTGCTTAGGGTGATACAGGTTTTGAGGTGCTTGAGGTGATATCAGTTTTGAGGTGCTTGAAGTGATATCAGTTTTGAGGTACTTGAGGTGATATCGGTTTTGAGGTGCTTGAAGTGATATCGGTTTTGAGGTGCTTGAGGTGATAGCAGTTTTGAGGTGCTTGAAGTGATATCGGTTTTGAGGTGCTTCAAGTGATATCGACCATGAATCATATCTTGGTGTATCACCTTCACCATACCTTGGTGCATCACCTTCTTCACACTTTAGCATAATATTTTCACCTCACTTAAGCATAACATCTTAGCCTCACTTTAGGGTATCGACCACCCTATAACTTTGTGTGTCATCCATAGTATACTCTAGGGTATTGGCCACATTGTCATCTAGTGTATTGGCCATATCACCATCTATTGTGTCACCCTAGCTATCAACAAGTGATATCGGCCTCTAGGGTTTTGATAGTATCGGGTTAGCCATTATCAACACCCTTATATTCATTCACCTATTAAGGTATCAACCTCACCACTACTTGGTGTGTCACCCATGACTTCAAGGAGTGTGTCACCCACACATTCACATGGTGTGTCGGCCTAGGTTCCAAGAAGTGTGTCGCCCATCACATTTGTGTTGGGTTAGAGGGGTGTCGGGTTGCTAGAGTTAAGACATATCAGGTTAGCCCTATTGACTTCATATCTTCACTCAATGTTTAAGATATCAGACTGCCCTCGTCCTTAATCTTAGGTAACATGCTAGAAAACTGTAAGCATGATAGTCATTCACATATAACAAACTAATAACGGGTTAGGACCTCATGTGTATCGGTTTCCCTTCACGTAACCTTGTATCGGGTTAGGGTTTCTCAAACTAATATCAGTTTGTGAATGGGAGATTCCATCATCTTCAAGCTCCAACCCTTCATCCACTTACACTCTAGATCATGGAAAACATTCCCATATATCCATTAGATCTCATAGAATCATCATTCAATCAAGGAAAGTAGAAATTGAAAAGGAATCATCAAGTATTGCATGATTGAAGGTGAATAACAATAGAGTTGAGTTCAAGTTATATAACCTGCCTCAAGATCACCACAAGATCTTCAAGATCCAAAGCTTCACGTTCCCAAGGTTGAAGATGACTTATCAAAAGTCCAAGACTCGGTCACAACACTTCTATATGAAAGACGATACCATAGTTAGGAACTTGGTGAAGAAGAAAAGAAAGAAAGGAACCATGACCCGAGAAGCATAGTCCACCCAAGTTTGAAGATGACCATGGCTTCACCTTAGGCTTGATGATCAAACTCCTTCCTATTCCTCAAGATTCTTTGGTCATCAACCAATAAAGGAATGACATGAGAGTCGAAAGGTTTCACTAGTAGGTGAAAAGAGAGGCTTATATAGTTGAGGTTCAAGAGAGAGAGTGTATGTGAAGTGTCATTGCCATGTGCACTTAGATGACATGTGTCCATGCATGTTAGTACCATGCAACCATAATTATCTCATCATGAAAAACTCATGTGAATAATCCAAAGATAAGATAGCGGCCATTGGGTAACTTGCTTGATAAGATATCACAACCCAATATCACTTTGTATGCAAATTGATACAACTTTTTCAAGGAAGTCCTAAACCGATATGCTCCACCTACTTGAGGTGCTTATCCTTTCATGAATACTTCCAAAAGGTTGATAAACTAATATGGGGCCTCCTCTATGGCTTCCAAGCCAATAGGCACTCCCATATACACTTCAGAACTTGACACAACCCCATCTAGGGTTCAAGACACTCATCACTCTTTGGCTCTTTCACCACCAAGAGTGCTATCACTCAACCAAAACTCAAAAAAAGTGCCCCCTTCTTTCTCTCTCCTCTAGATGATGCTAAGAGAGATAAGGGACACTCTAGAGGTCATAATTTGCACATCAACCCCACATTTTGGGTAAATTGCAATTTGCACCAAAACTATCATATAAAGCACAAACAATTTGCAAACAAGCTCAAACTTGAGAGTTAAACTCTCCTTAAGTCTTAATTATTTTTCAAAAGATTAAGACAATGTTCTGAGAAACTTACTTAGGCAAAACTTCTAGGGTTATCCCAAAACTCAGGTCAGGGGTGTTACAAGTTATCAACCCCTAATAGGGATTTTGTCCTCGAAATATCAAGAGAAAAGAATAGGGTACTTCCTCCTCATCTCTTGATCTAGCTCCCATGTGGCTTCTTCAATGCCATGATGATGCCAAAGAACTTTCACAGGCACTATGTCTTTCTTTTTCAATTTCTAGATTCTTCTATCAAGAATCAACACTGGACCTTCCATAGAGGATATCTCTTCATATAATTCTACCTCTATAGTTTGTAATACCAGCTATGTATCAGGGTGACATTTCCTCAACATAGATACTTAAATTACCGGATGTAGTTTGTTCAACTCAGGTGGTAGTTCCAACTTATAGGCTACATTTCCAACACATGCTATCACTGGGTAGGGTCCCATAAATCTAGGAGCCAACTTACCCTTCTTCCCAAATCGGAGAACACCTTTCCAAGGAGAAACCTTGAGATGCACTCTGTCTCCTACTTGGAATTCTAAAGGTCTATGGTGATTATCAACATATGACTTCTGTCTATCCTGTGTTGCCTTTAATAGTTGTTGTATCACTTTAATCTTTCCAGTTGTCTGTTGCACAAGTTCAGGACCAAGAAGTTGTTATTCTTTTATTTCATACTAGCATAACGAAAATCTACAACGTCTATCATACAACGCTTCATATGGTGTCATATCAATGTTTTTTTTATAACTATTATTGTAGGAAAACTCTATCAAACTCAGATGTATATCCCAACTACCTACAAACTGCAGAACACATGCCCTAAGCAAGTCCTCCAAAGTTTGTATAGTCCTTTCAGATTGTCGATTTGTCTTTGGGTGGAAAGCAGTGCTAAATTTTAACTGCGTACTCAAAGTTGTATGTAATCGCTCCCAAAAGTGACTTGTAAACTGAGGACCTTTGTCAGACACAATTTTTATTGGGACTCCATGCAAATGTACTATCTCATATACATAAATTTGTGCAAGTTTCTTAGAAGTTTATGTAGTCTTAATAGAAAGAAAATGTGTCGACTTTGTCAACATGTCAACAATCACCCAAATGGAATCATTACCTTTGGCTGTTCTAGGCAAACCAACCACAAAGTCCATTGTCACATGATCCCACTTCCACTATTGTATATGTAATGGTTGTAATGTTCCTGCAGTCTTCTACTGCTCAGCCTTAACTTACTGACACATTGGACATCGCATAACAAACTCAGCTACATCTTTCTTCAAACTAGGCCACCAATACTTATCTTTTAGATTTTGATACATCTTGGTACTTCCTGGATGCATATCATACATAGATGAGTGAGCTTCTTACATAATTATCTTTCTTAGGTCATTAACATCAGGTACCATGATTCTACCATGGTAACAAACTATCTCATCCTCTAACTCATGGAAGCCATCATGCTTCTCACTGCCATATTCTGATCTGATATATTGTATCACAATATCAGCCTGTTGTGCTTCTTTGATTTGTTGTCTTAGTGTAGGTTTCACTTGCATCTGTGCCAACAATATGGCTAGAAAAGATACTTCTAGCTGTAAATTCATTTGTCGTAAAGAGACTAACATGTACTGCTTGTAATATACCAAAGAATTCAATTATGCTTTATCTGTGAATGAAGATGAACACTTTCTTCTTAGCACATCTACCACCACATTAGCCTTTCTTGGATGATAATCAATTGTGAAATCATAGTCTTTGTTTAGTTCCATCCAGTGGCGTTGTCTCATGTTCAACTCTTATTGCAAAAAGATGTACTTCAGATTCTTATGGTCTGTGAAAATCTGACACTTCTCCCCCTACAGGTAATGTCTCCATATTTTCAAGGCATGAATCATTGCAGACAACTTCAGATCGTGTGTTGGATAATTCTCCTTGTGTTTCTTAAGCTTTAGAGAGGAAAAAGAAATCACTTGTTTATCCTACATCAACACACATCCTAGACCATTCTTTGAGGCATTACAAAAGACAATGTATCCTTTCCCTTGCTCAGGTAAAACTAACACTGGTGCACTGGTCAACTTTTTCTTCAAGAACTGGAAAGAATGTTGGCACTTGTCATTCCAGACAAAAGGAACATCCTTCCTAGTTGAGCTAGTTAGAAGTAATTCTATAGAAATGAAGTCTTTGATGAACCTCATGTAGTAACCTGACAAACCTAGGAAACTGCAAATCTCTATTGGTGTCTTAGGCTATTCCTATTCTAGAACAAGCTCCACCTTTTGAGGATCAACACAAATACCTTTAGTAGATATGATATGTCCTAGAAAGACACTTCTGACAACCAAAACTCACACTTGCTAAACTTAGCATATAGCTTGTGTTGTCTTAACAAAGTCAATGCTTGTTGAAGATGTTGTTCATGTTGTTGGCTATCTCAACTGTATATTAGAATGTCATCTATAAAGACCACTATAAACTAATCAAGGAATGGCTGGAACACTCTATTCATCAAATTCATGAATGTTGTTGGTGCATTAGTTAGTCCAAACGACATAACTATAAACTCATAATGACCATACCTTGTCCTAAAAGTTTATTTTGGTATGTCATCCTCCTTAATCCACAACTAATGATATCTTGACCTCAGATCTATCTTAGAGAATATTGTTGCACCATACAACTAGTCAAACAAATCATCTATCATTGGCAGAGGATACTTGTTCTTTATTGTCACCTTGTTTAACTGTCGATAGTCTATAGATAACCTCGTAGACCCATCCTTCTTCTTTATAGAAAGTACTGGAGCACCCCACAACAATGTACTTGGCCAGAAAACCTTTATCAAGTAACTATTGTAACTGTTTCTTTAATTCTTCCATCTCAGCTGGAGCCATCCTCTATGGTTTTTGGGCTATTGATTGCATACCGCGAATTAGATTGATCTCTAAATCAATCTCTTGAGGTGGAGGAACATCAGGAAATTTCTTAGGAAACACATCTTGAATTCCTTAACAACTGACACTTCTGGAATACTAAGACTTTCTACCTTGGTATCCACCACATGTGCCAAGAATGCCTCACATCCATGTCATAATAGTCTCTCGACTACCATTGCTGATACTAGACATGTTGGAAGAATCATCCTATCTCCCTGAAAGATCCATGTCTCATCACCATATGTGAACATAGCTTGCTTGGAACCATAATCCAAGACTACCTTATACTTCTCCAAGGTGTCCATCCCAAGGATTACATCAAATCCATGCATCTCAAGTGGCATAAGATCCACTTAAATGTTGTGTTTTCAGAAGGAAAGAACACAGGGGGAACATACCTCTTGCAACAATGTGAAACCAACTAACGGAATTTCTAACAGCAAATTATCTGTTCTATGACTAACAGGAAAAAGATAGTTATGAATCGCTTCACAAGTGATAAAGGAGTGTGTAGCACCCGGGTCAATCAAAACAGATGTGATGTAAGGACCCTGACCCACTTTTGGGATAAACCTATTTGTTTTTCTTAAGCACGTTGCTTAGCACCTTGCTCTAATCATCTGAGATGTAATTAGGGAATGTTGAATCTTGGAGTTTCTTATTTGAGCTTGTTTGGTTGATGCTTGTGTTTTGTGGTGAGGTTTTGGTGCAAATTGCAATTCACCCAGAGTTAGGGTTGATGTGCAAGTTTGTCACCTCTTGAGTGTTCCTTCTCTCTCTTGGCACCATCTAGAAGAGAGAGAGAGAGATGGGCACCTTTTTGGGTCTTGGTTGTGTGGTAACATCCTTGGTGATGTTTTGGACGCATGTTTGAGGTGTGCCTTACACTTAGATGTGTTGTCTCAGTCTTGAGAGCCCTACAAAGGTTGTGGTATCAGTTTGTGAGTGTGTAGGGTTGCACCCTATCAGTTTGTGAGTGTGCAGGGTTGCACCATATCTGTTTGTGAGTGTGTAGGGTTGCATCCTATCAGTTTGTGTGTGTGTAGGGTTGCACCCTATCAGTTTGTGGGTGTGTAGACTTGCACCCTATCTATTTGTGGATGTGTGGGGGTATGGTATCAGGCATGACCTTAGTAGGCAAGACCTTACCTAGACCATATCACCATGTCTTGCATGATGATTTGCATGTGGCTCTTTCTCATGGACAAGTGGCACCTAAGCTCGTTAGGTGGTGACACCTCTTCCATGATCTCTATCTCATCCCTCTTGTATATATACTCCTTTATGTCCATGCAAGAGGATCCTTTTGTCCATCTTTGCTTTCTTCCTTCCTTAATGGACGACCCTTGAGAAGTTTAAGGAGCTAGAGAATCTATCTTGGAGCTTGGTGGATGAGTTTCAAGTTGTGGTGTTTCTTGATCATCGTTCATCTTCTACCTTGGTAAGCTATGTTCCTATATATCTTTTCTTCTTTCTTCTTCTTCACATTCATGGATCTTGGATACCTACTTTCTATCTTAAACCATCTTAACCTTGGTATCATCTTATTCCTTGGAGGTGTGGTGGTGATCGAGTTTGGTGGATCATCTTCTACCTTGAGCTCGTGAGCATGGAGCTTGAACTTGGAGCTTGGATCTTGGTGGTGATCTTTGAGGCAGGTTATATAACTATTAAACTCCTTTGTTATTTTCACTCTTCATATGCTTATGTTGTTCTACGTCTTGATTTTGTTCATCTCTTGTATGCTAGTAGTTGTTAATGGCTTTAGAACTATTTTGATGGTGGAATCTCATTAGTTTGTCCTTCATATCTTGCATCTTCTTGTTGTGTGGTAGATGGACTAGTGACCGATCTTTCTAAGGTTGAAGACAACAAGTCTACACACATTCATGCACCATGTTGAGGGTAGGTTGTCATGGCTTAGAGTGTAACAGGCTGATACCCTATGTGTCAAGTCGTCATGACTTGAAGATGACTAGGTCGACATGCTTTGTGGATGCTTGGGTCATCTTGGGTTGAGAAGGTTAGCTTATCTTAGCTTATGGTTGCTTAACTGATATGGTTGATAGGCTTTGGAGGAGCTAGCCTATCATGCCCTAGAAACACCCTAACTGATATTTGATGGCCAACCCAGATGCACAGTGGGTGTTAGTCGTCATGGTTTTGAAGTACCTTAAGTGGATAAGGTGTTGCTCAGCTGATATGCCCTTGGAGGTGTTAGCCCATCATGGATATGGAGGCACCTTGAGGAGCTGGTCTATTTTGGAGGCTACCATGACGCCCTAGTTGGGTGGAGGTTGATACACCTTAGTGTGATGATGCCCGATACACCTTAACACATGATGCCTAGCTAACCCTAACCCTAATGACCGATATACCTAGGGTTGCCCGACATGGCTTGGATGCCCAACACCCTTAGGTGGTGGTGTCTGATATGTTATGGGGTGGTGTTACCAGTCACACCCTTAGGTGGTGCTGGCCGATACACCATAAGTTGGTGTTTCCCGTCACACCTTAGATAGGTTGACCGTCACATTCTCAAGAATTGGTAAACCAATACATCTCTTAGTAAGGTTATCTCTTGTGCCTTGTATAGTGGTAGTTGACATGTTATGAAGATGACAAGTTGACACCTTATGGCAAGTCACCCCAAATACACTAAGGTGGTTTAAATCGATATGCTATATGTTAGCCCCAACTGATACCTAGTGATGGTGCCTATGTTACATCATGTTGATGATAAGGTTGCATGTTATGATGTATGGGGTGGTTATGTGAATAATATGGAATATTGTTTTCTTTAATCTTTATCTCATGATGGTAATGATGTAAGTAATGATCTAAAGTTGGTTGTTGATCCAACCTTGTAAGCCCTAATTGCTTAAATGAAATCCCCAACTCTAGTGATGTAATGTGGTTGGCATGAAGCTTATGAGATGGTAGTATTGATGATGTATTACTCTTCTTGTTACCAGTCTCTAACCATGCAGGTGACACCAGTTGATAACATAACCATGTATGAGCTATGTTGCTTATGATATGTTTTAATGGGCCTTGTGAGGCATAAGTGTTGTTGATATCCTTGAAAGAGGAGGTAAATTGTATTATGACCTAATGATGGCTTATTGCCTTATATGAGATGGTGATTTCCTTAGTGATGAGAGGAGGGGTTGTTACCCCATGATATGTGATCCTTGTGATGATAATTATGGTGATTGGCAAATACCTGGTGACGATGTGATGAGATTACACCCTATGTCTAACTATATTATGGTGATGTGTTATTCCCTTGTTTATGTAGAACTTGTTTGGAGTTTATATATTGTAACTTGATTGACACTAAAAGATACTTAGATGACATAATTAAACAAGTGGAATCTAATCATGTAGTTTCCCTATGCCATAGATCCATTCAGTGTTAGCATTTGCTGAATGGTGAAACGAGTCTAACTTAGAGTGCATATTTTTCGAATATGCAGGGGTGAGGACGGATATCCCCTTACGTCCAGGTTATATAGGATTGGTTGGGACATACCCTAATAAGAGTGTGGCTGCGGTCATAGCTCAGTGATATGTGATACATGATTGGCTGTGGTCATACCTTGATAAGAGTGCAGCTGCAGTCGTATATTAGTTTTACTAGCACCGTGACATGTACCAAGGTTGGCTAGATTTGTATAGCTGGACTATATGTGTAACATCTTAGGATTTGAGGCCTCGGATAAAACACTCTTAAATGGAATGATTGGACTACCCATATCACCAAGGTGCACCTCCTTTTCTGAGAGCTCATCTCTAAAGAACCCCATAGTTAAGCGTGCTCAGCTTGGAGTAGTACTAGGATGGGTGACCAGTCGGGAAGTTGATCCTGGCTTGCGCGTCGGTGTGGAAAAAGTGCGTAGTTAAGGCTAGTGGTGGTTTGTGGGGCCAGTCGTCATTCATGAAACTTTACTAGAGCCTAGGGCAGTGCGCCCGAGAGTTACAAATGGTATCAAAGCCAATTCCCCTCCAGTAGGTGGGGCCCACATGGGCATGACATGCCAGTCTTGAGCCATGCGGTCCAGGTATGTAGGAAAGGGATGTCCATGGTTGATGTAGCCACCCTTGCGTGGGTATTCTGTGATCAGGAGTTGGGTGTCCATGGGCCATTGTGGGTCTTCACTGAAATGGGGAAGATATTATGAGGCTTATAGTTGAGCCTTGACGAGGACGTCAAGAGTCTAAGTGGGCGAGATTGTAACATCTCAGGATATGAGGCCTCGGATAAAACACTCTTAAAAGGAATGATTGGACTACCCATATCACCAAGGTGCACCTCTTTTTCCGGGAGCCCATCTCTAAAGAACTCCATAGTTAAGCGTGCTCAGCTTGGAGTAGTACTAGGATGGGTGACCAGTCGGGAAGTTGATCCTAGCTTGCGCGTCAGTGTAGACAAAGTGTGCAGTTAACGCTAGTCGTGGTTTTTGGGGCTAGTCGTCATTCCTGAAACTTTACTAGAGCCTAGGGCAGTGCGCCTGAGTGTTACAATATGTCGTTGATAGTAGTCTGAATGATGATGTCACTGCATGTTCACTCGTATTGACCAAGGGGGTGAGTTCTTGGATTCTGACTCTTCCATTAGACCTTATATGACACTGATTTTGACTTAGTAGTGGTCGGTGGGATTTGGGTGGTACGACTCAAATCCTCGGGACATAATAAAATATGTAATCAGCCATACAGTATATATGTATAGGATCATATACGGAAACATTGGAGGAGGCATTGCTTGATCTTTATACAATATTATTGATAGAAAATATACATGTTCTTCATATTCCTTTTAAATTGTTAAGATGTTTTATAATTCAACAGTAATTTCTCATCATGTTAATAATGATTATTTGTTTCTTATAGTGTAACTTTACTACTTCTTTATTTATCTTATCTATGATAATAATATAGTTGGTGGAGAGCTATATCTCCCATTGAGATTTGGAATCTCACCTCATGGGTTTCCCACATCCATTTTAGGTCGATGTGCATGAGGAGGTAGAGATCGGGCGGCAGAGGTTGAGGAGTAGCAAGAGAGGCAGTAGTTGTCAAGGTTGAAAGTGTTGTTGGATGTCTTTTGTTGATAGATTCTTAGAGTCTTCCATGTACACTCGGGTCCTTGGGGATGTTTTGTAGATGTTTTGTGAGTGTGCTTTTGATATGTGGTTGGTTTTTATGCCTTGTTGTATATGGAAGTAATGGATGTATGTATATATATGTTTCAGAATAGGTTCTCTGGTAACAGGTTGATGGCACACGTGGTAAGTGCTTTGAGGCATGAAAGCACCTATGTGTAAAGTTTCTTGTTGTTTGGTAGTTTCATGAAGATGGTTTTAATTTTTATTGTTTTTTAGTAATTTGTTGGTATAATCTTTTTTGTTGTTTTGTTTTGAGTAATCTCACTTTGTGTGGCATGGGGCATCACATATGAAGCAAGATGAAGACATATCATAATGAAATAACTCGATCTGACCCATCACAACTCATGGATTGACTACTGATCCAACCCTATTATAGGGTTGTATCTTGTGTCATTTTGTATTTTTATCACATTCAAATGTATTAGAATTACATGTTATTCTCCCCAATATGATTATCATTGCAAATATTCTCATGGATGTTCTTTGCACTTTTTTTCAGGTACTTGGACCATGCTTAGATGGAAGAGAGAGAGAGAGAGAGAGAGGGAGTTCTAGGGTTCCCCCACTCAAGGAGGGACCCAAAGAAGGCCCCAAAGTCTCCCTCAACCTTCCTCCAGTGGCCAAGAATCATCCCCAAGCAAAGACATCCAAAAATGACAAAGTTAGAAACGAAATCAAGAAGTCAAGCCTCACCACGGCCGTGGCCACAATGCCATGGTCGTGCGTTTATTGCCAAGTTCCAAAAGGTTGCAACAGGGAAATTCCACAGAGGCCCACCGCCGTGGCCTCCCAGCCACGACCGTGGCCAGTGAAGACACCACGACCGTGGCAATCAGCATGGCCGTGGCCCCGAGAAGTGAAAACGGTCGTGGGCTCCTCCCACGGTCGTGCGTTTATTGATCAAGAAATCAGTTGCCAATAGGGTTTTTGCCCAGAACGCCACGACCGTGGCCGAAGACACTCAAGACGCCCGTGGCCCCTCCCCACGGTCAGCTCCTCCTCCTCCAAAACGGTCGTGTTACCCAACACGGCCGTGGTGCATGCTACCCACCACAACCGTGGAACTCCGCCACGGCCGTGGCCACCACCATACTTCGTTTTTCCACCAATTCCTTCACACCACGACCGTATTCACCCCCCCCCACGATCGTTCCCCACTACCCTCACCACGGCCGTGGCACACCCACCACGACCGTGGTGATCACCTTCCCTACACAACTTTTCACTTCTTTTCCTATTTTACCCCCACTTAGCCCTAGCTCCTATGTAAGCACTAGTTGCTTCTAGGGCTCGAAGAGAGAACCCCCTAACCGCTACACAGTTGCTCCCTTGCATCCATTACTCCCATCCACCTACTTTCCTTGCATTTAATCCAATTTCCACCCACTTTCCACTCATTTACACCATAGAACCCTAGTTTCTCTAGGTTTCTATCCATCCATTCCACCATTTCCATGCTCTTGGGTGCCATTGGAGGATGAGGCTCGTGGCTGGCAGCAAGGAGGTGAAGAAGTCAAGCTTCATCAAGCATCCATGGCGTTTCCTACTCTCTTTCCCTTCTCCTTTGTTTCTATTTTGATCATGTATAGCTAAGCCCCCCTTGGGTGGGCTGTTTGGGGCAAAAATGTGACTTTGATACCATGTTGGGGGAATATAATTTGTAATGAACATATTTCACTTCTATGATGATTGCCTTTGCTTGTATCTCATTTCCCATTACTTGTGCATGTGATTGTTGTTTAATTACATTAATTGCTTGCCTTGTGGTGTTTGAAGACATTTGCCTCTAGGATGTTTTGGTTTCTATGTAGCTATCATAGGATTGGCTCCTAGGTCCTTAATTCGGATCCCTAGCTAGCCCCCTATCTTCCTACATAATCACCTTCTTCCTACATGAAAATGTGAGTTCTAAGTGACTAGTATAAGTGTGATTAGTGCAATTTCCTAGAATTTCCTAAAGGCTGAGGTGGCTAGTGGCATGAGGTCAAATATCCTCATCTCTACTCCCATCCTTACCCTTAGTCCTCAATTGACTAATACCACTTATCCTAGAGACCTAGACTTGGTAAGTCCTATGAGAATTACACCTAGCCCTAGTTCTCCAACTAGTAGCATAGGGTACATCCTCATAGCACCCACCTTGTTGTTTGGTTTGGTAGTCTAGAATGAAATATGCTAATTGCTTATTATGGTGACATCCCCCAATTAATGTCAAGGTCACATTCCCAAACGACCCACCCCCTTCATCTAATTGCTTAAAACCTTAATTGCTTTGTTTGCTTGTTAATGCTAGTGTAGTTCAATTTCTTTAGTTAACTTAGTTGATTGCCTAGTTTTGCTAGCTAAATGTTAATTTAGGTCTTTGATCTTGATTAGTGATTAACTTAGGCTCTCAATTGCTAGTTGCTTGCTTAGTCTAGTATAGTTTGTTCTTGCTCTTGTTTAGATAGCTTGTTGACTTAGATTGCTAATTTAGCTTTTTGATAACTTAGTTTCATATTGCTTTTCCTACTTGCTCACTTAGCTTAATCAACAACCAACCAACCTTTAAACCCTAAAAACATTACTCTCTGCAATAGGAATGTAGCTTACCCCATCTAACTCTAGTGCCCCCTCTATCTCTGTGGATCGACCCTGTACATGCCACCTCACCTATACTACGACACGACCCCGTGCGCTTGCGGGCGTAGTGTCTTAGTAGACGATTGTAGTTAGTGTAGGTCTTACAAATTTTTGAAAGCATAAGATCCCACATCCTGTGCGCTCCAACCTCATGGGGTGTAAAAGCACCACTAGCAGGGACGCACCAACTACTGCCTCCTACTGACTCATAGCATAGAATATCATTATTGCTTGTTGTCGACCTCGTCCTCTTTTTCCTTGTGTAGATGAACCTACTTGAGATGCCTATCCATGTCCTCATCCTCATACACCACTATTGAACTGTTGTCTCTGAGAGCCTTGCTGACTCTGCCTTGGTTGTTGGGTTACCTCAGTATCTCTTACTAGACAATCCCTTATCAGATGTCCTGTCTGCCCACACTTGTGGTAGATTTGGGTCACTTGTTGTGGCCTAGGTGGCCCTGTCACTAACATTGATGACGTACTATGGGCTCCAATAGGCGGAAAACTATGGCCTCTACCCTTACTGGTCGTCCACTGCGTCTGAGCACTGAACCTCTATGGTGTTGTTGGTGCAGGAAACCTTATTTTCTTATAGCTTCCGGACCTCTGTCCTTGGAACTGGGCAGGTCCTTTCCTAAAGTTGGCCTCACATTTTTCAGTTACTGCCCTTTCTATCCTCCTAACTAATTCCACAAATGTAGCAAATATCTCCCTATTCTCCAAAGTAGCTGCAGAAGTGGATAACTTAGCATTCAGACATACATCATGGTTCATTTCATACATACATCATTCCATCACATCACAAGGATATGAGATATCAGTTGCTTTACCAAAACATATACAAAAGCAACATTATACATCGAGGCATTCTAGCCAAAATCTGAGATCAATTATAAAACTATTTATGCACTATCTCCCAAGGACCTGAGAGTATAGGGACAACATATATGACTCAATTTATACAAGACACATAATAGCACATTCAACCTGAGCTGTTACTCATGTCCTTGTTATTGTTGCCCACATTATGCCGCATGATCTCTACCTCCTCATGTATGTCCACCTAAAAAGTGTAGAAACCCACAAGGCGAGATCCATATCTCAGAGGGAGATATAACTCTCTGCCAACACTATTATTATCATAGATAAATCTTCATGAAAGAGAGCAGAAGAAACCTTTATTGAATTTAACAAGTATAACTACTTGTTATATGTAGAGTATATCAATCTCATCATTTAAATAATCTAGATATCTATGACTAAGCAATAGATCATCTAATTACTTTTAAAAGGAATATGAAGAACATGTATAACATTTATTAACTATGACATATAGAAGTAATTGCAGCCTCAATCAATGTGTTTGTATTTGATCCTTAAACAAATACGCTACATAGTTGATTACATCTTTCAACAATCAATCTTATTATTGGTATGTATGCCCTAAGAGCCAATCATGGGATGATTGGTGGGATACAATAAGATTGATTTGATAAACATCAAAGGCAAGCTTCCAATTCTTTCTGGTTCAGTCATATGAGATAATGATAGAACATATTGAATGTCTAGAGAATGACAGTACTCAATGATGTATGGTTTCAGGTTAAGGACATGAATGGTGAGATCATACGGATGATAAGATTTTGTACATTCTTATTATGTCCCTAGTCGGATGTCATTGTGGAAGGTAGATAGACAAAAATGACACACAAGACTAGATTGTGGTATCGATTGATGATAGAATCTCATTAGTCATGATATGGAGATATCAAACCAAACACATAGGTACTTGTTAGAGAACAAGCGTACCAGACAGACCCACCCTGAGATTGACACATGGAACCATGACATGGTAGTCACAGTCAGTTCTCGCAGTGATGGTGGTGAGTGTGATTCATTGACCTGAAATCACTACACTCAACACATGTCGTTGGGTACACTTTGACATCATCAAACGCAGTCCTAAAACATGGGTTGTTATAAAGGTGATGATTGGGTGGCTTTGACACATGGGGCTTTTGAGGGGTGAGTGATAGATATGGGATTTTTCCCTCCTGAGGGAGTTTGATATCCATGGCCACTTGATGATTAGGATTGAGATAGGCGTGCATGCATGTGTGAATCAGTATGTGATATTGATGTCATACATATCTCCTCCAATCTACTCTGAGATCAAGAAAGTGAATGAACGTTGACAGGATGTGTTCCATGCCTCGAGTTCATTCGGGATATAAGTGACAAAGGAATTATACATTCACTGTAACACCATTCACGTATTGTAGGATTGAAAGTTGTTCTCCAACTTTCCTTTTCACTTGGGTAGCACTGATGTGCGACTAGGCACCGCTCTTTGTTTGTGAAGTTATAAATGTTATGAACTTTCACTGCCAACGTGAAATGGACCTACAGGGTCACACACATAGGATTTAACCTGGAAGAGGAGTTTATCCACAAACGATGTTTAGATTGATTACTAAAGGAGTTTAGTAGTTCAATTAAACACTCAATCAATTGATAGCTCATTATCATAGTGTTCAAGGTGTTGGACCGATTGATTAGAGTATCAGATTGATTGAAACTGCAATTGACTGATTTGCACAGTCTACTGCCCCAACTGATCGGCTCATAGGGATGAACCGATCGGCTCAGGTTGGTGAATTGGTCATTTCAAAGTAGTGAGACGATCAGCTCAGGTATCATGAAGCGATCGACTCAATTGTTGAACTGGTCGATTCGTGGACCAACTGAGATCGTTTGGAAAGTCAGAAGACTATTTTGCAAATACAATTTGTTTCACTTATACAAATTTGATTTGGACAAGGATTAATATTTGATTAGTTGGAAACAAATATGAAAGTCAATTTGAGTTGGACTAGGACCACGAACCGATCGGCTCAGAAGTGAACCGATCGACTCAGGTGCCCCAACCGATCGGTTCAGGTGTGAACCGATCTGCTCAGGTCCCCAACCGATCGGTTCATGCTTGAAATGATCGGTTCATCTGACGCAGTTGGTTGTCTTGTAGAAAATCTCAAACCCTTCTACTCCTGCTTTAATCCCACATTGGCCTGGGTAGAGAACCATGTCCCATGACCCTCCTATATATATAGGGATATTGGGGGCTTCTCAAAGAACAACTCAGAACAGAAGTTGCTCTACAAAGTTGTCGTTCTCTCTGGTTGTGGTAACCGAGAGAGCCCGAGCAAGTGCTACCCGAAAAGAGAGGTACAGCAAGGGAAAGACAACTGTAGAAAAGTGACTGGTTGCAGGAAAGTGTGTCGGTGACTAGTACGCCGATAGGAGGGTGCGCCTCCTTATGATTCCTTATGGGACAAGGAGATTGGAGTTCCAGGTTGTCCGTGTGGACTACTTCAGAGGTGGGAGACTTCTACTGCTCGGAGGACAACTGTCAATCCCGACAGTCCCGGTAGGACCAGGAGCTATACAGACACTGTCCAAGACTGGAGGTGAAGACCGTGCAAGCCGCGAGGTAATGTCGTTGAGAAAGCTTCCGGACAAGGTATGCCTCTACAAACCATCCTTCCTACTGTATAGACGTTGACATGATTCCTTCGTTCTAGGTTTGGGAGAATAAATTTTTTTGTTTCCGATGCCTTCTCTGTCTCCCTCTAAAACCCAACAGTGGTATCAGAGCCACGTCAACTGCTCTATACTTTAGGATTATCGATATGATCGATTTTGGTTTGTCGCCTTTATTTATTGCATATGATGCGAATAAAATTGGCTTTATGCATGTCCAATCCTAAAACCACAAATCCCAATATACATATATGATATGTAATATAAATGTACTCGATATGCGTCACCCTTAAATGAGTTTTGTTGTGGATGTATAGCGTGGTTATGGACAATAAACCCTATGTATGTGTGCTTGGTTGAATGTGGTTGCTTGCATCTCGGTCTGCGCTCCGATTCCCTATCTCTTATTATTGATGTAACTTGAGATAACTCAAGATTTATTTCCTACCTTTGCTCCCCCCGAATGTAACTCGGGGTTTCCCAATTTAAATGTAAATAGGATAGATCTTTTTTTTATTTCCTGTTATGTCAAAGAACGACGGACAACCTGACGACGACTGAGATGATCGGTTCAAGGAGTGAACCGATCGGTTGGCGATCTAGATGACCGGTTTGAGGAGCGAGACGATCGGGTGGCGGCCATGAGGAGATGCACGACGACCAGGCGAACCGATCGGTTGGAGGAGACAACCGATCGACTGGTGGCACCCAGACGATCGACCAGGGCAAGCAGGTCATTCATGAGATGAGTTGATCAACTCAGACGGCTATAGCACTTCATCATGGACAGGTTGCATGTGATGTAGACCTAAATGACCGTGATTCCTCTTGGCTCAAGGAATCACATTAGGATGGCCATAATCATCGCTTTTATCGTTTCATATGTTTTCTGTGGGATATAGCATGTATATGATACGTACTATGTATTGTGGTGATTGGATATGTATATGTACCTATAAAACCAAATCCCTCATTAAATATTAAAGTTTTAGACGCCTTCCAAATGTGACACACGTGAAAAGCTTGATCGGCCAAGTGTGGGCACGCCCTAGCGTGGTGCACCGTCTATCTCGTGGAAGCGTGAAGGATGGATATGTGGGTCTGCCCTAGCAGGGTGCATATTCATCGTGTTGGCTTTGGGTCAGACTTAACAAGGTGACCTAGATAAGATCTAGCACCTTAAGGCATGGAGGTGATCATGGCAAGGAGTTGCATATGACATCTTTCAAGAGTTGCATATGATGCAATTGGCAAAAGTTGCCTACCTGGAAGATCTAAGTTATGGGTGACAGCCCTAGTTGGTCCATGACTCAGAGGATTTCAGGATCTTGACCCACTAGAAGATTGTATGCTACAATCTTCCGAATTGATGGTGAGGGCTATCAATTTGAAAAAAAATAGTGGGAGCGATAATTAATTAAAGTCCTAATTATATCGTCAACTTTTCAAATCAATCAAATAAGTCAAAATTGAGTTTTGGACTAAATTGCATATATTTCCTTTTGCAGTACAAATGACAACAAACAACAATCACTTTTCATTGTGATTGGTCCTTGAAAAGGACAAGTTGAATGGGACTAACTTCCACGACTGGTTTAGGACATTGAGAATTGTTCTCACTCAAGAGAGAAAGCTCTATGTCCTGGATACTCCAGTTCCAGAGGAACCTGCTCCTACTGCACCAAAGGCAGGAAGGGATGCTTATAAGAAGCATTCTGATGATGACATTGCTGCAAAGTTCTTGATGTTGTGCTCCATGAACCACGAGTTGCAGAGACAACATGAGAACATGGGTGTCATTGAGATGATTCAGCATCTTAAGAACATCAAGCACGGCAAGAGAGATATGATGTATCCAGGGCATTGTTCAAGTGTGTCAAGATAGAAGGAGATCCAGTTGGTCCTCACATGCTCAAAATGATTGGGTATGTGGAGAACCTGATAAGACTGGGATTTCCCATGAGCCAAGAGTTGGCTACTAACGTGATACTGCAATTGTTGCCAGAATCCTACAGTCAGTTTGGGATGAACTACAACATGAACAACTTTGACAAGCCGTTGATAGAGTTTTTGGGCATGTTGAGGACATCCGAGACACAGATGAAGAAGGAAAAGCCTAAGTCTGTGATGATGATCAACAACAAGAAAAGAAAGTCCAAGTGCAAAGGCAAGGGTAAGGGCAAGGCTAAGAAAAGTTCTAAAGCTAGCCAACAGCCCAAGTCATCTTCAACTCTCAAGGCCAAGGGAGGCATGACCAAGAGAGGTAATTGCCACCATTGTCAACAGCCAGGACATTGGAAAAGGAATTGTCCACTCTATCTGGAATAACTAAAGAAGAAGGAGGCGACAGACGTCTCCACCTGAAGGTGACATGAAATAAACTTGTAACACTTTTTGAGGTATATGATACCAAGATATAGTGTGTACAGAACCCAATAAATGTGGCAAATGTTGCCGCCATAGATAGGAGTACTTTAGTTTATTTTCAACCTTAAAGGCATGTAATAGAGTTATGAACTGCTATTTCATATTTGCCAATAGATAGAAACACATTATTTTTGCATATTGTATGACAATAATGGCACTTAATAAAGTTGATGTTTCTTATGGCAATGCCTTGTTTATCTTGTGGTACTTGGTATGAATAAGATAAAATGATCCCTAAAAGTTATTGATAACTCAAACAATCAAATTAGCATAATTCATGAGAAATTCATTTCTAGTTTCCATATGATGGATAAATCTATACTCTTTTGGTTAGAGAACCAGTAAGAGACATGAATCTCTTGGACATGATCAATCTTCACTAGTCATAGTGGGATATTGATTATCCTATTAAGTATAATACATGTGATGTATTTACATACCTATTGGAGTTAATGATGATACTTCAAATGGTGTTTAGAGAAATACCAATATGAATATCTTGAAGTGTTCAAGAATATCATAGATGAAGTACGAATTTGGTAAAGTGTTAATTCTTGATTAGATCAATGATTGAAATATTTGAACCAAATGTTTGAGATCATTATGAGTGATTATGATAGTGTATCACAATGAACTCATGATTAAGGCATGGTGATGTATAAATCAAGAAGGAGTCATACTCTAAGGAGTTAGAGGATGATTATCAAATAGCTAATTTCTTCTTAAATAAAGAATTCCCCACACTAATAAATGACATTAAGAATCACAAATGATTGTGAGTTCTTATATCCTTGACATATGCACCTCGATTATCTATGTGATGAGTTGGTCATTTGATGAGTCAACTATCTAGATGAATATGAGGAACCAGATTTTGAGTTATGGTTTATGACCATTACATCCTAAATAACTTCCCCACTAGTGGTCTTTGATCTTGATGAGTCAATTGCTTTATTTAACTTAGTTGATTGCCTTGTTTTGCTAGCTAAGTGTTAATTTAGGTCTTTGATCTTGATTAGTGGTTAACTTAGGCTCTCAATTGCTAGTTGCTTGCTTAGTCTAGTATAGTTTGTTCTTTCTCTTGTTTAGATAGCTTGTTGACTTAGATTGCTAATTTAGCTTTTTGATAACTTAGTTTCATATTGCTTTTCCTACTTGCTCACTTAGCTTAATCAACAACCAACCAACCTTTAAACCCTAAAAACCTTACTCTCTACAATAGGGCCATAGCTTACCCCGTCTAACTCTAGTGCCCCCTCTATCTCCGTGGATCGACCCTGTACTTGCCACCTCACCTATACTATGACATGACCATGTGCGCTTGTGGGCGTAGTGTCTTAGTAGACGTAGGTAGTTAGTGTAGGTCTTAAAAATTTTCAAAAGCATAAGATCCCACATCTCGTGCGCTCCGACCTCGTGGGGTGTAAAAGCACCACTAGCGGGGATGCACCAAGCTTTCTGGCGTCGTTGTCGGGGATAGAGGTGCTCGGCCTAGTTAGATAGTGTAGCTTAGCCTTTCCTTTTGCCCTCACCATTGCTATTATTTATTCTTTGTGTTACTCTTGCATATTGGTTCGCTAACTTGGCTCCTTGTTGTTTGTTTGTGACTTACGCAGGTGACAGCTGTGCATGCGTAGCACATGCTCGACTTGCACCGACTTGGTGGTTTACAACCCCGAGATTGGGAGAAGAAGGTTTCAAGCTCGCCGCAACCTACACCGAGAGGCTGAGATGGTCGAGAACAACCATGATACCGATGCTCAGCCACCTCCTCCACATCGCTCGCTTCATGAGTACTTCACGCCAGGGAACTAAAACTCCCCCATCACCACGCTGGTTGACCAAATGCCTGGTTAGGAGTTCTCCATCCCTCCGGCACTCTTGGGGCTTCTCCCCACATACTATGGAATGGAGAACGAGAATCCATACCACCACATAGATGTGTTCCTTGAAACGTGCTCTACTTTCCACACTCCAGCCGCCACCGATGACTCAATCAGGAGGACACTCTTTCCTTTCTCCCTCAAGGAGAAATCCAAGGAGTGGTACGTTTCGAGGCCAGAGTTGGTCACTTGGAATGAGGTGAAGAACGAGTTTCTCAAGAAGTTCTTCCCCATTGCCAAGTTATCTTATATGAGAAGGTGCATCACGTTGTTCGCCTAGAAAGAGAACGAGCCCTTCCACAAGGTGTGGGAGAGGTTCCAGAAGTTGCTTCATGACTGCCCTCATCATGAGGTTCCTCTTTGGCAGCTAGTTCAGGACTTCTACACCGGGCTTGAGGAGCAAAGCCAAAACAACGTAGATTCTTCTTGCGGGGGCACGTTCATGGCAAAGCCGCCCGAGGAATCATGGCCGCTGTTTGAACATCTCGCCGAGAATTCTCACCATCGAGCTTCCACTAAAGGGGGGAATTGCGGCCGGAACTACACTCCTCCACTCTCCTCCGTGGCTCCCGCACGTAATGCCACCGACCCCGATATGATGAAGATGATGGTCGATATGATGCGTATGATGAAGAATCAAGTGGGTGGCTCTTCTAGCCAACCCGCAATGGTTGTTGATATTGTAGACGAGGAAGTCAACGCTATACATTCCTTTGGTGGCCGCAACAACCAGGGCCCAATGTCCAACTCCTACACTCCCGAGTGGGGGAACCACCCAAACTTCTCTTGGAAACAATAGAATGAGGATGCATAAGGACAGGGGCAGCAAAAGCCACGCTACAACTCCAAGTTTGAGGAGGAAGTGCTAGGAAGGCTAAGGAGCCTAGATGAAGTAAAAAAGGATGTCAATGCACATGGGCAGTCTATTAACCATCTTGAGCAGAGGTTAGATCAGATTTCTCTCTCTTTGGATAGAAGAGAAGAAGGTAGAATTCCATCTCAACCAATGCCAAATCCGAATAATGATGGGACTTTTCTAAGGAACACTTTGAGTGCTTATGTTCCACCATCTTACCAAGCCCCACCAAACCCCTATGCTCCTCCGCCTTCTCAAGCGCCACTCAATTATCAATATGCTCCACCTCCACCTCACACCTACCAACAACCACCTCCACAATACCACCCCCCACCACAACAACAACCGCAACCCCAATTCATTCTTCAAAATCCCAACTCCCCTCACCAAAGGCCTCCACCACCCCAATAGCCACAACCGCCTCCACAAGCTCCCTCTCCTACCACCCATGAGCATGTGAAGGTAGTGACTACATTGAGGAGTGGCAGGACTTTGGAGAGTCTCCATGGTACAGTTGTTGGCAGAGATGACACTGAGGCAGAGAAGGTTGATACTGAGATGCAGATTGATGATACTGTGATAAGAGGCAGTGTTGATATCGTGACGCCGAGCATTTATACTGTGATACCGAGCCGTGATATTGTGATTCCAGTGATACCAGTGGATGATACTATTGATTTGAACTGATTGGGGTCCCAACTCCCTCCATATCCTGATGCACTCAAGGAGCCTTCTGTTGCAAAGAAAAAGAAGAAGCATGCGGAAGATATTTTGGAGATCTTCAAGCAAGTGAAAATCAACGTACCTCTTATAGATGCAGTCAAGCAAATTCCGTCCTATGCAAAGTTCCTTAAAGAATTGTGCACCTTCAAAAGAAAGACAACAGGGAGGATGCCTAAGAAGATCAAGCTCACTGAGCAAGTGAGCTCCATTCTCTAACACACCATTCCCCAGAAAATAAAGACCTCGGTGCTCCCATCATCTCATGCTACATCGGGGCACATTGCATAGACCAGGCTCTTCTTGACTTGGGGTCTAGCGTAAACTTGATGTCGTATGATCTGTTTGTTGAGCTCCAAATGGGGGAGTTGAGGCCAGCCCATTGCACTCTACAGTTGGCCGACTGATCTATGAAGATGCCTAGAGGGTGTTTGGATGATGTGTTGGTCTGTCTTGATGAGGATACTTCTGCCTTCTTCCCAACCGATTTTATCATTCTTGATATGGAAAAAGAGGCTAGAAAGGTGCCAATCATGTTGGGGAGACCTTTCCTAGCCACAGCTGATGCCATGATCCATGTGAGGACTGGGACCATGTATGTTACATTCATGCACATGAAGATCCGGTTGAACATCTTCAAGTCTTCTACTACAGCCAAAGTGATAGGAGCCACAGAAGAAGATTGTTATTTGGTGGAATGCCTAGAAGAGATTGTTGAAGAGTGCATGCCTGCGTGGATTGAGACTGCCACCCAAGGTAGAGGTCTTGAACCAATTGTTGAGTTCCCTGACGATGATGATGAAGAAAGTGAAGAGGGTGAGCTGGCCTTAGTGGCTGCAAGTGAGGACCTTCCTTCTATTTCTGCACCATTGAAGAACTCCCTTGAAGCACCCCCCGTTCTTGAGTTGAAGACACTTCCTGAAGGATTGAAGTATGCTCTCCTTGGCTCAAATGACACCCTCCCAGTGATCATTTCCTCCATTCTCTCTCCTAAGCAAGAAGATGCCTTGATGGAAGTCTTGAGGAAGAACATCCAAGCCATTGGATGGTCTATTGTTGACTTGAGAGGGATTGACCCCTCCATTTGTGTGCATCGGATATACTTAGAAGAAGATGCGAGACCGACCCGCCAAATGCAAAGAAGGCTAAATCCAAAATTGAAGGACGTTGTAACTCAATAGGTTGTAAAGTTGCTTGATGCAGGGATCATCTATCCCATTTCTGACAGTACGTGGGTGAGTCCCATCCAAGTTGTGCCCAAGAAGGGTGGGATCACGGTTGTAGAAAATGTCGATGGTGAGCTTATGCCGGTGAGAGAGCAATCCAAGTGGACAATGTGCGTTGATTACCGGAAGCTCAATGAAAAGACAAAGAAGGATCACTACCCACTTCATTTCTTGATCAGATTTTAGAGAGATTGGCTGGGCAAAGCTTCTACTATTTTCTTGACGGATACTCAGGATATTTTCAGATTGATGTGCATCTGGTGGATTAGGAAAAGATGACATTCACTTGTCCAAGTGGCACATTTTCCTACCGAAGAATGCCATTTGGATTGTGCAATGCCCCTTCCACTTTCCAGAGATGTGTAACCTCAATCTTTGCTGACATGCTTGATTCATCACTTGAAGTTTTCATGAATGATTTTTCAGTTTTCGGGAAAACCTTTGATGAGTGCTTGCTACATCTAGCTACTGTTCTGGAAAGATGTGTGAAAGTTCACTTAGTTTTATCTTGGGAAACGAGCCATTTCATGGTACCTGAGGGTATAGTTCTGGGACACCGAGTTTCTAAAGATGGGATTGAAGTTCACAAGGCCAAGGTGGGCCTTATTTCTACACTCGACCTTCCTTCCACCGTAAGACATGTTTGATCTTTCTTGGGACATGCAGGTTTCTATCGCCGCTTTATCAAGGACTTTAGCAAAATCTCAAGACCACTCTGTCGATTGCTTGAGAAAGATGTTGAATTTCAGTTTGATGACAAATGTGTTGAAGCCTTCAATCATTCGAAAGAAATGCTTATTTCTGCTCCTATCATGCAGCCCCTGGATTTCTCTTTGCCATTTGAGATCATGACTGATGCATCCGATATGGCGGTGGGGGCTGTGCTGGGTCAACGTGTTGGCCGAATTCCTCATGCTATCTACTATGCGAGCAAAACCTTAGATGATGCTCAAAGAAACTATACAACTACCGAGAAGGAGTTGCTTGCGGTGATCTTTTCTCTTGACAAGTTCCAGCCGTATCTCTTGCAAAACAAAGTGACAATCTACACAGACCATGCTGCTTTAAAGTATCTTATGTCCAAGAAAGACTCAAAACCAAGGTTGATCTGATGGATTTTGTTGCTCCAAGAATTTGACATAGAAATTGTGGATAAGAAGGGAGTGGAAAATGGTGCAGCAGATCATCTCTCCCGCCTTTATGGACTTTTTGATATGACAAGTCCAATCAAAGAGACAATGCCACATGAACAACTCCTCTTAATCTCATATGTCCAAAAGCCATGGTACAAGCACATAGCGAATTTCCTAGCCAGTGGGTGGATACCTAGCCTGTGGACAAGAGAGGAAAGCAAGAGATTGTTTTCTATGGTCAAGAACTACATTTGGGATGACCCTCACCTCTTCAAGTATTGCCCGGACCAACTCATTAGGAGGTGTGTTCCGGAGATGGAGCAGGAAGAAGTCTTATCTATGTGTCATTCTGGAGTGTGTGAAGGTCATTTTGGAGGGAAACGCACGGCCGCCAAAATTCTTCAATGTGGATTCTACTGGCCAACATTGTTCAAAGATGCTCATGACTTTAGAAAGAGTTGCTTCAAGTGCCAAAAAGTGGGCACTATCTCAAAGAGGGACATGATGCCTTTATCACCTATTCTTATAGTAGAAGTGTTTGATGTTTGGGGGATTGACTTTATGGGTCCTTTCCCTCCTTCTTTCGGGTATGTCTACATCTTGGTCGCCGTAGACTATGTATCAAAATGGATTGAGGTTGTGGCAACAAGGACAAATGATCACAAGGTGGTGTGTGATTTTGTGAAATCCGACATCTTTATCCGTTTTGGTGTTCCAATGGCTATGATTAGTGATGGCGGGAGTCATTTCATCCACCGCACCTTTGAAGGGCTGCTAAATAGACATGGAGTGAACCATCATGTAGCTACTCCTTACCACCCTCAAACGAGTGGTCAAGTTGAGTTGGCAAATCGGGAGATAAAGCTCATTTTGGAGAAGACGGTGCGACCGAACCACAAGGATTGGTCACTTCGCCTCAATGAAGCTTTATGGGCATATAGGACTGCATACAAAGCCTCGATTGGCACTACACCGTTCAAGCTTGTCTATGGTAAGATTTGCCATTTGCCGGTTGAGATGCAACACAAGGCACTTTGGGCCTTGAAGAAGATGGACTTTGATGAAGAGAGTGACAGAATGAAAAGAAAGTTTCAATTGCATGAGCTAGAAGAAATGCGGCATGAAGCGTATGAAATGTCAAAGAGCTACAAGGAAAGAACCAAGTTTCTACATGACAAGATCATAAAAAAGAAAGAGTTTGAGCCTGGAAATGGGTATGGCTATACAATTCAAGAATGAAGTTCTTTCCCGGAAAGCTTCGGTCCAGATGGGAAGGTCCTTACCTTGTAAAGAAGGTGTACCCATCCGGGGCAGTGGTTATATGTGCAAAAGAAGGAGCTAAGGAATTTGCCGTCAATGGGCAAAGGTTGAAGTCTGTTGTTGAAGTCGGCCCGGACAAGGCCAATCAAGATTTTGATGGTGTTATGCTTGTAGAGGAAGAATCTGATGAAGAAGAAAGCTTGGATGGGGATGAGAAAGGAATTTACTACAAGGATATTTTGAAGGTTCCGAAAAAGTGAAAAAGTTCAATAATCAATAGGCCTGGTTGAAGGCATTAAATTTAGCGCTAGTGGGAGGCAACCCACGTGGTTTGAGATTCTCGAACCCTTCTTTTGATACTTTTTCTTTATTTTACAAAAAAACACACACGCACACTTGTGCTTTACAGTTTTTGTTTGAGTTTTGATGATGGCAAGTGATAGACATTAGAGAGAGAGGATCTAGAAGTTAATCGTGGTCATTCAGTCAGATTTGTGGCAAAAGAACAAATAAAATCAAAAATTCAAGTTTTAAAGTTTGAAAACTGAGGAGACAACCCCAACATAGCCGTGGAGCTCGACCACGACTGTGGTGTATGTGGCCAAGCACGACTTTGGTCTATGGCCACGACTGTGGGAATTATTGCACCATTTTGGCCAAAGTTACAGGTTGTTTTGAAGAACGGCCACGACCGTGGTGAAGGAGACTACCCATGACCATGGTCCTCACCACGGCCGTGTTGAAGAAGGTGGGTCACGACCGTGGCTGGCCGCCACGACTGTGGCGAGGTCAAACCGGGGAGTTCTTCATCGACAACACGACCGTGGCACCCGCCACGGCCGTGCTAGCCAACCCTGGCCACGACCATGTGAAGAAGGCGGGCCACGACCGTGGCTGGCCGTAACGACCGTGGCGAGGTAAAACCGGGGAGTTCTTCATCGACAACATGACAATGGCACCCGCCACGGCCGTGCTACCCAACCCTGGCCACGACCGTGGCCAAACCCGGTTCAGGAAAAAATATATACTTTTAAACATCCAGACCTGACCCCCTCCTCATTCTATCGTCTTCCACCTCTAGAAACACGACCGTGCCGGCGGAAAATGGTTGTGTGCTCCCCCATTCACCTCCTCCAACCCCCAAATCCACCTCCGTTTGATCCCCAATCCATTCCAAATCGATCCCCAGCCATTCCTCCACCATTTCCACTGCCCAATCTCTCCCAATCGCATATCCATCTCCTAATCCATCTCCACTCTGCCCTACAGCTCCCCTACACAAAACATCCACAAAAACCCTTCCATTCTCACCCAAATCCACCACAAATCATATACCCACCATCCATACATCACTATCCTTCCATTCCACCCACAAAACCACATCCACACCACCTTCTCCACCAAAATCCGAAAATCACCATCTTCACCTCCATCTCCACCATGAAGAAGATTGGGAGAGCCATAACCAAGGGGACGAACATCCTCACTGGAGGGAAATGGCATTCTAAAAACACCTCCTCCGATGTGTCCATTCCATCCAACACCCCCTCACCTACCACCTCTGCCCACCATTCCCTCCGCCGGTCGCAATCGGTGAGCAGATCACATTCCTACTCATCTGATAGCCACCACATCACGGATGCCACCTACGAGGGGGAGGACGAAGAATAAGAGGAGGAGTCCATGGGGGTTGACTTGGACAACCTAATTGATGAAATCGAGTTGGTGGCTGCAAAAAGAAGTCACAAATATAAAGTGGCACCGTCATCATCCCGACTCCCGCCGAAGCCTACACCAGCCCGCCACTCGACGTCTCAGGTGACGCTGAGGCGTGGTGTGCAGCCGCAACCCTCGTGGCAATTACAACAAGAAGAGGAGCAGTCGGCCCACTCGTACAATTTTGACACCAGCTCGGGTTCGCAGTCCTACGCGATGGAGGAAGAAGAAGACAGTGAGGAGGAAGAGGTGGAGTTGGAGCATGAAGGAGACGATGTTCTGGCACATTTGGAGGCAGACAGAGAAAGAACCCTGGGCAAAGCACCGGCGGGGGTGTCCTATGGTAGAGGACACAAGCAAAAGAAGGTTGATCCCATCTACCCCGAGTGCATGACAAGGTGAGTCGTCGCCTCTAGATACGGTTGCGAGAAGACCATTGAGGATCTAGGACTCAAGGAGGCAGTGGAAATGGGCTTGAAGAGGATTGGGTTGTGGAATATTCTTTTCACAACCCAACCTACATATCCTACTTTGACTAGAGAGTTCTTTGCCACTCTCGAGAAGACTAAAGTGAGGGGTTGTGATGCAATCAGATTTGCCATAATGGGCAACTTGCACATCCTCACTTCTGCTGAGTTGAATGCTATCTTTGCCTCGAGTCCTGAAGAAGCCGTGAAATTGGATGATGGCTTGTTAGAGAGAGAGGCCAGTTTAGACTATGCCTATTATTGGAAGAGCTTCGCGAGCCATGAGGACTACCACGTGGGTAGATCAAAAATTGCTGCAATAAGTAACCCACTAACGCGCTACATGCAGAAGGTCTTGGCAAACACGATTGTGGGCAGATACGACAACCAAGGCACCATTTCTCAAAAGGATATAATTGTCTTTATCGGTATGCACTACAAGAGGTATATTGACCTTGGAGTTCTTTTAATTGACCATCTAAAGGGCGTACCCTACAAGAGCTAGAAGCTGTTCGTTATGGGAATGTTCGTCACTTCTATTGCATTGGCGTTGGGATACGATCTCTCGGGGGCACAAGACGCGATTGAGGTAGAACTTGTTGACCTCAACTATCTGACGTGCTCGCACACCATAAAAATGAAGGATAAAAGAATGATTTATTTGACTACAAGTGTGCAGGATTTTGAACTAGAGTTGCCATATCACGCAGAACCCCTAATATCCGTGTTGGGACCTGGCAACAGGATGAGGGAAAAACTAATGGCATGGCAGCAAGACCACCCGAGGGAGACGTATGCTAGGGGAGCCGCTGTCGTACATGAAGACATTGCCGAATCTAATGTACAAGGGCAGGAGCAAGAAAATGTGGAACAAAGGCAACCCCGAAGAATAAGAAGGAGGGATGAGGGGACATCCCAGCTGCAGCCACCCTCAGGGAATGCCTATGACATGGCCACAATCCAGGCACACCTTGAGAATATTCAGAAGACCCAAGGTGACATGCAGCTTGTCCAGCAGTACATGTGGCAAGATCAACAGCAAATGCACTATCAGATCAACCACTTGTACCAGTACCAACATGTCCATGCAGCAAGAAACCCCGAATAGGGTTCAGACTTTTGGGGTGGTATAGCTGGACATCCACAAACGTACCCTCCACCCCAGGATGACTACTACCAGCATCCTCCATCAAGCTCAGCTCCAACCTCAGCTCCTCCTCCAGATCCTCCGCAGATGCTAGACCAGCCACCGCAGCCATGACACTTCCCCTATCTCCCCTAAGATATAGTTTCATGCTGAGGACAGAATGATTCTAAAGTTTGGGGTGGGTAGGGCGGTACGCATCACCCTATCTTTCTTCTTTGTCATTTTGATATCACCCTGCCATCTAGTTTAGTTTTACTATTTTTGTTCTTTTCATTGCATCTTTGCATGTCATGTAGTTTTCATTCTCGTCATTTTTGCATAATTGTTTTAAACTTTCAGCCATGCATTGCATCTCATGTAGGTTTTTGCTAATTTTTGCATGTTTTAGCTAGGATTTACTTGCTTTTTACCTAAAATTGTGTTTGAATGTGATTTAGTGCAATTTGGCACCTTTTTGGCCAATTTTGCCCAGATTTGATATTTCTTGTCCAAAAAGTGTGTTTTGACTCAATCTTTACCATATTGAATGAAATTGCTTATCTTTGACAAATACAAGATGATATGTTGTGATGAAGTGCTATGTGGTATCAACGAGCGACTTCTTACATGCTCGTCGCCTCCCTTGAGAATGTGTTGGTTTGATTGAATTATGATCCGAGCAAGCATAGAACGTTTAATGTTTGTGGAGTTGCTTGATTGATATATGGATTTCATTTGGTTCATTCATGTGATGTGATATCTATGGTGAAGTGTCAGACTAGTTTTCATGCAGGAGACCTTATGTGGAAGATCATGCCAAGTGACCCCCCTTTGACTCGACTATTCTTCCACCATCTTCATAACCCTCTGCCTCATAAAAAGATGCCAAAGTGCACATATTAGCCGTGGCCACCTCCAAAAGTTTGTGGTGGCTACATCTTGATCTCCTCGCTTCACTCTATCCACCATTTGCCCTATCTACACCAAGGGCAAGAAAGAAAAAAATGCAAAATGTAAAAAGAAAATAAAAGGATGCTCCTGTTTAAGAGCATTCAAATAAAGAAAATATGAGTGTGTAATAGCACTCCAAATCTTACCGCAACCCTTTCTTCATTCTTTCATACCCATGGAGCTAGGAAACATTAAACCTAGCTCACTTTATCCCTTTCCGCAGCCATGTGGGTCATTTGGCATGACTTGAAGCATAAGGTTGAACGCATGAAGATGAAACAACACTCCTAGTCATCGGTGAATAACATCATCATGAAACGGTCTACCCGGAACCTTATGGATGAGATATTGATAACATGTGCAACCCATGCATTATATGCGAAGTTCATGTGCTTTGTGCTTTCTTCATGGTTGGTTTGTGAAAGTAGAAGAGGAGGAAGGTGATTTGCATGTACCTAGTCACCATTGATCCCATTTAGCATTTGTCGGCCATCATATTGCATTTGTCATATCTTTTGATTGTGGAAAACGGAAAAGAGATTGAGTTGGAGCATACTTGAGGACAAGTATGTTTCAAGTTTGGGGTGATGATCCAACCATATTCTAGGGTTGTATCCTGTGTCATTTTGTACTTTTATCACATTCAAATGTATTAGAATTACATGTTATTCTCCCCAATATGATTATCATTGCAAATATGCTCATGGATGTTCTTTGCATTGTTTTTCAGGTACTTGGACCATGCTTAGATGGAAGAGAGAGAGAGAGAGAGGGAGTTCTAGGGTTCCCCCACTCAAGGAGGGCCCCAAAGTCTCCCTCAACCTACCTCCAGTGGCCAAGAATCATCCCCAAGCAAAGACATCCGAAAATGACAAAGTTAGAAGCGAAATCAAGAAGTCAAGCCTCACCACGGTCGTGGCCACAATGCCATAGTCGTGCATTTATTGCCAAGTTCCAACAGGTTGCAACAGGGAAATTCCACAGAGGCCCACAGTCGTGGCCTCCCAGCCACGACCGTGGCCAGTGAAGACACCACGACCGTGGCCATCAGCACGGTCGTGGCCCCGAGAAGTGAAAACGGTTGTAGGCTCCTCCCACGGTCGTGCGTTTATTGATCAAGAAATCAGTTGCCAATAGGGTTTTTGCCCAGAACGCCATGACCGTGGCCAAGTTGCCACGACCGTGGCCGAAGACGCTCAAGACGCCCATGGCCCCTCCCCACGGTCATCTCCTCCTCCTCCAAAACGGCCGTGTTACCCAACACGGCCGTGGTGCATGCTACCCACCACGACTATGGCACTCCGCCACGGCCGTGGCCACCACCATACTTTGTTTTTCCACCACATCCTTCACACCACGACCGTATTCAGCCCCCACGGACGTTCCCCACTACCCTCACCATGGTCGTGGCACACCCACCACGACCGTGGTGATCACCTGCCCTACACAACTTTTCACTGCTTTTCCTATTATACCCCCACTTAGCCCAAGCTCCTATATAAGCACTAGTTACTTCTAGGGCTCGAAGAGAGCACCACCTAGCTGCTACCCACCTGCTCCCTTGCATCCATTACTCCCATCCACCTACTTTCCTTGCATTTAATCCCATTTCCACCCACTTTCCACTCATTTCCACCATAGAACCCTAGTTTCTCTAGGGGTCTATCCATCCATTCCACCATTTTCATGCTCTTGGGCACCATTGGAGGAGGAGGCTCGTGGTTGGCAGCAAGGGGGTGAAGAAGTCAAGCTTCATCAAGCATCCATGGCATTTCCTACTCTCTTTCCCTTCTCCTTTGTTTCTATTTTGATCATGTATAGCTAAGCCCCCCTTGGGTGGGCTGTTTGGGGCAAAAATGTGACTTTGATACCATGTTGGGGGAATATAATTTGTAATGAACATATTTCACTTCTATGATGATTGCCTTTGCTTGTATCTCATTTCCCATTACTTGTGCATGGGATTGTTGTTTAATTACATTAATTGCTTGACTTGTGGTGTTTGAAGACATTTGCCTCTAGGATGTTTTGATTTCTATGTAGCTATCATAGGATTGGCTCCTAGGTCCTTAATTTGGATCCCTAGCTAGCCCCCTATCTTCCTACATAATCACCTTCTTCCTACATGCAAATGTGAGTTCTAAGTGACTAGTATAAGTGTGATTAGTGCAATTGCCTAGAATTTCCTAAAGGCTGAGGTGGCTAGTGGCATGAGGTCAAATATCCTCATCTCTACTCCCATTCTTACCCTTGGTCCTCAATTGACTAATACCACTTATCCTAGAGACTTAGACTTGGTAAGTCCTATGAGAATTACACCTAGCCCTAGTTCTCCAACTAGTAGCATAGGGTACATCCTCATAGCACCCACCTTGTTGTTTGGTTTAGTAGTCTAGAATGAAATATGCTAATTGTTTATTATGGTGACATCCCCCAATTAATGCCAAGGTCACATTCCCAAACGGCCCACCCCCTTCATCTAATTGCTTAAAACCTTAATTGCTTTATTTGCTTGTTAATGCTAGTGTAGTTCAATTTCTTTAGTTAACTTAGTTGATTTCCTAGTTTTTCTAGCTAAGTGTTAATTTAGGTCTTTGATCTTGATTAGTGATTAACTTAGGCTCTCAATTGCTAGTTGCTTTCTTAGTCTAGTATAGTTTGTTCTTGCTCTTGTTTAGATAGCTTGTTGACTTAGATTGCTAATTTAGCTTTTTGATAACTTAGTTTCATATTGCTTTTCCTACTTGCTCACTTAGCTTAATCAACAACCAACCAATCTTTAAACCCTAAAAAACATACTCTTCGCAATAGGAATGTAGCTTACCCCTTCTAACTCTAGTACCCCCTCTATCTCCGTGGATCGACCCTGTACTTGCCACCTCACCTATACTATGACACGACCCCGTGCGCTTGCGGGCGTAGTGTCTTAGTAGACGTAGGTAGTTAGTGTAGGTCTTACAAATTTTCTAAAGCATAAGATCCCACATCTCATGCGCTCTGACCTCGTGGGGTGTAAAAGCACCACTAGCGGGGACGCACCAACTACTACCTCCTACTGACTCATAGCATAGAATATGATTATTGCTTGTTGCCGACCTCATCCTCTTTTTCCTTGTGTAGATGAACCTAATTGAGATTCCTATCCACGTCCTCATCCTCATACACCACTACTGAACAGTTGTCTCTGAGAGCCTTGCTGACTCTGCCTTAGTTGTTGGGTTACCTCAGTATCTCTTACTGGACAATCCCTTATCAGATGTCCTGTCTGCCCGCACTTGTGGCAGATTTGGGTCTCTTGTTGTGGCCTGGGTGGCCCTGTCACTAACATTGATGACGTGCTATGGGCTCCAATAGGCGGAAAACTATGGCCTCTACCCTTACTGTTCGTCCACTGCGTCTGAGCACTGAACCTCTATGGTGTTGTTGGTGTAGGAAACCTTAGTTTCCTGTAGCTTCCGGACCTCTGTCCTTGGAACTGGGCAGGTCCTTTCCTAAAGTTGGCCTCACATTTTTCAGTTACTGCCCTTTCTATCCTCCTAACTAATTCCACAAATGAAGCAAATATCTCCCTATTCTCCAAAGCAGCTGCAGAAGTGGATAACTTAGCATTCAGACCCTTCTCAAAATGTCGAATCCTCTCCTGGTCTGTAGTAGCCACGTGCGGACAGAACTGCAAAAGCTTCATGAACTAAGCTTCATACTCATTGAACTTCATAGGCCCTTTCCTAATTTGCTCAAATGTGAGATTTTCTCATCTAGGTACATCTGAGGAAAGTACCTACTGACAAACTCACGTCAGAATTCCTCCCATTCGACCTCAACATCAGGCATTTTCTCCTCTTTAATGGCCCACCAATGGCAACACTTCCCTTCAACAGGTACACGACATGCCTAACTTTGTCAGTTTTTGGGATGCTAAGGATCTTAAAAGCTTTCTCTAACTTAGTGAACCACATATCTGAATCTGCTGGGTCAGCTGTTCCAGCATACTCTATAGCTCCTATACAGCATAACTATTTAAAAGTCTTACCAGAACCCAAAGACTCTGCATTGGGGACTGGTGCTGGTATCCTGTCCGCCATATGTGTTACCATCATCATGAACTGTCCAAAGAGAGCATGAAAAGTAGGGTTCTCTAACAAAGTCTAATCTAGTTGGGGATTCTCAGGCACTTGTTCTTCTCTCGCCTATTTCCTTGCACCTCCTCCTGGTGCAGCAACATTGCTCTCGGCAACATGTTCCTTGTGTTCTCTAGATATCTTTATGTTTTACCCTATAATCTGCATATGGAGAGGTCACTATAAGATAAACCGGAGACACTAAAATAGACTCAACAACTTTAATCTTATGTCCATGTAGACTCAATGAACCTAAGGCTCTGATACAAAACATTGTGACGACCACTATCAAATTATATCGCACAAAACTATGTGAAAATAACCATTAGCAGCGGATTACCAAAAATTAAAACTTTTTTACCAAGAGATCCACTACATGAAACTCTTTAAAGAAAGAACCAAATCCATATATACATCATGGTTCATTTCATACATACATCATTCCATCACATCACAAGGATATGAGATATCAGTTGCTTTACCAAAACATATACAAAAGCAACATTATACATCGAGGCATTCTAGCCAAAATCTGAGATCAATTATAAAACTATTTATGCACTATCTCCCAAGGACCTGAGAGTATAGGGACAACATATATGACTCAATTTATACAAGACACACAATAGCACATTCAACCTGAGCTGTTACTCATGCCCTTGTTATTGTTGCCCACATTCTGCCGCATGATCTCTACCTCCTCATGTATGTCCACCTAAAAAGTGTAGAAACTCACAAGGCGAGATCCATATCTCAGAGGGAGATATAACTCTCTGCCAACACGATTATTATCATAGATAAATCTTCATGAAAGAGAGCAGAAGAAACCTTTATTGAATTTAACAAGTATAACTACTTGTTATATGTAGAGTAGATCAATCTCATCATTTAAATAGTCTAGATATCTATGACTAAGCAATAGATCATCTAATTACTTTTAAAAGGAATATGAAGAACATGTATAATATTTATTAACTATGACATATAGAAGTAATTGCAGCCTCAATCAATGTGTTTATATTTGATCCTTAAACAAATACGCTACAGAGTTGATTACATCTTACAACAATCAATCTTATTATTGGTATGTAAGCCCTGAGAGCTAATCATGGGATGATTTGTGGGATACAATAAGATTGATTTGATAAACATCAAAGGCAAGCTTCAAATTCTTTCTAGTTCAGTCATATGAGATAATGATAGAACATATTGAATGTCTAGAGAATGACAGTACTCAATGACGTATGGTTTCAGGTTAAGGACCTGAATGGTGAGATCATATGGATGATAAGATTTTATACATTCTTATTATGTCCCTAGTCGGATGTCATTGTGGAAGGTAGATAGACAACAATGACACACAAGACTAGATTTTGGTATCGATTGATGATAGAATCTCATTAGTCATGATATGGAGATATCAAACCAAACACATAGGTACTTGTTAGAGAACAAGCATACCAGACAGACCCACCGTGAGATTGACACATGGAACCATGACATGGTAGTCACAGTCAGTTCTCACAGTGATGGTGGTGAGTGTGATTCTTTGACCTGAAATCACTACACTCAACACATGTCGTTGGGTACACTTTGACATCATCAAACGCAATCCTGAAACATGGGTTGTTATAAAGGTGATGATTGGGTGGCTTTGACACATGGGGCTTTTGAGGGGTGAGTGATAGATATGGTATTTGTCCTTCCTAAGGGAGTTTGATATCCATGTCCACTTGATGAGTAGGATTGAGATAGGCGTGCACGCATGTGTGAATCAGTATGTGATATTGATGTCATACATATCTCCTCCAATCTACTCTGAGATCAGGAAAGTGAATGAACGTTGACAGGATGTGTTCCATGCCTCGAGTTCATTCGGGATATAAGTGACAAAGGAATTATACATTCATTGTAACACCATTCACGGATTGTAGGATTTAAAGTTGTTCTCCAACTTTCCTTTTCACTTGGGTAGCACCGATGTGCGACTAGGCACCGCTCTTTGTTTGTGAAGTTATAAATGTTATGAACTTTCACTGCCAATGTGAAATGGACCTACAGGGTCACACACATAGGATTTAACCTGGAAGAGGATTTTATCCACAAACGATGTTTAGATTGATTACTAAAGGAGTTTAGTAGTTCAATTAAACACTCAATCAATTGATAGCTCAGTATCATAGTGTTCAAGGTGTTGGACCGATTGATTAGAGTATCAGATTGATTGAAACTACAATTGACTGATTTGCACAGTCTGCTACCCCAACCGATCGGCTCATAGGGATGAACCGATCGGCTCAGGTTGGTGAACCTGTCGGTTCAAAGTAGTGAGACGATTGGCTCAGGTATCATGAAATGATCGGCTCAATTGTTGAACTGGTCGATTCGTGGACCAACCGAGATCGTTTGGAAAGTCAGAAGACTATTTTGCAAATACAATTTGTTTCACTTGTACAAATTTGATTTGGACAAGGATTAATATTTGATTAGTTGGAAAAAAATATGAAAGTCCATTTGAGTTGGACTAGGACCACGAATCGATTGGGTTAGAAGTGAACCGATCGACTCAGGTGCCCCAACCGATCAGTTCAGGTGTGAACCGATCAGCTCAGGTCCCCAACCGATCGGTTCATGCTTGAAACGATCGGTTCAGCTGACGGAGTTGGTTGTTTTATAGAAAATCTCACACCCTTCTACTCCTGCTTTAATCCCACATTGGCCTGGGTAGAGAACCATGTCCCATGACCCTCCTATATATAGGGGTATTGGGGGCTTCTCAAAGAACAACTCATAACACCAGTTGCTCTGCAAAGTTGTCGTTCTCTCTGGTTGTGGTAACTGAGAGAGCCTGAGCAAGTGCTACCTGAAAAGGGAGGCACAGTAAGGGAAAGACAACTGCAGAAAAGCAACTGGTTGTAGGAAAGTGTGTCGGTGACTAGTACGCCGACAGGAGAGTGCGACTCCTTCTGATTCCTTATAGGACAAGGAGATTGGAGTTCCAGGTGGTTTGTGTGGACTACTTCAGAGGCGGGAGACTTCTACCACTCGGAGGAAAACTGTCAATCCCGACAGTCCCGGTGAGACCAGGAGCTATACAGACACCGTCCAATACTGGAGGTGAAGACCGTGCAAGCCGCGAGGTAACATCGTCAAGAAAGATTCCGGACAAGGTATGCCTCTACAAACCATCCTTCCTACTGTATAGACATTGACATGATTCCTTCGTTCTGGGTTTGGAAGAATAAATGTTTTTGTTTCCGCTGCCTTCTCTGTCTCCCTCTAAAACCCAACAGTGGTATCAGAGCCACATCAACTGCTCTATACTTTAGGATTATCGATATGATCGATTTTGGTTTGTCGCCTTTATTTATTGCATATGATGCAAATAAAATTGGCTTTATGCATGTCCAATCCTAAAACCACAAATCCCAATATACATATATGATATGTAATATAAATGCACTCGATACGCGTCATCCTTAAATGAGTTTTGTGGTGGATGTATAGCGTGGTTATGGCCAATAAACCCTATGTATGTGTGCTTGGTTGAATGTGGTTGCTTGCATCTCGGTCTGCACTCTGATTCCCTATCTCCTATTCCTGATGTAACTCGAGATAACTCGAGATTTATTTCCTACCTTTGCTCCCCCCGAATGTAACTCGGGGTTTCCCAATTTAAATGTAAATAGGACATATTTTTTTTATTTCTTGTTATGTCAAAGAACGACGGACAACTTGACGACGACTGAGATAATCGGTTCAAGGAGTGAACCGATCGGTTGGCGATCCAGACGACCGGTTTGAGGAGCGAGACGATCGGGTGGCAACCATGAGGATATGCATGATGACCAGGCGAACCGATCGGTTAGAGGAGCCAACCGATCGACTGGTGGCACCCAGACGATCGTCCAGGGCAAGCAGGTCATTCATGAGATGAGTTGATCAACTCAGATGGCTATAGCACTTCATCATGGACAGGTTGCATGTGATCTAGACCTAGATGACCGTGATTCCTCTTGGCTCAAGGAATCACATTAGGATGGTCATAATCATCGCTTTTATCATTTCGCATGTTTTCTGTGGGATATAGCATGTATATGATACGTACTATGTATTGTGGTGATTGGATATGTATATGTACCTATAAAACCTAATCCCTCATTAAATATTAAAGTTTTAGATCCCTTCCAAATGTGACACACGTGAAAAGCTTGATCGGCCAAGTGTGGGCACGCCCTAGCGTGGTGCACCGTCTATCTCGTGGAAGCGTGAAGGATGGATATGTGGGTCTACCCTAGCAGGGTGCATATTCATCGTGTTGGCTTTGGGTCAGACTTAACAAGGTGACCTAGATAGGATCTAGCACCTTAAGGCATGGAGGTGATCATGGCAAGGAGTTGCATATGACATCTTTCCAGAGTTGCATATGATGCAATTGGCAAAAGTTGCCTACCTGGAAGATCTAAGTTATCGGTGACAGCCCTAGCTGGTCCATGACTCAGAGGATTTTAGGATCTTGACCCACTAGAAGATTGTATGCTACAATCTTCCGAATTGATGGTGAGGGCTATCAATTTGAACAAAAATAGTGGGAGCGATAATTAATTAACGTCCTAATTATATCGTCAACTTTTCAAATCAATCAAATAAGTCAAAATTGAGTTTTGGACTAAATTGCATATATTTCCTTTTGCAGTACAAATGACAACAAACAACAATCACTTTTCGTTGCTATTGGTCCTTGAAAAGGACAAGTTGAATGGGACTAACTTCCACGACTGGTTTAGGACATTGAGAATTGTTCTCACTCAAGAGAGAAAGCTCTATGTCCTGGATACTCCAGTTCCAGAGGAACCTGCTCCTACCACACCAAAGGCAGAAAGGGATGCTTATAAGAAGCATTCTGATGATGCCATTGATGTAAAGTTATTGATGTTGTGCTCCATGAACCACGAGTTGCAGAGACAACATGAAAACATGGGTGTCATTGAGATGATTCAGCATCTCAAGAACATCAAGCACGGAAAGAGAGATATGATGTCTCCAGGGCATTGTTCAAGTGTGTCATGAAAGAAGGAGATCCAGTTGGTCCTCACACGCTCAAAATGATTGGGTATGTGGAGAACCTGACAAGACTGGGATTTCCCATGAGCCAAGAGTTGGCTACTAACGTGATACTGTAATTGTTGCCAGAATCCTACATTCAGTTTGTGATGAACTACAACATGAACAACTTTGACAAGCCATTGATAGAGTTGTTGGGCATGTTGAGGACAGCCGAGACACAGATGAAGAAGGACAAGCCTAAGTCTGTGATGATGATCAACAACAAGAAAGGAAAGTCCAAGTGCAAGGGCAAGGGCAAGGCTAAGAAAAGTTCTGAAGCTAGCCAGCAGCCCAAGTCGTCTTCAACTCTCAAGGCCAAGGGAGGCATGACCAAGAGAGGCAATTGCCACCATTGTCAACAGCCAGGACATTGGAAAAGGAATTGTCCACTCTATCTGGAAGAACTAAAGAAGAAGGAGGCGACAGACGTCTCCGCCTGAAGGTGTCATGAAATAAACTTGTAACACTTTTTGAGGTATATGATACCAAGATATAGTGTGTAAAGAACCCAATAAATGGGGTAAATGTTTCCGCCATAGATAGGAGTACTTTAGTTTATTTTCAACCTTAAAGGCATGTAATAGAGTTATGAATTGCTATTTCATATTTGCCAATAGATAGAAACACATTATTTTTGCATATTGTATGACAATAATGGCAATTAATAAAGTTGATGTTTCTTATGGCAATGCCTTATTTATCTTGTGGTACTTGGTATGCATAAGATAAAATGATCCCTAAAAGTTATTGAGAACTCAAAAAATCAAATTAGCATAATTCATGAGAAATTCATTTCTAGTTTCCATATGATGGATAAATCTAGACTCTTTAGTTAGAGAACCAGTAAGAGACATGAATCTCTTGGACATGATCAATCTTCACTAGTCATAGTGGGAGATTGATTATCCTATTAAGTATAATACATGTGATGTATTTACATACCTATTGGAGTTAATGATGATGCTTCAAATGGTGTTTAGAGAAATACCAATATGAATATCTTGAAGTGTTCAAGAATATCATAGATGAAGTACGAATTTGGTAAAGTGTTAATTCTTGAGTAGATCAATGATTGAAATATTTGAACCAAATGTTTGATATCCTTATGAGTGATTATGATAGTGTATCACAATGAACTCATGATTAAGGCATGTTGATGTCTAAATCAAGGAGTCATACTCTAAGGAGTTAGAGGATGATTATCAAATAGCTAATTTCTTCTTAAATAAAGAATTCCCCACACTAATAAATGACATTAAGAATCACAAATGATTGTGAATTCTTATATCCTTGACAGATGCACCTCGATTATCTATGTGATGAGTTGGTCATGTGATGAGTCAACTATCTAGATGAATATGAGGAACCGGATTTTAAGTTATGGTTTACGACCATTACATCCTAAATAACTTCCATGTGAACCATAACGTATGACCTTGATGGTAGCACCCATTGGGATGAAATCCATCAGTGTGAATGAGTCTTAAGTGTTAAGACATATGGATAACATTTTGAGAAGGATGATGCTTGTTGATTGCAACTTAATGACTATAAGATTTGGCATATGGATACTAAAACCGCATTCCTATGAGGAATAAGACAAGGATGTGTATGTGACACAACCTATTAGGTTTATGAATCCATTAATGCAAATGAAGTCTAAAAGTTACAATGGACTAATCAATGTGATTGATTAAGTACAAGAAACTCAGAGTTGGATCTTTACTTTTATGATATAGTCAAAGGGTTTGAATGATATGTCAAAGATAAATAAGGGATTTGTGATTTAGTGGGAGCATATTCACATTCCACATGTTGATGTGAAATGAAATGTTCTAGAATGGAAATCCAAAGTGGTAATTATCTTTAAGGAATATAGAGACATTTCCTAAGTAATAGGAATAGAGATCTATAGAGATAGTTCTCGAAAAACCTCTTGAACTGAAAAGAGAAAGCATACATTGGCAATCTATACTGAAGGGTTCAGTGTGCATAGATTCAGTGGGAGAAAACTTGTCCATGTTACATGGAGTTAGTACCCCAAGGCCAAGTGTCCAATTCTTATGAAGAATGGGAAAATTAAGAATAGATAAGGATCTATCATGTATGTAATCATCCCATCATCTTGCATGTATGGACATGGCAAGAACGAAATGCATTTATCATCTTGTATGTAGGACATGACAATATGATATGCTCATTCCGATAACTCATATGTAGGACATGATGAGTGAATGTTTGTCTAGTTCCAGTAAGGGTTACTGGAATACCATAAGAACTTGATAAGTACATGAGAAGTACTAGTTCTATGGAAATAAGTAAGGGCTCACTGTAAAGAGTTACACTGATGCGAACTTCCATAAAGGACAAAAAATTAATCGCAAAATATATATGGGATATATAAAAGTGAATGTTTGTTGATAAATGCAAATGTTCCAATAAAGTCATCTAAAAGGAAATGTTGAGTATCCGTGTGTTAGAGAAAATCAGTGGATACTATTTGGATCTGGAAGTTCATGAGATGAACTTATAGTTATTCCAGTCATTGATGACAAGTTAGGTACGCTTGGTCATGCAATGTGGCTAAAGGTTAGCAAAGTAATACTAGATCGCATATTATGGAAACTCCATCTCATACGTGTGACGTACAGTGAAGAGATGAGAGACATGCAATTAATACCGAATTTGGCAAGGTGTTGCCATAACTCACTATGTTAGCACTAGATCATAGTGACATGTGGTACATGTTTGAAGATCACAAAGAATATGATTCAAGGGTGATTGGCTCACAGAGCAAGTGGGAGTCTATTGGTATGTATGCCCTGAGAGCCAATCATGGGATGATTGGTGGGATACATTAAGATTGATTTGATAAACATCAAAGGCAAGCTTCCAATTCTTTTTGGTTCAATCATATGAGATAATGATTGAACATATTGAATGTATAGAGAATGACAGTACTCAATGATGTATGCTTTCAGGTTAAGGACCTAAACGGTGAGATCATACGGATGCTAAGAGTTTGTACATTCTTATTCTGTCCTTAATCGGATGTCATTGTGGAAGGTAGATAGACAACAATGACACACAAGACTAGATTGTGGTATTGGTTGATGACAGAATCTCATTAGTCATGATATGGAGATATCAAACCAAACACATAGGTACTTGTTAGAGAACAAGCGTACCGGACAGACCCACCGTGAGATTGACACATGGAACCATGACATGGTAGTCACAGTTAGTTCTCACAGTGATGGTGGTGAGTGTGATTCTTTGACCTGAAATCACTACACTTAACACATGTTGTTGGGTACACTTTGACAACATCAAATGCAGTCCTGAAACATGGGTTGTTATAAAGGTGATGATTGGGTGGCTTTGACACAAGGAGCTTTTGAGGGGTGAGTGATAGATATGGGATTTGTCCCTCCCGTTGGAGTTTGATATCCATGGCCATTTGATGAGTAGGATTGAGATAGGCATGCACGCATGTGTGAATAAGTATGTGATATTGATGTCATACATATCTCCTCCAATCTACTCTGAGATCAAGAAAGTGAATGAACGTTGACAGGATGACTGTTCCATGCCTTGAGTTCATTCGGGATATCAGTGACAAAGGAATTATACATTCACTGTAACACCATTCACGGATTGTAGGATTGAAAGTTGTTCTCCAACTTTCCATTTCACTTGGGAAGCACTGATGTGCGACTAGGCACCGCTCTTTTCTTGTGAAGTTATAAATGTTATGGACTTTCACTACCAACGTGAAATGGACATGCAGGGTCACACACATAGGATTTAACCTAGAAGAGGAGTTTATCCACAAACGATGTTTAGATTGATTACTAAAGGAGTTTAGTAATTCAATTAAACACTCAATCAATTGATAGCTCAGTATCATAGTGTTCAAGGTGTTGGACCGATTGATTAGAGTATCGGATTGATTGAAACTACAATCGACTGATTTTTACAGTCTGATGCCCCAACCGATCGGCTCATAGGGATGAATCGATCGATTCAGGTTGGTGAACTGGTCGGCTCAAAGTAGTGAGATGATCGACTCATGTATCATGAAATGATCGACTCAATTGTTGAACTGGTCGATTCGTGGACCAACCGAGATTGTTTGCAAAGTCAGAAGACTATTTTGCAAATACAATTTGTTTCACTTGGACAAATTCGATTTGGACAAGGATTAATATTTGATTAGTTGGAAACAAATATGAAAGTCAATTTGAGTTGGACCAGGACCACAAACCGATCGGCTCAAAAGTTAACTGATCGGCTCAGGTGCCCCAACCGATCGATTCAGGTGTGAACCGATCAGCTCAGGTCCCCAATCGATCAGTTCATGTTTGAAATGATCAGTTCAGCTGATGCAGTTGGTTGTTTTGTGGAAAATCTCAAACCCTTCTACACCTGCTTTAATCCCACATTGCCCGGGGTAGAGAACCCTGTCCCATGACCCTCCTATATATAGGGGTATTGGGGGCTTCTCAAAGAACAACTCAGAACACCAGTTGCTCTGCAAAGTTGTCATTCTCTCTAGTTGTGGTAGCCGAGAGAGCCCGAGCAAGTGCTACCTGAAAAGTGAGGCACAGTAAGGGAAAGACAATTGTAGAAAAGTGACTGGTTGCAGGAGAGTATGTCGGTGACTAGTATGCCGACAGGAGGGTGCGACTCCTTCCGATTCCTTGTGGGACAAGGAGATTGGAGTTCTAGGTGGTTCGTGTGGACTACTTCAGAGGCGGGAGACTTCTGCCGCTCAGAGGACAACTGTCAATCCTGACAGTCTCGGTGAGACTAGGAGCTGCATAGACACCGTCCAAGACTGGAGATGAAGACCGCGCAAGCCGCGAGGTAAGGTCGCCGAGCAAGCCTCAGGATAAGGTATGCCTCGGGACAAGGTATGCCTCTACAAACCAAGCTTCCTACTATATAGACGTTGACACAATTCCTTCATTCTGGGTTTGGGAGAATAATTTTTTTTGTTTCTGCTGCCTTCTCTGTCTCCCTCTAAAACCCAGCACTTATGCCCTAAGGAGATGAGGTATACTGCTCAAGCTCCAACTAACCTGAATTAGGTAGCATCATTGGCATACAAGGTCCATGGAAGAGCCAGACTCCATGCCCCCACCCCCTCGGTTAGTACGAGTGAACCTACAGTGACATCCTAAGTCAAACTACTATTTAACTAGCCTGGGTATATAGGCTCAATGCTAGAGAGATACAACCGATAGTTTTTCCCTTATCATGGTATTACCCGTAGTCAAACCTGATACTCTTGTTAGGGTATGGTCTGTAACCAATCTTGATTGTATATTAAGTCACAGCCTACAACCACACTCTTTTTAGGGTATGGCTCGAAGCCAATCATGTGAGTTAAGGATACAAGGAGATACCTCAACTTGTACCCTGCATATACTACAATATGCACTCTAATTTTCCTGCAGGAATTGCTCGTTTCACCATTCAGCAAGTTCTGACACTGAATGGATCTATGGTCAGGGCAAACTACATTTTTAGTTTCACTTGATAAGTTAAGTGCATTACAACATCTTTTACCATCAATCAAGTTACAAGCATGAATTATAGATAAATGCTACAAAGAAAGGTGTAATACATTTTTAAAGGAATCTTGTATCAATTGGAACACATCTTGTTACACCCATCCTAGAATCTCAATCCCTTGAACACATTATTGGGAATCTCATCCCTTCAACATTTTCATTATCATGATCACATGTTTTGGGTATTAAACCCTCAGTTCATCATTGAACAATGTCACCTCGTACCATGAAACAATCATCTCCTAGGTAATCAGAGCCATGTTTCTATATATATATATATATATATATATATATATATATATATATATATATATATATATATATATATATATATATATATATATATATATATATATATCATACTTGTTGTACAAGTATTTCACATGGCTCATAGGGCCTATTTAATATGTATCATGCTAAATCATCATAGCTCATACATGGCTATGCTCATCATTTCAAAATACATGCATGGTTAGGAATTCATGGTAAAACCAATATCAAGTAAATATCATTACCCTGCCATAAAGAAAAATAGAAGAACAAGCCCATTCGTTAGAAAAACAAAAAAAAAACTGTTACAAAAAGAAATAGGGTTGGAATCGACACATTGATTATTTTTTTTTTCGAAATTGTTTTGAAAGAATCTATTGATTCTCTCCCAATTGGTTGGATCGTAGGTGCGATGATTTACTTCACGGGCGAGGTCTCTGGTTCAAGTCCAGGATGGCCCAGCTGCGCCAGGGAAAAGAATAAAAAAAGCATCTGACTCCTTCATGCATGCTCCACTTGGCTCAGGGGGATATAGCTCAGTTGGTATTTTAAAATTGGTTTATTCTGCAGCAGCAAATGCTAGTCATAATATGGGTTTAAACGAAGCTGATTTATTTATTAGTAAAGCCGAAGTCAATATAGGTGTTATTGAGAATCATTCAAATTGCAACCCTCTCATAATTAGGGTTAGGGTTTTCCCCTTGTATCCGATTAGGGTTTTTGAGTTCATAATTAACAACCAAACCCTAATTCACATCATAAGAGCTTATATTATTGCCATAAGCATTCAAGCATACTTAATTACTCTCATCAATTATCATTAATTGATTATTAACATGAAGTATTACCTTTCTCATATGAGTAGTATAAGTTTCTATCTCATCCTTACTAGGATATCAATTTCAAGATAATTATTACATTGGCTTGACCCTCTTTAGGGTTTATCATCCTACACTATCAAAGTGTATCCATCTCATTACTTCATAGTTTATTAATTGATTATATTCATCATGTGTCGGCCTACATTCAACAGGGTGTATCGGCCCACACACTAACCTTTGTGTTGGCCTAAACATATTCACTTGTATCGGCCTAGACACTATTACTTGTGTCGGCCTAGACACTTGTATTTTCTATGATACTCTCACTTGTGTCGGCCATGGAACATCAAAGTGATATCAATTTAGAGGTTCTTAGGGTGATAATTCTTTTGAGGTGCTTGAGGTGGTATCGATTTTGATGTTCTTGAAGTGATATCAGTTTTGAGGTGCTTGAGGTGATATCGATTTTGAGGTGCTTGAAGTGATATCGGTTTTGAGGTGCTTGAGGTGATATCAGTTTTGAGGTGCTTCAAGTGATATCACTTTTGAGGTGCTTCATGTGATATCAGCCATGAATCATATATTGGTGTATCACCTTCATCAAGCCTGGGTGAATCACCTTCTTCACACTTTAGCATAATATTTTCACCTCACTTAAGCATAACATTTTGACCATGCTTTACGGAATCGGCCACCCTATCACTTTGTGTGTCGGTAATAGTATATTTTAGGGTATTGACCACACTATCATCTAGTGGATCGGCCATAGCACTATCTATTGTGTCACCCTAGATATCACCAAGTGATATCGGTCTCTAGGGTTTTGATAGTATCGGGTTAGCCATAAACAACACCCTTATATTCTTTCACCTATCAAGGTATCGGCCTCGCCACTACTCGGTGTGTCAGCCATGAATTCAAGGAGTGTGTCACCCACACCTTCACATGGTGTGTCAGCCTAGGTTCCAAGAAGTGTGTCGCCCATCACATTTGTGTCGAGTTAGAGGGATGTGGGGTTGCTAGGGTGGAGACATATCGGGTTAGACCTATTGACTTCATATCTTCACTCAACTTTCAAGATATCATCCTGCCCCCATCCTTAGTCTTAGGTAGCAATCTAGACAACTATAAGGACAATAGTCGTTCACATGTAGCAAACCAGTAATGTGTTAGGACCTCATGTGTATCGGTTTCCCTTCACATAACCTTGTATCAGGTTAGGGTTTCTCAAACCAATATCAGTTTGTGCATCAGAGATTCCATCATCTTCAAGATCTGACCCTTCATCCACTAACACTCTAGTTCATGTACAACAGCCCCATATATCCATTAGATCTCATAGAATCATCATTCAATCAAGTAAAGTTGAAATTGAAAAGGAATCATCAAGTATTGCATGATTGAAGGTGAATAATAATAGAGTTGAGTTCAAGTTATATAACCCACCACAAGATCACCACAAGAGCTACAAGCTCCAAATATTCATGTTCCCAAAGTTGAAGATGGCTTATCAAAAGTCCAAGACTCAATCACAACACTTCTATATGAAAGAAGATACCATAGTTAGGAACTTGGTGAAGAAGAAAAGAAAGAAAGGAACCATGACCCGAGAAGCATAGTCCACCCAAGGTTGAAGATGACCATGGCTTCACCTTAGGCTTGATGCTAGAATTCCTTCCTATTCCTCAAGCTTCTATGGTCATCCACCAAGAAAGGAATGATATGAAAGTCAAAGGGTTTCACTAGTATGTGAAAAGAGAGGTTTATATAGTTGAGGTTCAAGAGAGAGAGTGTGTATGTGAAGTGTCATCACCATATGCACTTAGGTGACACGTGTCCATGCATGTTCGCACCATGCAACCATAATTTTATCATCATGAAAAACTCATGTGAATAATCCAAAGATAAGATATTGTCCATTGGATAACTTGCTTGACAAGATATCACAACCCAATATCACTTTATATGCAAACTGATACAACTTTTTCAAGGAAGTTCTAAACCAATATGCTTCACCTACTTGAGGTGCTTAGCCCATCATGAATACTTCCAAATAGTTGTTAAACCTATATGAGACCTCATCTATGGCTTCCAATCTGATAGGCACTCCCATATACACTTCATAACTCGACACAACCCCATCTAGGATTCAAGACACTCATCACTCTTTGGCTCTTTCACCACCAAGAGTGCTATCACTCAACCAAGACTCAAACAAGGTGTCCCTTTCTTTATCTATCCTATATATCATGATAAGAGAGAGAAGGGATACTCTAGCTGTCATAATTTGCACATCAACCCCACATTTTGGGTAAATATGCAATTTGCACCAAAACTAAATATGCAATTTGCACCAAAACTATGATATAAAGCACAAACAATTTGCAAACAAGATCAAACTTGAGAATTAAACTCTCATTAAGCCTTAATTACTTTTCAAAAGATTAAGATAAGGTTATAAGCAACTTACTTAGGAAAAACTTCTAGGGTTATCCCAAAACCCAGGCCAGGGGTGTTACAAATACAATGGAGTTGAAGTAGAAAATGGCATCTACCTTAGAAAATCAATAGTATTAAGGAAGAAAACCAATCCCAAGTAGATGAGCTTGATTTTGTTAGAACTAAAATGATGATATTAAGATTTCTTGTGATGTTGTTAAGGATGAGAATAGATTTTATCTTGATGGGCTTCTGATGCTTAGAACTAAAAATGCTAGATTGCTTGCTCAAGTTAATGATATTTCTAGACCTTTATTTCCTAGTCATGAAGTTTCTAGTCTTATTTTAGAAAAAGATTCTTATCTTACTAAAGCCCTCTATTTGGAACCAACTTACTTCATGCATAATATGATCTTGCTAGCTTATCTTCTACTGTCATTACTTTTAGTGATGATAATCACAAACTAAGAGCTTCCTTGTAGAAATTCCTCAAAGGGAAAAAGTCCCTCAATGAAGTTGTAGATCACTCTACCAAACAAGTTGGTACTAGTGGTTTGGGATATGAAGGGGGAGCTCCAAAGAGAAAGACTAAGGGAAAGGGTAAGAAAAAGAGTAAGGGACCTCATATCTTCCATGGAGAGTCTTCTGGCTCTAAGAACCCTATGGTTTGTGTGCATTGCAAGAGTGATGACCATTACTCTACTTATTATACTTATAAAGAGAAGGGGACCAACCCAAAGATGAAATGGGTCCCCAAGCTAACACTGGATCCCAAGGTTTGAATTGGGAACTGACATATTCCTTTCTTGTAGGTAAAAGGAAAATGGATTGTTGATAGTGGTTTCTCAAAGCATATGACTGGTAAACTCAGCCACTTCAACCAATTCACAACAAAGAAAGGAGGATTAGTGACATTTGGTACGAACAATAAGGTTAAGGTAATATGTGAAGGTGATGTAGATGATTCACTATGAATCAAGAATGTACTTCTTGTGGATATCATGTATCACAATTTAATAAGTGTTAGTCAACTTTGTGATAATGGTTATCTTATTCTTTTTACTTAACTTGAATGCTTGCTTCTAGATTCCCTCTCCTACAATGTTATATATAAGGGAACTAGAAATGGTTATCTCTGTATTATTGTTCTTGACTCTATTAAGTCTATTGTTGGTAGATGTCTTGTTGCCAATTGAATGATATTTCTTTATGGCATCGTAGGCTTGGTCATGTAAATAGCATCAATTGAAGACTCTGAGCAAAAAGGATCTGGTAAAGGGACTTCCTATTGGATTTTGAAAAGGATGAGGAATGCAAACCTTGTACCCAAGGAAATAAAACCAAGTCCTTCTTCAAATCCAAAGGAGCCCTTAGCACCAAAAGAGTTCTTGAGCTTCTTCACATTGATCTATTTGGACCAATGTGTATGCAATCTCTTCGTGGTAGCAAGTATTGTCTTGTGATTGTCAATGAATTTTATCGCTATACTTGGACTTTTTCTCTTGTTTCAAAAAGTGATACTCTTGATGTTTTCTTGATTTTTTGCAAATGAATAAAAAATGAAGTTTCTTACCGGACTGTCTCTATCCATAGTGATCATCGTGGGAGTTTGTAAATGACTTGTTTGAGTAGTTTTGTGAGGAATCTAGGTATGCACATAACTTTTCTTCACCTCGAACACCTCAATAAAATGGAGTTGTTGAGAGAAATAATAGGTCACTACATGAGATGTTTGGGACCATGCTTCTAGAGTATGACACTCCAAATAAGTTTTGGGTCGAAGCTGTTAGTACTTCATGTTTTGTTCAAAATCGGGTTTTTACTCATCCATCTTTGAAGAAAACCCACTAGGATCTATGACATAGTAGAAAGACTTCCACTAATTTCTTTCATATTTTTTGGTTGTCCTTGTTTTGTTTTGTATCCAAGGATTCCCTTGACAAGTTTGATCTGAAGTCTTACAAAGCTTTCTTTCTTGGCTATAGCACTACTAGCAAGGCTTATAGAGTATTTAACATTGAATTGTGTATAGTAGAAGAATCTGTCAATGTTATATTTGTTGAAACTAACACCTCTATTTCCAAGAATATTGTTAATGATGATGTTGCAGATGAGGTAATCCCTCACTTGAAAGAGCTCAACAGTGTTGATGAAGGGAAATGTGTGTTAGTTGATGAAGAAGATAAAGAAGAAGAAAAGAAGGATCCAATTCCCCAGCTTGTAAAGAATCATACAAAAGAGCTCATCATAGGTAATCCCTTTGAAAGGGTGAAGATGCAGGCTGCCAACAACAAAGAATAAGAAGACAACACCTTCATCTCCCAACTTGAGCCAAAAGAGGTCAAAGAAGCTCTTAAAGATGATGAATGGATCCTAGCCATGCAAGAAGAGTTGGAACAATTTGAGAAGAACAAAGTTTGGACTCTTTTGTCAAGACCAAGTGAAAGAAAGATCATTGGTACCAAGTGGGTCTATCATAACAAGCTTGATGAAAGTGGAAAAGTGGTAAGAAACAAAGCAAGGTTAGTTGATCAAGGCTACAACCAGCAGGAAGGTATTGATTTTGATGAAACATAAGTAGTTATAGCTAGACTTGAGTAAATTATAATGTTTCTTGCTTTTGCTAATCATAAGTGTAACATAATGAATCTTAGATGTCATCTCCATGTAAACCTTTTTCTCAAGTTTCCCTTTCATTTCTGTCCTTTATGTCCTTCATGTTTAATTAGTGGAATTTATAGTGGTTTAGTGAACATTTATTCACTAATTGTACCAATATAAGGGCTTATGCACAAATACCTCAGTGAAAGCTTATTTAAGGATCTAAAATGCAAAATCACCACTTTAGTAGAACAATGGTATATTAATTTATGCTAGAAGTACAAGGCCATAAACCTTGATTAAATGTATTAAACAAGCTTACCTATAATAATTAAGTGCTCTGAACCTTAATCTAACTTTTTGATGTGATTTGAAAACATAAAATGAGCCTAATTTTTAAATTTGGTTCCATTTAGTTGTTGTTTGTGCAAGTTATGCAATTTTAGGTACATTCTGGACTTTTATGCAATTTACCCAATTGGGAGGTTTTCTTTGCAAATTATCACCTAAATTTTAATCCATAGATATAACCTTACCATTCTCGAGATTTTGAACCATGGGGCACCTGGTTGCACCTTGTTTTGCAGGTGTTTCTCTACAAGGGCATACCCTCTTTATAAATGAGCTTATCTTTAAAAGCTATCGACCAATGGGGTTATTTCTTTGTTTGAAGGACGGTGGGGATGCCCTAGAAGTCTCCATTGGCTTTTAGGACTGACTTTTGATATACAAGAAGTCTCTATGAGCTGTCCTCTTGCATGTCCATGAAGCCCTACGCTAGGGACACATGTAAAGTCCCATAGACACCTCATGCTTGCCCCCTTCTTTATAAAGCCATGCCTACCCCTTCCCACCCCCCAATCCAAGAAGCAATCATATCCTTATCTTTCCCCCATCTTAGAGCATCATACCTTATATGTTTAGCCATGAAGTTGTTGTCCCAAGGTAAAAGAGTGTGCCTACCTTAATGAAGAAGGCTCCTAGGGTTCCAAATTTCTCTATTTAGGATTTCTTAAGCTCCTCCTTGGTGATTTTGACCAAAACTAGTAAGTATTTTCCTTTCCTTCCCTATTTTCATGTAGTTAGTATTCCTCACACCTTCTTCCAGGTCGGAACCATGACCTTCCAAGGTAAAACTCTACCTAGAACCCTAAAACATCTCATCTGCATGCTCTTTTGCTAGGGTTTGCACCTCTAAAGTGGAGAAGGTCATCTTTGATCAAGACACAAACTTGTCTTGGAGAAACCAGACCTTCTAATCTTGGGATCCTTTCTGTTTGGACCTTCTTACCTTCTGAGAGGCAAGTTTTTTAACCCCCTTCTCATATATTGCTCAATACATGCTTAAAATGCATGCTTCTATGTTTAAAATCAATGATCTCCATCTCTATCTACCATGTTCTTCTAGGGTTTGGCGATCCTCTCACTTCCTACCCTTGACACACAATCTTCCTTCAATAGGATGTGACAAACTAACCTTTGATTATGCAAAAAACAAAATAGCTTTGTACCTCTTCAACCAATCCATTCCCAGGATGACATCAAAGGCGGTCATGTCGAGCAAGATGAAATCTGAGGGAAATATTATACCAGATACACAGAGGTCCATGGTCAAAGTTTGGAGATACAAAGAGAAGATCTTACCACTAGGGGTTTTTACATCTAATATATGATCCATATACTCATATTCTATTTCTAACATAGAAGCAAGCTAACAGGATATGAAGGTATTAGATGAGCCAGAATCAAATAGTGCCTTTATATGATGCATATTAAGATGCAAGGTACCTTCAATAACTTCATTATCTTTGCCTGCTTCCTCAGCATTGAGAGCAAACACTCTCCCATTCCGCCTCTCCACTGGCGGTCACCTCGGGTTCTGGTTGTTGTTGTTGTTATTATTCCGCAGTGGCATATTCTGCCTTGGCTGCTGGACATTATTCTATCCCTACTAGAAACGGGGGCAGAGTGGTCAGATATGCCCAACTTGGCCACACTCATGGCAGGTTGGAGGAGGTTGGTTGTCTCTATGAGCAGCTGCATTATTGGAAGGACATCTTGGTGTGTTTCCCACCAAGGCTACACACTAGCCAACTGGAGGTGTCTAGATGCAGCCCTAAGGGAGGAACCACATGTGAGTACTTTCAAAATTTGTATTAGCCCTAACCAAGTCGATCACAAAACCAAACATGTCACCCGCAAGCGCACGGGGTACTATTGTAGTATAGGTGATTGGCAAGAAAAGGGATCAGTCCTCAGGGTTAGAGGGAGCACTAGAGCTAGGCTAGTGTTGGCTATGTTCCTAGTGCAGAGATCAGTGTTTAAGGGTTTAAAAGGGGTTTGTTTTGTGATTAATCTAAATGAATGAGAAAGAAAGGCAGAATTGAATCTAAGTTACCTTAAACAAGCAAGCTTAACAATCTAGGTTAACCAACTAACTAAGCAAGAGCAAAGGTAAGTTACACTACACTAGAAGAACAAGAGACAATTTAGAGACTAAGTTAACCATAAAGCAAGAAAGGATTGAAATTAACCCTAACTATCAAAACTGAGCAATTAACTATGTTAAGAAAAGACAACTAAGCTATACTAGCATTAGCAAGCAAACAAAACAAGTTGAGTTTTAAGCAAGATGATTAAGGTAGGTGGGCCTTTTGGGGATGTAACTTTAATATTAGTTGGAGGAGGTTATTGGACAAGCATGGTTCTCATCTTTCATCTAGATTACCAAACCAAACAATAAGGAAAATGCTATTAGAATATACCCTATACTACTAGTGGAAGACTAGGGTTAGGTGTAATTCTAATAGGATTAGCCAAATATAGGTTTCTAGGATAAGTGGTATTGAGCAATTGAGGGTCGAGGGTAGACATGGGAGTAGAGATGACGGTATTTGACCTCATGCCACTAGCCATTCTAGCCTTTAGAAAACCCTAGGCAATCACATCAATCCCACTTACACTAGTAACTTAGGTCTCATACCAAGTATTTGGAGAGGGGTTAGGCATGTAGGAACAAAGGGGACTAGCTAGGGATCTTCTATTGGGACCTAGGAGTCATGCCTAAGATTGCCACATACATCCCAATTCTCCTAGAAACATGGTATCATCAAGCACTAACAAACAAGAAATTCATAGCAAAAAGCATAAATCACAAGCATGGCAATGGAATAAGAGACAAAAGTATGGAGCAATCATCATAGATAAAAATGATTCATTAAAAGACAAAATTCCCCCAACATGGTATCAAAGTCACATTGTATCCCCAAACAACCCACCACTAGGGGATTAGCTACACATAGTCAAAGAAATGGCAAAAGAAAGGGGAAGAAGGGGAAGAAACTCTATGGAGCTCAGGGAAGTAGCCTTCTTCTTCACCTCATTGCTGTTGGGGACGTCCTCTCTCCTCCAAGGGAGCAGATGAGCATGAAGATATGGGGGATTATGGAGGAAAACCTAGAAAACTAGGTTTCTAAGGTAAAATGGAGATGGAAATGGTGGGTGGAGAGCATAAATGCAAGGAAAATGCACTAAATGCTCAAGGAGTAGGTGGAGAGGAGTAATGGAGGCTAGGAGCAGATGTAGGGTGTCTAACCTTCGTGCCCCAGCTGCCACCTATGTATATATAGGTAGTGGGGAAGCACTAGGGTAAGAAGGGGTAGGATAGGAAAAATAGTGTAAAAATCAGTTAGGGTTGGTTGGTCACCATAGCCGTGTTGATGGGCCATGGCCGTGGTGAGGGTGGTATGGGACGGTCGTGGAGAGAGGACATGGGCATGGTGTGGAAAGGGTGGTGGATATGCAAGTATAGGAGGTGGCCATGGTCGTGGCGGAGTGCCACGGTCGTAGTGGGTGAGTAGAACCATGGTTGTTTTGAGTAACACTACCATTTTGGAGGAGGAGGACTTGGTCGTGGAGGAGCAGCACGGGCGAGTTGATCTTTAGAGGCCACAGTCGTGGTAATCGGCCACGTTCGTGGTAGATCGGGGGCAACTCCCTGTTGATTTTTTTTATTATCGGGGGCAACTCCCTATTGATTTTTTTTATTCTTTATCAATAAATGATATGACCATGGGGATATGCCCACGGCTGTCTCCTGCTCTGTTGGCCACGACTGTGTTGGTGGCCACGGCTGTGGTATCTTCAATGGGCCACGGTCGTGCTGATGGCCACGGCCGCGACCAGTTGGGTGCAGATCCCTGTTGACTCTGTTGATTTTTCACAATAAATGATACAATCGTGGGGGTATGCCCACATCTGTGTTGTGGTCTACAGTAGGCCATTTAACTTCAAACTTCATCATTCATGGATTTCTTTGCTTGATGTCGATCCTTGGCCATTAAAGGTAGTTTGAGGGAACTTTGGGGGCCTTATTTGGACCCCTCCATGAGTGTAGGAACCCTAGGACTCCTTCCTTCTCTCTCATTCACCTTAATCATGGTCCAAGTACCTAAAAATGATGCAAATAACATCCATAAGTGCATTTGGCAATGATAAACATATTAGGGGAAATAGCTTGTAATCTAACATGTTTAGATGTGATTTAAGTACAAAATGGCACAAGATGGAGCCCTGAAATAGGGCTACATCACCACGCCAAACTTAAAACATACTTGTCCTCAAGTATGCTCTAACTTAATCTCTCTTTTCAATTTTCATTCAATATACAAGAATGGCAAATGCATAGCAACAGAAAATTATTGATTACATGGTCTTGGAAGTGACTAAGTGCATGTGTTCCACCTATCTCCTTTCCTCTTTCACATACCAATCATGAAATGAGCATTGATCATACAAACTTCAAATATAAAGCATAGAATACACAAGTTGTCCATATGTCCTTCATGTCATTTTGGGTAAACCGTTTCATGTTGGTGTTAATCAAAGATGACTAGGAGTATTGTTTCTCTTTCATGCATTCACTCTTATGTCTCAAACCACACTAAATGACCCAGATGGTTGTAGAAAAGGGTAAAGTGATCTAGATTTGATGTTTTCTAGCTCAATGGGTGTGAAAAAGGAAGAAAGGGTTGCGGTAAGATTTTGGAGTGCTTTTACACACTCATATTTTCTTTATTTGAATGCTCTTAAATAGGAGCATCCTTTTTTTTGTTTTTTCTTTTCTTTTCTTTTCTTTGCCCTTGGTGTAGATAGGGCATATGGTGGATAGAGTGAAGCAAGGAGATAAATATATGGCCACCCCAAACTTTTGGAGGTGGCCAAGGCTGATTATGTGCACTAGGGCATCTTTTTATGAGGCAGAGGGGTATGAAGATGGTGAAAGAATAGTCGGATCAAAGAGGGGTCATTAGTGTAGTCTTCAACATAATATTTTCTAGATGAAAGCTAATCCAACACTTCATCAAATGATATCACACCACATGATAGAGCAACATGACATTCACATTTCTACCAAGTGATTCCATAGGCTTTAAGCGTTTGTAGCTTGCTCAATTCACAAAACAACCAAAACATTCACAAACTTAAGAGAGGTGGCTCACATGCAAAGAGTCATCAAACAAGACCATATAGCAATAAAATCTAAGAAAACAACATGCATTTGTTAAAGGATTAAAAATTTCATTTCCAACAATGGAGATTAAGTCAAAACATGCTTTTTGGGCAAGAACATTCAAGCTTCGGCAAAATTGGCCAAGATGGTGCCAATTTGCCTTAAATTACATATAAACCTACATTATTGAACTTAAAATAGTAAAGCAATCCAATCCTATCTAAAACATGCAAAATTTACCAAAAAGCTACATGATATGCAATGCATGGCAAAACGGAGCAAAATTTTTGAAAAATTAGGGGAAAATGCAAGAAAGCAACTACATGCTATGAAAAAATGCAATAAAAACAAGAGCAAAAAAAAACTAAACTAGATAGCACAGGTGGAACAAAATCACATAGAGATAGAGGGTGGTGCGTACCGCCCTACCCACCCCAAACTTTAGAATCATGTTGTCCTCAACATGAAACTATAGTGTAGGGTAGATAGGGGAAGTGCCATAGCTGTTGTGGCTGCTGGTCAGATGAGTGAGGAGGATCTGGAGGAGGAGTTGAAGGAGGAGTTGAGCCTGTAGGAGGATGCTGGTAGTAATGTCCCATGTAGTAGTCCTGGGGTGGAGGGTATGTCTCTGGATATCCAGCTATGCCACCCCCAAAATCTTTACCCCGTTTGGGGTTTCTTGCTGCTTGGGCATGGTGGTAGTGATACAAGTGGTTGACCTGGTGGTGCATTTGTTGTTGGCCTTGCCACATGTATTATTGGATCAGATGCATATCGCTCTATGTCATATGAATTCCCTCAAGTTGAACATGTATGGTGGACATATCGTAGGTGTTTTTTAAGGGCTGCTACAGCTGGGATGTTCCTTCATCCCTCCTTCTTATCCATCGGGGTTGCATGTGTCCTTAACTTTCTTGTTCCTTCCCTTGCACATTTGATTCAGCTATATCTTCTGGTACGGTAGTGGCTCCCCTAGTGTATGTCTTTCGTGGCTTTTCTTGCTGCCATTTCAACAATTTTTCCCTCAGTCTATAGAAGATCCCCAACATGGATAAAAGTGGCACCGCGTGGTATGGAAGCTCAAGCTCAATTTTGGGCACACTACTTGTGAGATATATCATCCTTTTGTCCTTCATCTTGATAGTGTGTGAGCGCATAAGATAGTTCAGGTCAACAAACTCTACCTCATATGTGTCTTCAAACCCAGAAAGATCATACCCCAAAGTGAGTGCAATTGAGGTTACAAACCCTCCCATAACAAAAGGTGTTTTACTCTTGAAGGGTATGGACCTCATGTGATCAATCTGTAGTACTCCAAGGTCTATATACCATTTGTGGTTCATTTCCATCAAGACAAACATATCCTTTTGAGAAATGGAGCATTGGTTATCATTCCGTCCCATAATGGTATTTGCTAAGACCTTTTGCACATAACAGATTAGGGGGTTCCTTATAGCGGTAGTTTTGGACCTCCCTGCATTGTAATCACTGCTGCCTGTCAGAGTCTTCTAAAAATGTGCATAATCAAAATCTACCTCTTTTTTTAGCAGGTCGTCATCCATCTTCTTGGCCTCTTCAGGATTTGCAGCAAAAACATAGTTCAGCTCAGTAGCTGTGAGGGTGTGCATGTTGCCCATCATGGCAAACTTGATAGCTTCACTACCTCTCACCTTTGCCTTCTTAAGGGTGTCAAAGAACTCCCGAGTCAAAGCGAGGTAACTTGTTTGGGGTGTGAAAAGGATGTTCCACATCCCCATTTCCTTCAAACTTCCTTCCACTGCTTTTTCCTTCAAACTTCCTTCTCACAACCATATCTAGTAGAGATGACTCTCCTTGGCATGCACTCTAGGTATGTGAGAGAGATCATTCTTTGCTTGTGTCCTTTGCCATAGGACACTCCTATAGGGTCCTTTCCTAAGGCCTTCAATCTATCCACCTCTAAAAGTGCCAGAACATCCTCTTCCTCAGGCATCAGCTCTACCTCTTCCTCATCATTGTCATCTTCATCTTCCTCCATTCTATAAGATTGGGACCCCAAACTCGTGTCAAGGTTGTACCAATGTGCATATTGTTCTTCATCTCGATGCAATTGCTGCATAGATTGCGGCTGCTCACTACACTCTGCCTCTGTGTGAGACGTCGAGTGGCGTGCTGGCGTAGGCTTTGGAGGGTGTTTTGACGATGACGGTGCTACTTTTGATTTCTGCCCTTTCTTTGCAATCACTGGCTCAACTTCATCAATTAAATCATCCAAATTTTCCTCGGACACCTCTTCTTCTTCTTCTTCATCTCCCTCATACGTGGCGTCAGTGATGTGGTGGTTGTCGGATGAGTGGGAGTGGGATGCACTCACCGATTGTGAGGGACGGAGGGATTAGTATGCGGAGGTGGTTGGGGATGGGGTATGTGAGGGCACAGAGACATCGAAGGAGGCATTTTTGGAATGCCGCTTTCTTCCGGTGATGATGTTGGCCCCCTTGGTTATTTCCTTCCCAATTTTCTTCATGGTTGGGCTGGGAATGGAGGGAGAATTTCAGATTTTGGTATTGGGGGTGATGTGGACATGGATTTAGGTGTATAATGGAAGGAGAAGGAGGTTCAAATGGTGGATATGGGGTTTGTTGTGGATTTGGACAAAAAATGGAGGGTTTATGTGGAGGTTTAGGGGAGGGGGCTGTTGGGCATATTGGAGATGAAGATGGAGATGGAGGGCCGATTGAGAGAGGAAAGGTGGTGGAAATGGAAGGGGGATGGCTGGGGAATGATTTGGTATTGATTGGGGTGTTTTGAGGTGTTGGAGGTGAAGAACGGTGGAGGACGAGGTTGTTGTGCACCGCCATGGTTGTGCAACTGAGGAAGAAGAAGAAATGAGTAGGGGGTCGGGTTTTGGTGTTTAAAAGCTATATTTTTTCCTGAATTGGGTCAGGCCATGTTCGTGACTTATGGCCACAGTCGTAGAAAAGGCTTGGTAGCATGGTCGTGGCAGAGTGCCACGATCATGTTGTCGATGAAGAGTGTTTCCCTATGACCTTGCCACAGTCATGGTTGGGTGCCACGGTCATGGCCATGCAGCTTCGACATGGTCGTGGCCATTTGTCCAAAAAACCCTGACATCTTTTGCAACTTTGATGAAATAAAACCCACGACTCTGGTGTCCTGCTACGGTCGTGCCCATGCATCTTCAACATGGACATGGCGGGTGGCCACGGTTGTAGCCATTTGCCCAAAAATCACTGACCTCTTGGCCACTTTGATGAAATAAAACCCATGACCGTGGCAGCTGGCCACGGTCGTGTTTGGCCACTTTTGCCACGGTCCTGGTCGAGCTACACGGCCATTCTGGGGGCAGTCCTTCAGTTTTGTCAATTCAAAAAAAAACAAAAACTTCATTTGTCTTTGGTGTTCTGCCACAAATATACCTTAATGACCATGACTCAACATTTATCCCTCTCTCTCTAGTGGCTAACACCTACCATGTCATCAAAACTCAAAGAAAAACTATTAGACACAAGTGTGTGTGTGTATTTGTAGAAAATAAAACAAAAGTATCAAAAAGTAAGGTTTGAGAATCTCAAACCATGTGGGTTGCCTCCCACTAGTGCTAAATTTTATGCCTTCAGCCGGGCTTGTTGATTCTTGACTTCTTTCACTTCTTTGGGATTCTCAAGGCATCCTAGTAGTATATCTCTTTTTCGTCTACTTCCAATCACATCTCTTCATCGGGTTGTTGTTCTTCTACAAGCATCACTATAAGGCCCCTGAACTTGCTTAATGAGTTGAATAACCTTAATTACCATAATAGAATTCTTATAACACTAATCTAACATTTTTATATTCTTTGAAATCATAATTGAAGGTGTTTTCTCCAAGGGTATTTTAGGGTTTTCCTCTTCACGGATGAGCTACCTTTAGTAGCTATCAACTAATGAATTATTTGATTGGCTGTGAAATTCGACAAAGGAAAACTAAGCAGGTCTATACACATGGTGGGGGAGCTGCTTGTGTGTGTTCTTGTATATTCTTAATAAATTAAGGCCATGGACACTTGGATAGATACTAGAACTTCAACTTTTTCCTTTTCTTTATCTTAAAGTGTCATGTACTTATCCCCAAGCACCAAAACGAGCCATTTTCTCTCCACCACCTCCCTCCTTCTCCCAACCTCATTCTCCCTCTGTTCATCTGCGAATTTTGCTTCCCAAGGAAGAAGAAAGTGGGGATCTTCTTGGAGAAAGGCTCTAAGGTTGAAATTGACTTCATTTTAGGGTTGAAAAAGCTTCCTTCTAGTGATCTTGACCCAAAAGTGTAAGAATTCCCTTCTTTCCTCTGTCTATTTCTTTTTTATCCTTCCTCCTAGCTTTCTCCAGGTCGGAACCATGCTGTTCCATGGTATAAATTGCTCTAAATATCTAAAACCCTACCTTTCTTGCTCCTTATGCTTAAGTCTTGCTCATTTGATGAAGAAAGGTGCTAGATGGACGAATTCATAGTTTATTCTTGGATTTTCTACCCTACCTTCTTGAGATTTCTTCTGTGTGCGCTTTCATCTTCTCATTAGAGGCAATTTTTAAAACTTGCTCCACGTTTATTGCTTATCATAAGCTTTCTAGATCATGTTCTTGCCTGAAAATGATGATTTATGCACTAAATAGCTATGCTTGACTTGGATTTTGATTTTTATAATGTTTCCTATTCTGATTTCAGTTCTAGATGAGTCTGTGATCATTTGTATGTTATTCCTAAGGTATATTATGACTTGGATCAGGTTGGTTTGACAACCTATGGTGCTAAGCACCTATCAACCAATGGTCAATTTTAGGGTTTTAAGTTGATTTCTTCTATAAACCCATGACCCGATGATGGTACCATTGCAACAACCTTATGGTGTTGTCATCATGACAACTTATGGTCGTGATCAAAGGTGTCATATGATGGTGATAGCCTATGGTCACCCCTTTAGGTCAGGTTTTGGATCAATTAGAAGTATAATGATCAACCATTAAGTACCCTATTGATGTTATCAATCAATGATGACATCAGCTTAATATTTGATTATGAGTAATGAATATAGTGTTGAGCTAACAACCTATAGTGATTTAATGATTACTAATGATGGTGTAGCAGGTCTCTACAATCTATGGTGAGTTAATCATGTAGTTTTAGCATCAATTAAGCCTTATACCAATGGTTTCTTGGGTCACTTGATGCAATGGTCGAACATATACTGTAATTGATGGTTTTAATATATGAACTTGACCCAATGATCAAGATCTAATGTTTATTCCTCCAATAAAGTGGAATGATGGATATTGTAATATGTTGGTCCTAATAATAGGATTTATATGGTTTCCTTTATATGATCAACTTAAGGAGCTTGTTGACAATGGATGGCTTGTTTTAACTGAATAGTCGATTGTGGGTTTAACCCCACTCTCAATGAAACTTTTTGTGTTGTTAATCAAGGGATGTCTAGGGTTAGATGGTGACTCTTTCTAGGAAACAAATCAATGACTTCATAGGTGGTTTATCTAAGGTATTTACTTATGTAAACAACCAAAGGTATTACCTTTTAAACATCCAATGGTTCTAGGTGACATTGTGGTATGGTGATACGGGTTGAATGATGATGGAACAAATTGAGGGTTACCCTTAATAAGGTAGTCTTACCTATTCACGCATATGAATAGAAGGGATGATAACCATATTTTTTTGATATGTAACCCGAGTGAGGTATAGCTTGTTATACCTAGCTTTAATATAACTAAATGATGGTAATTGGATATGAATAGTCCTTGAATGACTAATGCAATCATGAAGTACTTTGTTACTGTTGTTGAAACCCTAGCATGCTATAACCAAATCATTATACCTTGATTTATGTGTGGGTTCATACTTGAGACTAGTATGGAATATGATGGTGATGCTTCACCTTATGCATCCATGATCCAATGGGGATGTTGTGAGTTAGGGTTTGGGTATGAGTGCTATTTATTAACATTGATATAATTTATCATGTTGAACCTAACTCTAATGCAAATAGATAAAGATGAGTATTCATGTTTAACATTCTTATATGATGGAATGATGGTGGAATAACCTCCTTAACATGATCATAACCTTGGTATGTTAATTGGTGGTTATCATAGCCACATGGTTGATACTTTCTTATGCTAAACATGTGCATTATGAATATGATGAGAGTTAATCATATCTAGATTCATTGCATGTTGATGTAATAAAGGAACGTTCTTAATGTTAATATAACCCTATTATGATTATTTATGAATATAACCTAGTTCATTAATACAATATTTTGCTGATATGGTGTATTATATATAAGTGATGTTGTTGAGCCTTGTTATAAGGCATGCAAAGATAATGATGATCTTATAGGGAATAATATGATGGTATTAATGACCTTTGGGCATGGTTGAGTCCTAAATGAGGTGTAATCCTCTTGTGTTGATAAGGGTTGATACCCTGTGATATTGTGATAAGGATTTTATATCCTGTGATAGTATGATGGTCTTAATGACCTTTGGGCATGGTTGAGCCTAGAATGAGGTGTAATCCTCTTATGTTGATAAGGGTTCATACCCTGTGATATTGTGAAAATGATTTATATCTTGTGATAGTATGATGACTAGTGTGGTCTCATGAATGGCAAGTGAATAGTACCATGTGATGATGAGATGAGAAATTATGTTTCACAGGTTTTATATCTTTTCAAAGTTGTAATATTTATATAATTGCTAGAAGTGAATTAGGGTTTGTATGTCCACTTGTTTGATGCAGCCTTAATTCACCCAATTGGAATAACTAATCAAGTGCAACTCTAATCATGTAGTTCCCTATGCCGTAGAGCCATCTTTAGTGCCAGAACTTGATGTATGGTGAAATGAGTATTCCTAAGGGAAACTCGGAGTGCATACTGTTGAGTATGAGGGGGTGGCAGGTTGATGATATATCCTTGTCATCCACAATGCAGATTGTGGAGGTTGTCTATGGTCATGCCTCATACATCTGATGTGATTGAGAATGGCTGTGGTCGTGTCTCAGTGATTATAACATGATGTGATTAGAGGACAACTGTGGTTGTACCTCAGTGATTGGGTTTGAATACCCTAGTTTCTAGTGTTGTGACCTATACCAAGGTCAGACTAGTGGTAATCATCTTGACTATATGTCTCTATGGTGGCAGCTTTGATTGATATGTCACTGCCTTTTTACTCGTACTGACTGAGGGGAAGAGAACTTAGGATACTGGCACTCCTAGATCTTGTACGGAACTGAGTAGCCCTTTGTAGGGGTCAGTTGGACTTTGAATGGTATGATTCGAATTCCCCAGGGCATATTAAAAGATGTAATACAGTCGTGTAGCATATTTGTTTAGGGTTATACACAACGTTTCACATTGGATGACAACCCTTGTTTGTTATATTTACATAAAGATGATGCTTAGTGCAATTAAGAGATAGTAGATACACTTAGGTTGTGGATATTCTTAAGATTGTAGATGCATACATACAGTAGCTATGCTTTTGTTGATAACTATACTGCTACTGCTGATTATAATCATGATGCTAGTTATGTTTAGCATGCTAGTTATGCCTTTGTAACTAGAGATGCATATACTGATGATCATGCTTATTCAGATAGTTGTGCATATGGTGTTAGCTCTTTTTATGATGTTGATATGTTCAACCTATTAGACATGCTAATGTTGTTATCTATGCTTATGTGGCTAGACTTATTCATTATGATAGAGATGTTGGTACTAGACTTGCTCATGATGCTAGATATGCATATGCTACTGAATTGCTTATGTTATCAACAAGATAAAGGATGATAGTCTAGCTAATGATGATAGTTATTATCTTCTCCCTTGTGTATTTTGATAATCATCAGTGTTGTTGAGATTATTTGTTATATCTGATTAATTTGCTTAACTGTTTAATTACTTTAAAATGTTGTAATCAATAAACATTGTTGGAGGTTATATATCTTGTTGGGACTGGGTCTCACCCTTGTGGTTCGCCACATTTTATTAGGTAATCGGAAGTGATGAAAACAAACATGTGGCAGAAAAGATGAGCTATAGTAATGAATCTTTGAGAAAGTTGATTAGATATCTAGTGTGTCCTAGAGTCGTCCTTGTACTCTCAGGTCCAGGCAGGAAAAGTTTGTATATGGTGTTTCAAATGAATCAGGATTTTGTTAGCATGTTAATGCTTGTTTGTGTGACATATACGAATATTGTTCTCCTGTGTATATATGTTGTGGCTAAGGTGATAGATCATTTTGTATCAAATTCTTGGCATAGTATGGATATAAGAAAGATTTTGGGATCTTATGCAAATATTTATGAGAGGGTGCTGACACTGAAATCGTTATTAATTTACCCATTTTTTTGGGTATGTGATTAATTAATGATTGATTGTGTTTTATGTTTTGAGTAATCTCGTTTAGTGTAATGGGTTCTCATAGGTTGGTATCAGAGCTTTAGGTTCACTGAGTCTACAGGGACAGTAGGACTTAGGACTAGGATGATGTCTAAGTTAGGAATGTGACACAAAAACATGGTGCATACTGCCTAATCTCAGTATTTGGGTGCCCTGGCCAGGTATTCAATTACTGAAGAAAATGTAAGTATGGAACTCTTAGATTGTTATCATTCTAATTATCTGATCAAGTAGTCATTTTGAGACAATCTAAAGAGCATAACGAATAACAAATCATGGTGTGACTTAAAGAAGATGGGAATTGCATCATAATCTATCAAAACTTGAATGTTTGGTAACTATAAGAGAAAGATACAACACCATGAAATCTAAATCTGAATACAAATAAGGAAAAGAGCAGTTCTTGAAGATGTGATTCAAGAAGAAAATAAAGTAAAAGATAGATAAGTCTATGCTTATAAAGTGATTCAAGGTATGAAATCCACATAAGATGGAGAGAACTCCAATGATAAGTATATAATGAGAAGATAAATGAGAACAATAACAAAGGAATAAGTTGGAACCTGAGTTAATCTCAGACCAACCTATGTGTGTAAGAAAGTGTTAATGTAAAATAAGCATGGCGTTTGAAAGAAATTAAGACAGATGAACCATGTTTAATGAAGAAAATGTGGAATATGATGATTTACCTATTGATATGTGGTTGAAAAACATAATAAAATAAGAAGACATATCCAAATGGGATAAATAGTCATAAAGGAAGTAGTAATGAGATATGTTGATCATGATGATTCCTATGCTAATGGAAAGGAACCCAAAATGAAAAAGGTAAAATGATACATAAGAAGTTGTAACCTGCATAATGAAAATAGAATTGGTTACCTTTTTGCTAGTGACCGTTGAACAATGTTGCTATGATGTGGAAAGTATATTTCCCTTTGTGTCTCTCCTTTCAAGGGAACAACTTTCAAGTGGATCATTGCCACTTGGTATGTGTGGATTAATTGTAAACATGAGGGTGGATAGCTTATTATAGCATAAGGTTGTTTGGACTATGGTTCCACGATCATAAAGTTTGTGATGATTTTTCTTTTGAGCCTTCCAATAATTAGGAAAACTCCTCTTATATGTCTTGATATTTGTTATGTTGGTAAGAGTAGATGAGATAAGAATGTGAGTTCCTTATAGCGCATGAGGTGGATACCAAGGTAATGAATCCTAGTATACAAGATGTATTAATAATATGAGAAATATGTGAAGGTTGGAGATGTTTATTAAATGAACATTCCAATCATTCCTCTTCCGTAGAGAGAGAGGGAGAGAGATTTGATGATGACCCTCTAAATGTTGTTTGGAAGGAAAAAAAAAAAGTGATTCTATAATGTTGTGTATGGTTCAGTGATAGCTGGGTAAGACCACTATCAAGGATAGAAGGTTTATTGGTCAATAGATATGCGATACCATGTTCCTTTAAGATAAACCTATGATCAAATATCAATTCATAAGATTTAGATTGGATGACATAACTCACATGACCATGATGAGTTTAGATTTATGTCCTATAGACTAACCAATGTACAAATAGAATTTATGAATATGAGTAATAGAGTGTTCCAGACATGTCATACAATTTATATCAAGCTTTGAATGATGACATGTCAAACTATTTCAAATATGGTCAAAAATATTATCAATATTTCTTCAAAAAAACCTTAGGGTTGCCAAAGTAGCAATAGCTATGAGACAAGTTGAACAAGAGTGAGTTGGGGGTTGACTAGGGTATCCTATAAGAGTTATGATACATCTGTTAAGTATGTTATGTGAGTCCTAATAAGATGAAGACAATGTCGTTGCTCCACCCCTAACAAGGTCAATCAGGAAGTTATATTTGTTAACAGTTATATATAAGTGTATGATTCTTCAACCAAATAGATGGTCAGTCCACCATTGATATGATTGGAGAATCCTCTTAAACATATTCCTCATAATTTCTTGAAAACTAGGTGGTGCCTACATGGTTGATTGAGTTGTTGATTACAACAACCATTAAAGGAGCATAGAGATGAAACCTTGTAAAGTTGCATATGATAATAGATACCTGATGTTTTATGTTTGGTAAGATCCAGTGAGTGTGGCATCTGAGTGATGTGTGATACAACATATAGAATAGTTCAAGATGACAATTGAGTCCCAAAGTTGAAAGTTACTATTAGAGTTGTATAGATGACACAACAAGTTTCTACATTCCATATTGAGAATGTCTACTTGGGTCGGGGTTTTTGTGCTAACCCAAGAGGATATATCTATGAATGATGTGACATCACCATGATATGAAAGTAACCATGTTAAAGTAATAGGATGAGGTACAAAGGAAGTACCCCTCTTTGTTTACCTTGGATTTCGGGGGCGAAATCCCTATTAGGGGTTTATAGTTGTAAGGCCCATGAACTTGCTTAATGAGTTGAATAATCTTAATTACCATAATTTAATTCTTATAACCCTAATATAAACTTTTTATATGCTTTGAAATCATAATACAAGATTAAGTTTCAAATTTGGTCCAATTTGGACACTATTTGAGCAAGTTATGCATTTTTATGCACATTTTGGACTTTTCTACAATTTACCCAATTGAGAGGTTTTATTTGCAATTTATCACTTTAATTATGTTCATTGGATATTATATCATCATTATTGATCTTTCTAAGCCATGTGGCACCTATTTAAACCTTGGTTTGAAGGTGTTTTCTCCAAGGGTATTTTAGGGTTTTCCCCTTCACGGATGAGCTACCTTTAGTAGCTATCAACTAATGAATTATTTAATTGACTGGAAAATTCGAAAAAGGAAAGCTAAGAAGGTCTATACACATGGTGGGGGAGCTGCTTGTGTGTGTGCTTGTATATTCTGAATAAATTAAGGCCATGGACACTTGGATAGATACTAGAACTTCAACTTTTTCCTTTTCTTTATCTTTAAGTGTCATATACTTATCCCCAAGCACCAAAACGAGCCATTTTCTCTCCACCACCTCCCTCCTTATCCAAACCTCGTTCTCCCTCTATTCAGCTGCGAATTTTTCTTCCCAAGGAAGAAGCAAGTGGGGATCTTCTTGGAGAAAGGCTCTAAGGTTGAAATTAACTTCATTTTAGGGTTGAAAAAGCTTCCTTCTAGTGATCTTGACCTAAAAGTGTAAGAATTCCCTTCTTTCCTCCATCTATTTCTTTTTTATCCTTCCTCTTAGCTTTCTCCAGGTCAGAACCTTTTTGTTCCATGGTATAAATTGCTCTAAAGCTCTAGAACCCTACCTTTCCTGCTCCTTATGCTTAGGGTTTGCTCATTTGATGAAGAAAGGTGCTAGATGGACAAAGTCATAGTTTATTCTTAGATTTTCTCAAGATTTCTTTTGTGTGGGGTTTCATCTTCTCATTAGAGGCAATTTTTATAACTTTCTCCACATTTATTGCTTATCATAAGCTTTCTAGATCATGTTCTTGCCTAAAAATGATGATTTATGCACTAAAAAGCTATGCTTGACTTGGATTTCAATTTTTATAATGTTCCCTATTCTGATTTCAGTTCTAGATGAACCTTTGATCATTTTTATGTTATTACTAAGATATAATATGACTTGTATCAGGTTGGTTTGACAACCTATGGTGCTAAGCACCTATCAACCAATGGTCAATTTTAGGGTTTTAAGTTGATTTCTTCTATAAACCCATGACCCGGTGATGGTACCATTGCAACAACCTTATGGTGTTGTCTTCATGACAACTGATGGTCGTTATCAAAGGTTTCATATGATGGTTACATCCTATTTCACCCATTTAGGTCAGGTTTTGGATCAATTATAAGTATAATGATCAACCATTAAGTACCCTATTGATGTTATCAATCAATGATGACATCAGCTTAATATTTGATGTTGATTAATGAATATAGTGTTGATCTAACAACCTATAGTGATTTAATGATCACTAATGATGGTGTATCAGGTCTCTACAATCTATGGTGAGTTAATCATATAGTTTTAGCATCAATTAAGCCTTAGACCAATGGTTTCTTGGGTCACTTGATGCAATGGTCAAACCTATACTTTAATTGATGGTTTTAATATATGAACTTGACCCAATGGTCAAGATCTAATGTTTATTCCTCCAATAAAGTTGAATGATGGATAATGTAATATGTTGGTCCTAATAATGGGATTTATATGGTTTCCTTTATATGATCAACTTAAGGAGATTACTTGTTGACAATGGATGGCTTGTTTTAACTGAACAGTCGATTGTGGGTTTTACCCTACTCTCAATGGAACTTTTTGTGTTGTTAATAAAGGAATGTCTAGGGTTAGATGGTGACTCTTTCTAGAGCACAAATCAAGGACTTCATAGGTGGATTATCTAAGGTGTTTACTTATGTAAACAACCAAATGTCTTACCTTTTAAACATCCAATGGTTCTAGGTGACATTGTGGTATGGTGATACGGGTTGAATGATGATGGAACAAATAAAGGGTTACCCTTAAAAAGGTAGTTTTACCTATTCACTCATATGAATAGAAGGGATGATAACCATATTTCGTTGAAATGTAACCCTAATGAGGTATAGCTTGTTATACCTAGCTTTAATATAACTAAATGATGGTAATTGGGTATGGATAGTCCTTCAATGACTAATGCAATCATGAAGTAGTTTGTTACTATTGTTGAAACCCTAGTATGCTATAACCAAATCATTATACCTTGATTTATGTGTGGGTTCATACTTTGAGAATGGTATGGAATGTGATGGTGATGCTTCACCTTATGCATCCATGATCCAATGGGGATGTTGTGAGTTAGGGTTTGGGTATGAGTGCTATTTAGTAACATTGATATAATTTATCATGTTGAACCTAACTCTAATGCAAATAGATAAAGATGAGTATTCATGTTTAACATTCTTATATGATGTAATGATAATGGAATAACCTCCTTGACATGATCATAACCTTGGTATGTTAATTGGTGGTTATCATAGCCACATGGTTGATACTTTCTTATGTTAAACATGTGCATTATGAATATGATGAGAGTTAATCATATCTAGATTCATTGCATGTTGATGTAATAAAGGAATGTTCTTAATGTTAATATAACCTTGCTATGATTGTTTATGAATATAACCTAGTTCATTAATGCAATATTGTGTTGATCTGGTGTATTATATATAAGTGATGTTGTTGAGCCTTGTTATAAGGCATGCAAAGATAATGATGATATTGTAGGGAATAATATGATGGTCTTAATGACATTTGGGCATGGTTGCGCCCTAAATGAGGTGTAATCCTCTTGTGTTGATAAGGGTTGATACCCTATGATATTGTGAAAATGATTTTATATCCTATGATAGTATGATGGTCTTAATGACCTTTAGGCATGGTTGAGCCCTGAATGAGGTGCAATTCTCTTATGTTGATAAGGGTTCATACCATGTGATATTGTGAAAATGATTTATATCTTGTGATAGTATGATGACTAGTGTGGTCTTATGAATGGCAAGTGAATAGTACCATGTGATGATGAGATGAGAAATTATGTTTCACGCATTTTATATCTTTTCAAAGTTGTGATATTTATATGCTTGCTAGAAGTGAATTAGGGTTTGTATGTCCACTTGTTTGATGCAGCCTTAATTCACCCAATTGGCATAACTAATTAAGTGCAACTCTAATCATGCAGTGCCCTATGTCGTAGAGCCATCTTTAGTGTCAGAACTTGTTGGATGGTGAAACGAGTATTCCTAAGGGAAACTCAGAGTGCATACTGTTGAGTATGTGGGGGTGGCAGGTTGAGGATATATCATTGTCATCCACAATGCATATTGTGGAGGTTGGCTATGGTCATGCCTCATACATCTGATGTGATTGAGAATGGTTGTGGTCGTGTCTCGGTGATTATAACATGATGTGATTAGAGGAAAACTGTGGTTGTACCTCAGTGATTGGGTTTAAATACCCTAGTTTCTAGTGTTGTGACCTGTACCAAGGTCGGACTAGTGGTTATCATCTTGACTATATGTCACTGTGGTAGCAGCTTTGACTGATATGTCACTGCCTTTTTACGCGTACTGATCGAGGGGAAGAGATCTTAGGATATCGGCACTCCTAGATCTTGTATGGAACCGAATATCCCTTCGTAGGGGTCGGTTGGACTTTGAATGGTACAATTCAAATTTCCCAAGGCGTATTAAAATATGTAATACAGTTGTGTAGCATATTTCTTTAGGGTTATACACAATGTTTCACATTGGATAATAACCCTTGTTTGTTATCTTTACATAAAGATGATGCTTAGTGCAATTAAGAGATAGTAGATACACTTAGGTTGTGGATATTCTTAAGATTGTAGATGCGTACATACTGTAGCTATGCTTGTGTTGATAACTATACTGCTACTATTGATTATAATCATGATGCTAGCTATCTCATGTTGTTAGTTATGTTTAACATGCTAGTCATGCCTTTGTAGCTAGAGATGCATATATTGTTGATCATGCTTATCCAGATAGTTGTGCTTATGGTGTTATCTCTTTTTATGATGTTGATATGTTCAACCTATTAGACATGCTAATGTTGTTATCTATGCTTATTTGGCTAGACTTATTCATTATGATAGAGATGCTATACTTGTTCATGATGCTAGATATGCATATGCTACTGAATTACTTATGTTATCAACAAGATAAAGGATGATAGTCTTGCTAATGATGATAGTTAATATCTGCTCCCTTGTGTATTTTGATAATCATCAATGCTATTGAGCTTATTTGTTATATCTGATTAATTTGTTTAACTGTTTAATTACTTTAAAATGTTGTAATCAATAAATGTTGTTGGAGGTTATATCTCTTGCTAGGACTGGGTCTCACCCTTGTGGTTCGCCACATTTTTTTAGGTAATCGGAAGTGACAAAAACAAACATGCGGCAGAAAAGAGGATCTATAGTAATGAATCTTTGAGAAAGTTGATTAGACGTCTAGTGTGTCCTAGAGTCATCCCTGTACTCTCAAGTTCAGGCAGTAAAAGTTTGTATATGGTGTTTCAAATGAATCGGGATTATGTTAGCATTTTAATGCTTATTTGTGTGACATATACAAATATTGTTATCCTGTGTATATATGTTGTGGCTAAGGTGATAGATCAATTTGTATCAAATTCTTGGCATAGTATGGATATAAGAAAGATTTTGGGATCTTATGCAAATGTTTATGAGTGGGTGCTGACGCTGAAATCAGTTTTAATTTACCCATATTTTTGGGTATGTGATTAATTAGTGATTGATTGTGTTTTATGTTTTGAGTAATCTCATTTAGTGTAACGGGTTCTCATAATCACAATGTCTAAACTTTGATTGTCCTTGTTTGGGCCTACTTCCACAACTAGTTTCAATCTTTGTCCATTGACGGCAAACTCTTTTGCTCCTTTCTCACATATCACAACAGCCCTGAATGGATACACTTTCTTGATAAGATAAGGTCCTTCCCATCTAGACTAGAGTTTTCTAGGAAAGAACTTCATTCTTGAATTGTACAGCCATACCCACTTGTTGGGCTCAAATTCCTTTTTTTGATCGTCTTATCATGAAGAAAATTAGTCCTCTCCTTATAGCTCTTGGACATGTCATACACCTCATGGCGCATTTCCTCCAACTCATTCAGTTGAAACTTCCTTTTCATTCCTGCATTTTCTCCATCAAGATCCATAGTTTTCAAATCCCAAAATACCTTGTGTTGCATTTCAACTGACAAATGGCAGCTTTTTCCATAGACGAGCTTGAATAGTGTAGTGCCAATCGGGGCTTTGTATGTAGTCTGGTATGCCCATAAAGCTTCATTGAGACAGAGCGACCAATTCTTATGGTCCGGTCTCACTGTTTTCTCTAGAATGAGCTTTATCTCCCGATCGGCCAACTCAACTTGGCCACTAATTTGAGGGTGGTAAGGAGTGGCTACTCGATGGTTTACTCCATGCTTCTTGAGCAACCCTTCAAAAGTGCAGTGAATGAAATGACTTCCTCCGTCGCTAATCATGGCCCTTGGGATGCCAAAATGACTAAAAATGTTTGATTTCACAAATTCACACACCACCTTGTGGTCATTTGTTCGGGTTGCAATAGCTTCGATCCACTTTGACACATAGTCCACAGTGACCAAAATGTAGACATACCCAAAAGAGGGAGGAAAAGGACCCATGAAGTCAATTCCCCATGCATCAAACACCTCCACCACAAGAATGGGTGATAGAGGCATCATGTCCCTTTTGGAGATAGTGCCCACTTTTTGGCACTTCAAGCAGCTTTTGCAAAATTCATGGGAATCTTTGAACAAGGATGGCCAATAAAACCCATATTGGAGAACCTTTGCAGCCGTGCATTTTCCTCCAAAATGACCTCTACATATTCCAGAATGGCACATGGATAGGATTTATTGTTGTTCTATTTCTGAAACACATCTTCTTTTGAGTTGATCAGGGCAGTATTTGAAGAGGTAAGGGTCATCCCAAGCATAATTCTTGACCATGGAAAATAACATTTTGCTTTCCTCCCTTGTCCATGTGCTAGGTATCCTCCCACTAGCCAAGAAATTGACTATGTGTTGATACCATGGCCTTTGAGTGGATGAAAGTAGGAAGAGTTGTTCATGTGGCATCATTTCCTTGATTCAATTTGTATCATCAAAGGGCTCATCAATTCAGGAGAGATGGTCGACAACACGATTTTCCACTCCCTTGTTGTCTACAATCTCCACATCAAACTCTTGAAGCAATAGAATCCATCTGATCAGCCTTGGCTTTGAATCTTTCTTTGACATGAGGTACTTTAGTGCAGCGTGGTCCATGTATATCACTACTTTATTTTGCAAAATATATGATCGGAATTTGTCAAGAGTGAAAATGACTGCAAGCAACTCCTTCTCAGTGGCTGTGTAGTTTCTTTGGGCTTCATCTAGAGTTTTGCTTGCATACTAGATAACATGTGGAATCCGGCCAACTCGTTGGCCCATCACATCCCCCACTTCCATGTCAGATGCATCGTTCATAATCTCAAATGGCAAAGAGAAGTCTGGGGGCTGCATGATAGGAGCAGAAACTAGTCTTTCCTTCAAGTGGTTGAAAGCTTCAACACACTTGTCATCAAAATAGAACTCAACATCCTTTTCAAGCAAATGACATAGATGTCTCGAGATCTTACTCAAGTCTTTTATGAATCGGTGGTAGAAGCTTGCATGTCCCAAGAAAGACCAGACATGTCTTACGGTGGAAGGAATATTAAGAGTAGAAATGAGGCCCACCTTGGCCCTATCAACTTCAATTCCATCCTTTGAAACCCAGTGGCCCAGAACAATGCCTTCGGGCACCATGAAGTGACTCTTTTCCTAAGATAACACTAGGAGAACCTTCACACATCTCTCAAGAACAACATCCAAGTGAAGTAAGCATTCATCAAAAGTTTTACCGAAGATTGAGAAATCATCTATGAACACTTCCAAAGATGAATCAAGCATATCCGCAAAAATCGAGGTCACACATCTCTGAAATGTAGAACGGGCATCACACAACCCAAATGGCATTCTCTAGTAGGCAAATGTACCACTCGGGTAGGTGAATGTTGTCTTCTCCCGATCTGTAGGATGCATGGCAATTTGGAAGTATCCAGAATACCCATCAAGGAAACAATAGAAGCTTAGAATATGGTCACAAAATGGAAGAGGATAGTGGTCCTTCTTGGTCTTTTCATTGAGCTTCCAGTAGTCAACACACATTCTCCACTTTGATTGTTCTCTTACCGGCATGAGTTCACCATCCGCATTTTTAGTTATAGTGATCCCACCTTTCTTAGGCACAACCTGGATGGGGCTCACCCATGTACTATCAGAAATAGGATAGATAATTCTAGCATCTAGCAACTTCACAACCTCTTGGGTCACAACCTCTTTCAGCTTTGGATTCAACCTCCTTTGCATTTGGTGGGTCGGCCTTGCATCATCTTCTAGATAGATCATGTGTACACAGATGGAGGGATCAATACCCCTCAAGTCAGCTATAGACCACCCAATGGCTTGGATATTCTTTTTTAAGACTTTCATCAATGCCTCCTCTTGTTCTGGTGAGAGAATGGAAGAGATGATCACTAGGAGGGTGTCATTTGCCCCTAGAAAAGCATACTTCAATCCTTATAGACGTGACTTCGACTCAAGAGTGGGAGGTTCTTTAAGGGAGTTCTTTAATGGTTTATAAATAGAAGGAAGGTCTTCACTTGCAGCCACTAAGGCTAGCTCATTCTCTTCATCAACTTCATCATCATCATCGGGGAACTCAACTATTGGCTCTAGACCTCTACCTTGAGTGGCAGTTTGAATCCACATAGGTAGGCATTCCTCCACAATTTCATCTAGGTGCTCAATGAGATAGCAATCTTCTTCAGTGGCCCCTATCACCTTGACTGTGGCTGAAGATTTAAAGATGTTCAACCGGATCTTCATGTGCATGAATGTCACATACATCGTACCGGTCCTTACATGAATTACCGCATACGTTGTGGCTAGGAAAGGCCTCCCCAAGATGATAGGCACCCTCCTTGCGTCCTTTTCCATGTCTAAGACAATGAAGTCAGCAGGGAAGAAAGCGGGTGTCTCATCATCAAGCCTCACAAGCACGTCATCCACACGCCCTCTAGGTGTCTTTATTAGTCTGTCAGCCAACTATAAAGTACAATGAGCCAAACTCAACTGCACCATTTGGAGCTCCACAAACACATCATACGGCATTAGGTTAACACTAGACCCCAAGTCTAGGAGGGCTTGGTCTATGCGATGTGCCCCAATGTAGCATGAGATGATGGGAGCACCGGGGTCTTTTCTTTTCCTTGGCATGGTGTGCTACAACATTGAGCTCACTTGCTCAGTGACCTTAACTTTCTTTGGGGTTCTCCCCATGGTCTTTCTCTTGAAGGTGCATAGATCTTTCAAGAACTTAGCATAAGAAGGGATTTGCTTGATTGCATCAAGCAAAGGAATGTTGATTTTCACCTATTTGAAAGTCTTAAGGATGTCTTCAGTATGCTTCTTTCTTCTCCTCTCAGCAGAAGGCTCCTTAAGAGCCTCAAGAAACGGGTGGAGTTGGGATCCCACATGGTTTGGATCAACAGTATCGTTAATGAGAATCATAAGAATCATCGTATCAACACCATGTATCACAATATCAACCATGGATCTCATCATAGTATCAACACCCTATATTACAGTATCAACCATGGCTCTCATCACCGTATCCTCAGGCAGTATCTCAGTATCAACTTGTCCAGTCTCAGTATCACCTCTGTTAACAATAATGGTATGATGGGGGTGCTCTAACGTCTGTCCACTCCTCAAAATAGTCACTGCCTTCACATGCTCATGGGTAGTGGGAGAAGAGGCTTGTGGAGGTGGTTGTGGTTGTTGGGGTGGTGGTGGCCTTTGGTGAGATGAATTTGGGTTTTGGAGGATGAATTGTGGTGGAGGATGTAGTGGTGGTTGTTGTTGTTGTGGATGGGGGTGGTATTATGGGGGTGTCTGCTGGTATGAATGAGGTGGAGGTGGAGCATATTGGTAGTTAAGAGGTACCTGAGGATGTGGTGAGGCATAGGGGTTCGACGGTGCTCGGTATGATGGTGGAGCATATGAACTTGGAGTGTTCCCTAGGAAATTACCATCATTATTTGGGTTGGGCATCAGTTGAGATGGAAGTCTTCCTTCTTCCCTCTTAGCAAGAGAGAGAGAGAGATCTGATTCAGTCTTTGCTCAAGGTGGTTGATGGACTTCCCATGTGAGGTCACATCCTTCTTCACATCATCCAAACTTCTTAACCTTCCAAGCACCTCCTCTTCAAAATTTGAACTATAGTGTGGCCTCTGTTGCCCTTGTCCTTATCCATCCTCATGTTGTTGCTTCCAAGGAAAAATTGTATGGTTCCTCCATTCGAGAGTATAGGTTTTGGACATGGGGCCTTGATTGTTTCATCCGTCAAAGGAGTGCAAGGCATTCACTTCTTCATCAACAAAATTGACTGCCATGGTGGGTTGGCTAGGAGAACCACCAGCTTGGTTCTTCATCATCTTCATCATATCCGCCATCATTTTCATCATATCAGGGTCGGCAACATTGTGGGTTGGAGCCACGAAAGAAGGTGGAGGGATGTAGATTTGGTCGCAATGCTCCCCTTTTGTAGAAACGTGATGGCGTGAGTTTTCAGCAAGATGCTCAAACAAAGGCCACAATTCCTCAGGTGGCTTTGCCATGAAAATACCTCCACAGGAGGAGTCGACATTGTTTTGGTTCTGTTCTTCAAGCCCGGTGTAGAAGGCTTGAATGAGTTGCCACAATGGCACTTCATGGTGAGGGCAGTTGCGGAGAAGTTTTAGGAACCTCTCCCACACCTCGTGGAAGGGTTCATTCTCTTTCTGGGCAAAGGAAGTGATGCATCTTCTCATATAGGATAGCTTAGCAATCAGGAAGAACTTCTTGAGGAATTCATTCTTGACTTCATTCCAGGTTACCAGATCTGGCTTTGAGACATACCACTCTTTAGCTTTTTCTTTTAGGGAAAACGGAAAGAGGGTTCTCCAGATGGAGTCGTCGGTGGCGGCGGGGGTACGGAAAGTGGAGCACGTCTCAATGAATGCATCGATGTGATGGTAGGTATTCTCATTCTCCATCCCATAGTAAGTGGGGAGGAGTCCAAGGAGTGTGGGTGGAATGGAGAACTATTGACCTAGCATTTGGTCAACTAGGGTGGCAATGGGGGAATTGTAGTTCCCCCAGTTGAGATATTCATGGAGTGGGCGGTGGGGTTGCGGTGGAGGTGGTTGAGCATCCGCATGAGGGTTGTAGTCTACCATCTCGGCCTCTCGGTGTTGGTTTTGGTGACTTTGGCATCTCCTTCTACCTATCTCAGAGTCGTACAACACCAAATCGGTACAAGTGGAACATGTGTGGTGCATGCACAGTTGTCACCTGCATAATACACAAACAAGCAACAATAAACCAAGTTAGAATGGCAATATGCAAAAGTGAACAAAGAATAAAAAGTAGCAATGATGAGGGCAAATGGAAAGGCTAAGATACACTAACTAGCTAGGCCGAGCGCCTCTATCCCCGGAAATGGCGCCAGAAAGCTTGGTGTGTTTCCCACTAAGGCTACACACTAGCCAACTGGAGGTGGCTATATGCAACCTTAAGGGAGGACACACGTGTGAGTACTTTTGAAATTTGTATTAGCCCTAACCAAGTCGATCACAAAACCAAACAGGTCACCCACAAGCGCACGGGGTACTATTGTAGTATAGATGATTGGCAAGAAAAGGGGTCGGTCCTCAGGGATAGAGGGGGCACTAGAGCTAGGCTAGTGTTGGCTATGTTTCTAGTGCATAGATCGGGGTTTAAGGGTTTAAAAGGGGTTTGTTTTGTGATTAATCTAAGTGAATGAGAAAGAAAGGAAGAATTGAATCTAAGTTACCTTAAACAAGCAAGCTTAACAATCTAGGTTAACCAACTAACTAAGCAAGAGAAAAGATAAGTTGTACTACACTAGAAGAGCAAGAGACAATTTAGAGACTAAGTTAACCACTAAGAAAGAAAGGATCTAAATTAACCCTAACTATCAAAACTGAGCAATTAACTATGTTAAGCAAACTAAGCTATACTAGCATAAGCAAGCAAACAAAGCAAGTTGAGTTTTAAGCAAGATGATTAAGGTAGGTGGGCCGTTTGGGGATGTAACTTTAATATTAGTTGGGGGAGGTTATTGGACAAGCATGGTTCTCATTTTCATCTAGATTGCCAAACCAAACAATAAGGCAAATGCTATTAGAATATACCCTATACTACTAGTGGAAGAGTAGGGTTAGGTGTAATTCTAAAAGGATTAACCAAATCTAGGTTTCTAGGATAAGTGTTATTGAGAAATTGAGGGCCCAGGGTAGAGATGGGAGTAGAGATGAGGGTATTTGACCTCATGCCACTAGCCATTCTAGCCTTTAGAAAACCCTAGGCAATCACATCAATCCCACTTATACTAGTAACTTAGGTCTCATACCAAGTAGTAGGAGAGGGGTTAGGCATGTAGGAACAAAGGGGACTATCTAGGGATCCCCTATTGGGACCAAGGAGTCATGCCTAAGATTGCCACATGCATCCCAATTCTCCTAGAAACATGCTATCATCAAGCACTAACAAACAAGCAATTCATAGCAAAAAGCATAAATCACAAGCATGGCAATGGGATAAGAGACAAAAGCATGGAGCAATCATCATAGATAAAAATGAGTTCATTACAAGCCAAAATTCCCCCAACATGGTATCAAAGTCACATTTTATCCCCAAACAGCCCACCACTAGGGGCTTAGCTACACATAGGCTCTGATTGGTTTGTCGTAATTGATCTGGAAAATACATGAACTGGAGTTCCTTGAGCAGTTTTTCTTGATTGGTTTAAAGTAAGTGTTGGAACTTGAGTTCCATGACTTCTGGGGAGTTACAGATTTATATACAAAACACAGTTCCTGAGTTCCCTCTAAAAAAAGCGGAAAATGAGTTTCGAGACAACTAACAACATTTCTTATATAATTATATTCTTCATTCGTTACAAGTGACACATGTAAAAATATTTATGACTAGAAATATTAATGTTGAGGATATAGTTCGTTGCTAAAACCACAACATAATATGACAAAATATCATATACTATAATTGCACTATGTAAAATATTTAACACTATAACCACCATTATCAGTACAATCTACAAAATAAAAAATACAAATATTATGAAAAAACACCACACCATATGAAAACAATGTGATTTACATAATATATTTTTATTCTTCATGTTTAAACAATATGATGTGCAAAATGATAATTAATGGTAACCATGCACAAATAATATAGTAAAAATTTCTGTACAGATATTTTTTTAAAATTTAATATTCTACATTGTATTAAACAATGATGAACCAAAATTTATAATTACAAGCACATGAAATGTGGATATTATTACAATACTTTGTATATACAAAGTAAAATAAAAATATTGTGATGTGATTTTAATCATAATATTTTTATTAAGATTATAATTGTACTATAATAAAATATTTTTAAAGGAGCAACATCGGCACCATAACTTCTTGTTATGGTTATTATGATTTCAAGAATATTATGATTTTTTACGGATTAAATTTCTTTTTTTATGTGTTTGCCATGCTCACTTATTTGTATTATATAACAAAAATTAACAATATTTTTAGTGATTTCCATATTTACACTTACAACAAACCAATCACATGGAAGTGAATGGAACTTAAGTTCCAGAAACTAAACTAGAGTTCCCAAAAAATGAGTTCCACAGAACTCAACACTTACATCAAACCAATAGGAGCCATAGTCAAAGAAATGGCAAAAGAAAGGGGAAGAAGGGGAAGAAACTCTATGGAGCTTGGGGAAGTAGCCTTCTTCTTCACCTCCTTGCTACTGGGGATGTTCTCTCTCCTCTAAGGGTGTAGATGAGCATGAAGATATGGGCAATTATGGAGTAAAACCTATAAAACTAGGTTTCTAAGGTGAAATGGAGATGGAAATGGTGGGTGGAGAGCATAAATTCAAGGAAAATGCACCAAATGCTCAAGGAGTAGGTGGAGAGGAGTAATGGAGGCTAGGAGTAGCTGTAGGGTGTCTAACCTTCATGCCCCAGCCGCCACGTATGTATATATAGGTGATGAGGAAGCACTAGGGTAAGTAGGGGTAGGATAGGAAAAATAGTATAAAAATCAGTTAGGGTTGGTTGGTCACCACGGCCATGTTGATGGGTCGTGGTCACAGTGAGGGTGGTATGGGATGGTCGTGGAGAGAGGAAACAGGAATGGTGTGGAAAGGGTGGTGGATATGCAAGTATAGGAGGTGGCCACGGCCATGGCAGAGTGCCACGGTCGTGGTGGGTGAGTAGAACCACGGTCGTATTTGAGTAACACGGCCATTTTGGAGGAGGAGGACTTGGTCGTGGAGCAGCAGCACGGACGAGTTGATCTTCAGAAGCCATAGTCGTGGCAGTCGTCCATGGTCGTGGTGGATTGGGGGCAACTCCATATTGATTTTTTAATTCTTTATCAATGAACGATATGACCGTGGGGATATGCCCACGACCGTCTTCTGCTCTGTTGGCCACGACTGTGTTGGTGGCAACGGCCATGGTATCTTCAATGGGCCACGGTCGTGCTGATGGCCACGGTCGTGACCAGTTGGGTGCAAATCCATGTTGACTGTGTTGATTTTTCACAATAAATGATATGACTGTGGGGGTATGCCCACGGCTGTGTTGTGGTCTACAGTAGGCAATTTAAATTCAAACTTCATCATTCATGGATTTCTTTGCTTGATGTCGATCCTTGGTCATTGCATGTAGTTTGAGGGAACTTTGGGGGCCTTATTTGGACCCCTCCATGAGTGGAGGAACCCTACGACTCCTTCCTTCTCTGTCATTCTCCTTAATCATGGTCCAAGTACCTGAAATAATGCAAAGAACATCCATAAGCACATTTGGCAATGATAAACATATTAGAGGAAATAGCTTGTAGTCTAACATGTTTAGATGTGATTTAAGTACAAAATGGCACAAGATGGAGCCCTAAAATAGGGCTACATCACATCTCCCTGTATGATGGTGGCAAGAGAACCTATTGCACTAATCATTTCTGCAATTGTCATTCTGGGTAGGGTTCTTCCTCTTGTTGTTGTTGTAGCCATTACCGTGTCCATAGGATTAGAATCATGGGTAGGACTTGATGACCAGTTCCTTATCCACCATATGCTGGAAGGTGAGTGGAAGTTGTGGAACAAGACTTCGGCCCACCTAGTAGTTCAGGCCCTCCAAGAACAATGTTGCCCTTCTCTCAGCTCCAAGGCTGGTGGCATAGCATTCCAGAAGTAGGAACCGTTGAATGTAGTCGGTCACACACATGCCTCCCTGCTTAATGCTGTAGAACTCGGCTTCCTTTTTTCTCAGGAAGGAGGGACAGATGTACTTCTCCCTGAAGAGCTTCAAGAACTAGTCCCACTCCATGGTTGAGGTGTCTCGAGTGTGGGCGACACCATTCTACCAGACATGTGTCGGTCTGTCCAGCACATACGTCATGAATCAAACCTTCTAGTGAGGAGGGCATGCCATACCCTCGAAGGTCCGATCCAAAGCCAACACCCAATCATCAGCTTTATCCACCATGTTGTATTCACTTTCACCCTTGAAGTAGGGTGGTTGCATCTTTATGAAGTCAGTGAGGGTAAACTCCCTTAGCTTGTTGGTGTTGGTGGCCACTGCGTGGAGCTGCCCCATCATGGTGGAGAGAAACTGGCACAGCATTGCCAGCTCTTTCTCTGGTGTGAAGGCGGGGGTTCCCGGAGTAGTAGGGTTGACCACACTATGGACGGTAGGAGTCACAGGAGTGTATCCCACATTAGAGTCATCAGGGTTTGACTCATTTCCCTTGTTCCTGCTGTTGAACAAGTCACCTATCCTGAAAGGTAGGGTTAACATATTAAGTTCCCAAGAGTATTTGAATCATAGATGAGAAAAGAATAGAAGCATAGATGAGAAAAGAATATCTAGAATATTATTACCTAAAAGCATACTATTTTGGGCAATTTGTATTAGCTCATGCCAGGCCGATGTCATATGGGCACGGGAGTCCATGTAAACGAAGCTAGTGGTGTGGAGGAATATATTACCAGCCCCCGAAACCCTGATCCATTCTAGACACCTTTGCTTCAAATTTATGTCCTAATAGTTGCCTAAAGGCTTTAATACCATGTTGTAAAAATGCGAGATCACCTCCTTACTAAAATTCAAAGGAAGTACAAAACATCCATCTTTTTAGAAAGACAAAAGATATTGAGGGATGCATGTATAATATTCCAAGTAAAGAAGCATGCACCAGATACATTATAAAATGTCAATAGCAGTGAAAATAAAAGTACTAAGCCAATTACATGGCTTTCGTTGTTCATTACATGATTGTTCCCTAAAGAAAAAGATAAGAGAAAATGATCTAGCTATAGCAACCTAGACATCCTTTCAGATAGCTTGAGATCTACTCCTGAGATGACTTCCTTCAAACTTGTCCTTCTCCTTGCTCAGCACCAGCACCTTGGTGGTTGGGAAAGCACCTAGCAAAAGGGGAAAGAAAATAAGGTATGTGACACAAAACTAGTCTTGGATAATAAGATAAGTAAAGCAAACAAGAATATGCTAGGGTTCATCATAAAATAAAGGTAACAAGAGTATGAGGCTATATTCAAAAGAAACTTGCCATTAACAATTATATTAAAAAGGATTTTCATGTAAGATAATTATGTCTACCTAAATAAGTAGGGTTGAGTCACCTACAGGACCTCTAACCTATAGGTGAGGGGAGAATAAGACATTCCTAGTCACCTATACAATTATATAGGGGAGAATAAAAATATTCCATAGGGCGATTAAATGCATGCCCTCTGTGGGTGGTTGTACATAAGTATTGTTGGGTTTTAGGGGAGGCAGAGAAGGCAGCGGAAACAAAAAATATCTCCTCCCCAAACCCAGAACAAGGAAACGTGTCAACGTCTATACAATAGGAAAGGATGGTTTGTGGAATCATACCTTGTCCCGAGGCTTTCTCGGCGACAATACCTCACGGCTTGTGCGGTCTTCACCTCTGGTCTTGGACGGTGTCTGTGCAGCTCCTGGTCACACCAGGACTGATGACTCCTAGTCTCACTGGGACTGTCGGGATTGACATATGTCCTCCGAGCGGCAGAAATATCCCACCTCTAAAGTAGTCCACACGGACCACCTGGAACTCCAATCTCCTTGTCTCACAAGGAATTGGAAGGAGTCGCACCCTCTTGTCAGCGTACTAGTCACTGACACACTCTCCTACCACCAATCGCTTTCTGCAGTTGTCTTTCCCTTGTTGTGCCTCCCTTATCGGGTAGCACTTACTCGGGCTCTCTCGGTTACCAAAACCAGAGAGAACGACAACTTTACGAAGCAACTGGTTGCACTGTGTTGTACTATGAGAAGCCCCCAATACCCCTATATATAGGAGGGTCATGGGATAGGGTTCTCCATCCCGGGAAATATGGGACTAAAGCAGGAGTAGAAGGGTTCAAGATTTTCCACAAAAACAACCAACTGCGCAACCTGAACTGATCGTTTCATTTCTGAAATGGTTGGTTGGGGACCTGAGCCGGTCAGTTGACACCTCAACTGATCGGTTGGGACCCATGAAACGGTCGGTTTACTTCTGAACTGGTCGGTTCGTGGTCCTTATCAGTTCCCGATTGACTTTTCTTATTTTGTTTCTAATTGGTATCAAATACCAATCCTTGTTCCAATCAAATTGGGCAAGTGAAACAAAAGAAAATTTCTCACCAATCCTACTTTTCCAACGTGTTCGGTTACATCAGTTGAACTGATCGTTTCAACACTTGAAGCAATCATTTCATCCTGTCCATGAGCCGATCGACTCACAACCTGATTCGATCGGTTCACCAAGCTAAGTCGATCGGTTCATCACATGATCTGATCGATTGGGAGTGTAGATTGTGCAGAATCAATCAATTGCAGTTTCAATCAATCTGATACTCCAATCAATGTGTCCAACACCTTGAACATTATGATATTGAGCTATCAATTAATTGAGTGTTTAATTGAACTACTAAACTCCTTTAGTAATCAATCTAAACATTATTTGTGGACAAAACTCCTCTTCCAGGTTAACTCCTATGTGTGTGACCCTGCAGGTCCATTTTCACGTTGGCAGTGAAAGTCCATAACACTTATGACTTCACAAGCAAAGAGCGGTTCCTAGTCACACATCAGTGCTACCCAAGTGAAATAGAAAGTTGGAGAACAACTTTCAATCCTACAATCCGTGAATGGTGTTACAGTGAATGTATAATTCCTTTGTCATTGATATCCCGAATGAACTCGAGGCATGGAATAGTCATCATGTCAACATTCATTCACTTTCTTGATCTCAGAGTAGATTGGAAGAGATATGTATGACATCAATATCACATACTGATTCACACATGCGTGCACGCCTTTCTCAATCCTACTCATCAAGTGTCCATGGATATCAAACTCCCTCAGGAGGGACAAATCACATATCTATCACTCACCCCTCAAAAGCCACATGTGTCAAAGCCACCCAATCATCACCTTTATAACAACCCATGTTTCAGTATTGCGTTTGATGATGTCAAAGTGTGCCCAACGACATGTGTTGAGTGTAGTGATTTTAGGTCAAAGAATCACACTCACCACCATCACTGTGAGTACTGACTGTGACTACCATGTCATGGTTCCATGTGTCAAACTCACGGTGGGTCTGTCTGGTACACTTGTTCTCTAACAAGTACCTATGTGTTTGGTTTGATATCTCTATATCATGACTAATGAGATTTTGTCATCAACCAACACCACAATCTAGTCTTGTGTGTCATTTTTGTCTATCTACCTTCCACAATGACATCCGACTAGGGACAAAATGAGAATGTACAAACTCTTAGCATCTGTATGATCTCATCGTTCAGGTCCTTAACCTGAAAGCATACGTCATTGAGCATTGTCATTCTCTAGACATTCAATTTGTTCTATCACTATCTCATACAACTGAACCAGAAAGAATTAGAAGATTTCCTTTATGTTTATCAAATCAATCTTAATGTATCCCACCAATCATCCCATGATTAGCTCTTAGGGCATACATACCAATAGACTCCCACTTGCACTGCGAGCCAGTCACCCTTGAATCATATTCATAGTGATCTTCAAACATGTCTCACATGTTAGTGTTCTCTAGTGTGAACATAGTGAGTTATGGAAACACCTTGCCAAAGTCAGTATAAATTGCATGTCTCACATCTCTTCGTTGTACGTCACACGTATGAGATGGAGTTGCTGTAATATGCGATCTAGTATTCCTTTGCTAACCTTTAGCCACATTTCATGATCAAGGATTCCATACTTGTCATCAATGAGCATAATATCTATAAGTTCATCTCATGAACTTCCAGATCCATATAGTATCCACTGATGTTCTCCAAACATAGATACTCGGCATTTCCCTTTTAAATGGTTTTATTGGAACACTTCCAATTGTCGACAAACTTTCACTTTTATATATCCTATATATATATATATATATATATATATATATATATTGCGATTAATTTTCTATCCTTTTGGAAGTTTGCATCAATGTAACTCTTTACATTGAACTCTTCCTTATCTCCATAGAACTAGTACTTCACAAGTACTTATCAAGTTCTCATGGTATTCCAGTAACCCTTACTAGAAGTAGACAGACATCCACTCGTCATGTCTCACATATGAGTTATCAGGATGAGCTCATCATATTGCCATGTCCTACATACAAAATGATGAATGCATTTTGTTCTTTCCATGTCGATACATGCAAAACAATGGGGTGATTACATACATGATAGATCCATATCTATTCTTAGTGTTCCCATTCTTCATAAGAATTGGACACTTGGACTTGGGATACTAACTCCATGTAACATGGACAGGCTTTCTCCCACTGAATCTATGCATATTGAACCCTTCAGTACAGATTGCCAATGTATGCTTTTTCTTTTCAGGTCAAGAGGTTTTCGATAACTATCTCTATAGATCTCTATTCCTATCACATAGGAAACATCTCTATCTTCCTTAAAGATAATTTCCACTTTTGGATTTCCATTCTAGAACATTTCCATTTCACATCAACATGTGTAATGTGAACACGCTCCCACTAAATCACAGATCCCTTCTTTATCTTTGACATATCAGTCAAACCCTTTGACCATATCATCAAAGTAAAGATCCAATTCTGAGTTTCTTGTACTCAATCAATCACATTGATTAGTCCATTATAACTTATAGACTTCATTTGCATTAGTGGATTCATAAACCTTATAGGTTGTGTCACATACACATCCTTGTTTTATTCCTCATAGGAATGCGGTTTTAGTATCCATATGCCAAATGTATTAGTCATTAAGTTGCAATCAACAAGCATCATCCTTCTCAAAATGTTATCCATGTGTCTTAACACTTAAGATTCATTTGCACTTATGGATTTCATCCAATGGGTGCTACCATCAAGGTCATACCGTATGGTTCACATGGATGTCATTTAGGATGTAATGGTCATATACCATAACTCAAAATTCGGTCCCTCATATTCATCTAGATAGTTGACTCATCACATGAACAACTTATCACATAGATAATTGAGGTGTAAGGATATAAGAATTCACAACCCTTATGATTCTTAATTTCTTTTATTAATGAGGGGTATTCTTTTATTAAGAAGAATTCAGTTATTTGATAATCATTCTCTAACTCCTTAGAGTATGATCCCTTCTTGATTTAGACATCACCATGCCTTAATCATGAGTTCACTATGATACACTATCATAATCACTCATAAGGATCTCAAACATTTGGTCACAGTATTTCATTCATTGATCTCATCAAGAATTAACACTTTACAAAATTTGCACTTCATCTATGATAATCTTGAACACTTCAAGATATTCATATTGGTATTTCTCTAAACACCATTTGAAGTATTAGCATTTGTTCCAATAGGTATGTAAATACATCACATGTATCATACCTAATAGGATAATCATTCTCCAACTCCTTTAGTGAAGATTAATCATGTCCAAGATATTCATGTTTCTTACTGGTTCTCTAACTAAAAGAATCTAGATTTATCCATCACATGGAAACTAGAAATGGATTTCTCATGATTGATGCTAATTTGATTGTTTGAGTTATCTATAACTTTTAGGTATCATTTTATCTTATGCATATAAATACCACAAGATAAATAAGGCATTGCCACAAAGATCATATCTTTATAAATTGAAACATCTCTTTATTGATTGCCATCATTGTCACACAATATGCAAAAATAAAGTGTTTCTATCTATTGGCAAATATGAAATAGCAGTTCTCAACTCTATTTTGTGCCCTTTAGGCTGAAATAAACTGAAAGGTACTCCTTTCTTGGTCCTTTCACAAAAGACATCACTTCTTTGTGGATATTTCATATCATATATGACATATCCATATCTTGGTATCATATACCTCAGATAAAGAAGTGGTTCATTTCATGATACCTTAGGTGGAGATCTCCATCCCCTCCTTCATCTTCTTTTGTTCTTCCAGATATAGAGGGCAATCCCTCATACACCCTTTCCCTATGTGCCTTGAGGCTGAAGACGGCTTGGATTGTTGGCTAGAATCAGAACACTTCTTTGCTTTGCCCTTATCCTTGCCCTTAAGAATTACCTTTTTCTTTGATCACATCAAAGATTATGATTTGTATTTCTTCATCTTTGCCTCTACTATCCTCAACATGTTCAACAACTTTGTCAACGCTTGTCAAAGTTGTTCATGTTGTAGCTTATCATGAATTGTATGATCCTCGCAACATTTGCAGTATCATACCAATAGCCAACTCTTGGCTCAGAGGGAATCCTTCTTAGTCAGGTTTTCCACATATCCAATCACATTGAGTGTGTGAATACCTCACTGGATCTCCTTCTGTCATGACATACTAGGACAGTGTCTTGGAGACATCATATGTCCCATGTTGTCTCTACAACTCATAGTTCAGAGAACACAACATCAAGCACTCCTCATCAACGTCTTCCTCGGTATGCTTCCATAAGCATACTTTCAACCATTGATGTGGTGGGATCGAGTTCATCTGGTTCTGGTATAACTAGGACTTAGAGATTTCTCTCTTTGATTGAGAACGCTTCTCAACGTCCTAACCAATCGTGGAAATTATTCCCATATAACTTGTCCTTTTTCCAGGACGGATCGCAAAGAAAAGTGATTGTTGTTTGTTGTTATTTGTACTACAAAAGGAAAATATGCAATTTTAGTCTAAAAACTCATTTTTGACTTATTTGATTGATTTGAAAAGTTGACGATATAATTAGGCCTTTAATTAATTATCGCTCCCACTATTTTACTTCAAATTGATAGCCCTCACCATCAATTCGGAAGATTGCAGCGTACAACCTTCTAGTGGGCAAGATCCTGAAATCCTCTAAGTCATGGACCAGCTAGGGCTGTCACCCACAACTTAGATCTCTCAGGTAGGCAACTCTTGCCAATTGCATCATATGCAACTCTTGATAAGATGTCATATGCAACTCCATGCCATGATCATCTACATGCCTCAAGGTACTAGATCCCATCTAGATCACCTTGTTAAGTCCGACCCAAAGCAAACACAATGAATATGCACCCTGCAAGGGCAGACCCACATATCCATCCTTCACGCTTCCACGAGATAGACGGTGCACCACGCTAGGGCGTGCCCACACTTGGTCGATCAAGCTTTTCACGTGTTTCACATTTGGAAGGCATCTAAAACTTAATATTTAATGAGGGATTTGGTTTTTATATACATATACATATGCAATCACCACAATACATAGTATGTATCATATACATGCTATATCCCACAGAAAACATGCAAAACGATAAAAGCGATGATTATGGCCATCCTAATGTGATTCCTCGAGCCAAGAGGAATCACGGTCATCTAGGTCTACATCACATGCAACCTGTACAAGATGAACTCTGTGCTTTGCCTTTCTGGGTTTGATCAATTCATCACATGACTGATCGGCTCGCCATCAGGCCGGTCGGCTGGGTGCCATCATCCGATCGGTTGGCTCCTACAACCAATCAGTTCGCCTAGTCATCGTGCATCTCATCATGGCCGCCACCCACTCGTGTCGCTCCTTGAACCGGTCATCAACCGATCGGCTCACTCCTTGAACCGATCGTCTCGAATGTCAACCGATCGGTTCACGCCTTGAACCGATTGTCTCAGCTGTCGTCAGGATGTCCTCCGTTCTTTGACATAGCCGGAAATAAAATTCTATCCTATTTTACATTGTAAAAAGAGAAACCTCGAGATACATTTGAGGGGAGCAAAGGTAGGAAAGAAATCTCAAATCATTTTGAGTTACATCAGGAATAGGAGAAAGGGAATCGGTGCACAGACCGAGATGCAAGCAACCACATACAACCATACATAGATAGGGTTTATTGGCCATAACCACGCTATACATCCACCACAGAACTCGTTTAAGGGCGACGCGTATCAAGTGCATTCATAATACATATCATATATGTAAATTGGGATTTGTGGATTTATGATTGGACATGCATAAAGCCAATTTTATTTGCATCGTATGCAATAAATAAAGGCGACAAACCAAAATCGATCATATTGATAATCCTAAAGTATAGAGCAGTTGACGTGGCTCTGATACCACTGTTGGGTTTTAGGGGAGGCAGAGAAGGCAGCGGAAACAAAAATTTTCTCCTCCCCAAACCCAGAACAAGGAAACCCGTCAACGTCTATACAATAGGAAAGGATGGTTTGTGGAATCATACCTTGTCCCGAGGCTTGCTCAGCGACAATACATCACGGCTTGCGCGGTCTTCACCTCCGGTCTTGGACGGTGTCTGTGCAGCTCCTGGTCGCACCGGGACTGAAGACTCCTGGTCTCACTGGGACTGTCGGGATTGACAGTTATCCTCCAAGCGGCAGAAATCTCCTGCCTCTGAAGTAGTCCACACGGACCACCTGGAACTCCAATCTCTTTGTCTCACATGGAATCGGAAGGAGTCGCACCCTCCTGTCAGTGTACTAGTCACTGACACACTCTCCTACCACCAATCGCTTTCTGCAGTTGTCATACCATTACTGTGCCTCCCTTATCGGGTATCACTTGCTCGAGCTCTCTCAGTTACCAAAACCAGAGAGAATGACAACTTTACAGAGCAATTGGTTGCACTGTGTTGTACTTTGAGAAGCCCCCAATACCCCTATATATATAGGAGGGTCATGGGACAGGGTGCTCCATCCCGTGCAATATGGGACTAAAGCAGGAGTAGAAGGGTTCAATATTTTCCACAAAAACAACCAACTACGCAACCTGAACCGATCGTTTCATTTCTAAAATGGTCGGTTGGGGACCTGAGCCGATCGGTTGACACCTCAACTGATCGGTTGGGACCCATGAAATGGTCGGTTCACTTCTGAACCGGTCGGTTCGTGGTCCTTATCAGTTCTCGATTGACTTTTCTTCTTTTGTTTCTAATTGGTATCAAATACCAATCCTTGTTCCAATCAAATTGGGCAAGTGAAATGAAAGGAAATTTCTCACCAAACCTACTTTCCCAACTTGCTCGGTTGCATCAGTTGAACCGATCGTTTCAACACTTGAAGCAATCGTTTCATCCTGTCCATGAGCCGATCGACTCACAACCTGAGCCGATCGGTTCACCAAGCTGAGCCGATCAGTTCATCACACGAGCCGATCGGTTGGGAGTGCAGATTGTGCAGAATCAGTCAATTGCAGTTTCAATCAATCTGATACTCCAATCAATGTGTCCATCACCTTGAACATTATGATATTGAGGTATCAATTAATTGAGTGTTTAATTGAACTACTAAACTCCTTTAGTAATCAATCTAAACATTGTTTGTGGACAAAACTCCTCTTCCAGGTTAAATCCTATGTGTGTGACCCTACAGGTCCATTTTCACGTTGGCAGTGAAAGTCCATAACACTTATGACTTCACAAGCAAAGAGTGGTGCCTAGTCACACATCAGTGCTACCCAAGTGAAATATAAAGTTGGAAAACAACTTTCAATCCTACAATCCGTGAATGGTGTTACAGTGAATGTATAATTCCTTTATCACTGATATCCCGAATGAACTCGAGGCATGGAACAGTCATCCTGTCAATGTTCATTCACTTTCTTGATCTCAGAGTAGATTGGAAGAGATATGTATGACATCAATATCACATACTGATTCACACATGCATGCACGCCTTTCTCAATCCTACTCATCAAGTGGCCATGGATATCAAACTCCCTCAGGAGGGACAAATCCCATATCTATCACTCACCCCTCAAAAGCCCCATGTGTCAAAGCCACCCAATCATCACCTTTCTAACAACCCATGTTTCAGGATTGTGTTTGATGATGTCAAAGTGTGCCCAACGACATGTGTTGAGTGTAGTGATTTCAGGTCAAAGAATCACACTCACCACCATTACTGTGAGTACTGACTGTGACTACCATGTCATGGTTCCATGTGTCAAACTCACAGTGGGTCTGTCCGGTACACTTGTTCTCTAACAAGTACCTATGTGTTTGGTTTGATATCTCTATATCATGACTAATGAGATTCTGTCATCAACCAACACCACAATCTAGTATTGTGTGTCATTGTTGTCTATCTACCTTCCACAATGACATCCGACTAGGGACATAATGAGAATGTACAAACTCTTAGCATCTGTATGATCTCATCGTTCAGGTCCTTAACCTGAAAGCATACGTCATTGAGCATTGTCATTCTCTAGACATTCAATTTGTTCTATCACTATCTCATATGAAGAACCAGAAAGAATTGGAAGCTTGCCTTTGATGTTTATCAAATTAATCTTAATGTATCCCACCAATCATCCCATGATAAGCTCTCAGGGCATACATACCAACAAGTATTGCTACTTTAAATTAAATAGAACATAAATCTACATGCTAGAAAAGTTGTCATGGCAAGAGTAGTCATAATATTCAATAAGCATGGCAGTGGGGTATAAGACCCAAACAAGAAGAAATTATAATCTGATTTGAGGCATGAACAACATTAGGATTCAAGAATAGAAGATTTTGGGTTCATTTAAGCCTCATTAGGGAAATATAGTTTGGCTGCAATTATCCCAACATGGGGTGTAAGGAATACACATGCCTCTCTTATTGATATCAATCACTAACTTTCACCACTTTAATTGAGTTTAAGTTCCACTTTGCCTATTTTCAATGTATTAACATGTATTAGAGTATGTAGTGCACATTAACGTATAGAAACCCTAATTTTAGATCTTTTTAGAAAAATTCGGATTTAGATTTTTAAAATATGACCAATGAACTTATTAGTTTCTCTTGATCAAGAAAACATATTTTTATGTTAATTTTGGAGTTATGAGGATTAAGATGTACATTTTATGGTTTTCATGCATTAAATTCATTTTACAAAAACCACCCTTCGTCAAAGCATGAAATCAGACCTTCAAAAAAAAATATTAGATAGGGATTAATTTTACAATTCCAAAACATATTTATTTTTCAAATTTGGATAAGCAGATTAGAAGATATGAATTTTTCAATATTGACCAATAGGAAATTGCCACATCATCAAACTGATTGAGATAATTGAAGAGAGAGGGAGAGGGAGAAAATACCATTTGACCCAAGATCAGGTTTGAATTTGCATAGGTAACCAAACTAGAGCTTATAGAGAAGGTAAAATAGACTCTGCCGTCAAAGTTGAAAAGCTAGTCTCGCAAGGGTGTAGAGCTTTCATAGCCTCTATAGTCCTCGAGGCTACACCTCCTTCTCTCAACCACATAGATGTGGTGAAGGAATTCCCGGACGTCTTTCCTTAGGAGTTACCCAGTTTGCCATCAACTCGGGAGGTGGAGTTCTCCATTGAGCTTGTACCCGGAAGTTCACCAATATCGAAGCCGCCTTACCGCTTAGCCCCTGCCGAGCTTGCCGAACTAAAGAAGCAGCTAGAAGAGCTTCTCGATATGGGCTTCATCTGCCCCATTGTTTCACCTTGGGGATCCCTTGCCCTATTCGTAAAGAAGAAGGATGGTTTGATGTAGATGTGTATGGACTACCGCATGCTTAACCAAGTGACGGTGATGAACCGTTATCCTTTGCCTCGCATCAACGACTTGTTCGACCAGATGAAGTCATCCACTGTGTTCTCCAAGATGGATTTGTGAAGTGGCTACTACCAGATGCACGTGAAGGATGATGATGTCCCAAAGAAGGCATTTAGAACTTTCTATGGGCATTACGAATTCATGGTCATGCCTTTGGGCTTGACAAATGCCCCTGTTGCTTTCATGGACTTGATGAATCGAGTGTTCTGCCCATAACATGACAAGTTTATGGTGGTGTTTATCGACGACGTTTTGGTTTATTCTGATACATTAAAACAACATCACGAGCATCTATGGATTGTAATCAACACACTGTGAGAAAATCAACTCTATGCAAAATTCTCAAAGTGTGAGTTTGGGATAAAGGAAGTGATGTTTCTGGGTCATGTGATTTCTTCCGGACATATAGTTGTTGATCATGCAAAGGTAGAAGTTGTGACCAAGTGGAAAGCTCCAAAGAATCTTTCAGAGATCTGTAGTTTCCTCGACTTAGCAGGTTACTATCGAAGGTTTATCAAGAGCTTCTCTGAGTTGTCCTTGCCTTTAACCAAGCTGACGTGAAAGGAGGTCAAGTTCTCTTAGACACCAGAATGTGAGAATAATTTCCAAAAGCTAAACGTGTGTTTGACTTCTGCTCCCATTCTTGTCTGGCCTGTTGAAGGCATACCCTATGTCATCTACATTGATGCTTCTAAACAAGAATCATGGTGTGTTTTGATGCAAGATGGAAAGGTGATCGCCTATGCTTCCTGCCAATTGAAACCAAATGAAGCTAATTGGCCTACACATGATTTATAGCTTGATGCCATCGTTCATGCTCTGAAAAACTGGCGACACTATCTCTATGGTGTGAAGTTTGAAGTTTTCTCCGACCATAAAAGCTTGAGGTACCTATTGACACAGAAGGATCTGAATCTATGACAGCAAAGGTGGATGGAATATCTCAAAGATTATGACTTCACAATCACCTATCATCCCGGTAAAGCAAACATCATAGTTGATGCTTTAAGCTTGCAAGAAGGATGTCATTTGTGCTGCTCTGAGATGTTCGGTGTGGGAAAATCTCAAATATGTGACTAGTTGGTGACCTCAACCTATTTATTTAGTGGACAAAGACAAGTTGTGTGTCCAGATGGCAAGTTTGACTACTACACTGACTTGGATCTCAGAAGTCGTTGATGCACAGTTGGAAAGCTCTGAGATGGAAGAGATGAAGGCCTTGATCGAGAAAAAACAATCTGACTTCTCTGTCAAAGTGGATGGTGTTGTCCGCTTAAGGCAAAGGTTGTGGATTCCTGATGTGGGTGATCTGAGACAGAAGGTGTTGAGTGAATCGCATCGGTCCAAGTACACTATTCATCATTGCTCAACAAAAATGTACAAGGACTTACAGTGAAGCGTCTGGTGGAAGAACATGAAGAATGTTATATCTCTATTTATCACGAAGTGCTTGACATGTCAGCAAGTCAAGATCAAACATCAGATGGTCTTCTTCATCCTCTTGAAATTCTAGAATGGAAGTGGGAGAAGATCACAATGGACTTCGTTACTAGTTTTCCCAAGTTCAATAAAGGTTATGATGTTGTTTGGGTGGTTATTGATCGGCTTACAAAATCTTCTCATTTCTTGCCTTTTAAAACCAATTACAAAGTTGTAGATATGGCTCAGTTGTATGTTGAGTGGATCGTACGCCTGCATGGAGTACCTGAGGTGATAGTTTCTGATCGTGACCCAAAGTTTACTTCTCGTTTATGGGGTCAGATTCAGGAGGAGATGGGTACTGGCTTGCATTTCAGTACTACTTACCACCCACAGACTTATGATCAATCTGAGAGAACCGTTCAAATTCTGGAGGACTTGCTTCATGCTTGTATGATGGATTGGGGTGGTGCATGGGATCTATATCTTCCATTAGTTGAGTTTGCTTACAACAATAGCTACCAAGCTAGTATTGGTATGCCACCTTTTGAAGCTCTCTATGGTATACCATGTCATTCACCTTTGCATTGGGATTATGTTGGTGAACGTTCTCTAGTGAAGACCGATGACATGCAAATGATGATAGAAAAGGTACAGTTGATAAAGAAATGCATGAAAGCTGCTCAAGACTGACAGAAGATGTATGCTAACAAGAAAAGGTCTGATGTTAACTTCCTAGTGGGTGACTATGCATTTTTTAACATCAAGCATATCCGTTCTATTGCTAGATCTAAAGTTAAAGGCAAGTTCAGTCCATGTTATGTTGGACCATTTGAAATCTTAGATAAGGTTGGAGATTGTGCATACCGCTTAGCTTTACCTCCTTCCTATGATAAGATTCATAATGTGTTCCATGTCTCTGTACTGAAGAAGTATGTGAAGGACTCTTCTCATGTGCTTAATGTTGAGCCTTTGGAGATACATGAGAATCTGACCTATGAAGAGCTACCTATGAAGATCCTTGACTCCTGAGTAAAGTAGTTGAAGAACAAAGAGATTGAGCTGGTAAAAGTTTTGTGGAAATATTATGGTCTGGAAGAAACCACTTGGGAGTTGAGAGATGAAATGTTACGTACTCACCCTTCTCTTTTTTCTTGAGATTTTGAGGACAAAGTCCTTTTTAAAGGGGTGGATTTCTGTAACATAATGAATCTTAGATGTAATCTCCATGTAAACCTTTTTCCCAAGTTTCCCTTTCATTTATGTCCTTTATGTCGTTCATGTTTAATTAGTGGAATTTATAGTGGTTTAGTGAACATTTATTCACTAATTGTACCAATATAAGGGTTTATGCACAAATACCTCAATGAAATCTTATTTAAGGATCTAAAATGCAAAATCACCACTTTAGTAGAACAATGGTATATTAATTTGTGTTAGAAGTGTCAGGCCCTAAACCTTGATTAAATGTATTAAACAATCTTAATTAGTATAATTAAGTGCTCTGAACCTTAATCTAACTTTTTGATGTGATTTGAAACCATCAAATGAGTCTAATTTTCAAATTTTGTTCGATTTGGATGTAGTTTGTGCAAGTTATGCAATTTATCTAATTGGGAGGTTTTCTTTGCAAATTATCACCTGAATTTTAATCCTTAGATATTCCCTTACCATTATCAAGATTTTAAACCATGTGGCACCTAGTTGCACCTTGGGTTGAAGGTGTTTCTCTCCAAGGGCATTATAGGGATTACCCTCTTTATGAATGAGCTTATATTTAAAAGCTATCAACCAATGGGGTTATTTGTTTGAAGGACGGTGGGGATGGCCTAGAAGTCTCCATGGGATTTTAGGACCAACTTTTGATATACAAGAAGTCTCTATGAGTTGTCCTCGTGCATGGCCATGAATCCCTAGGCTAGGGACACATGGAAAGTCCCATAGACACCTCATGCTTGCCCCCTTCTTTATAAAGTCATGCCTACCCCTTCCCACCTCCCAATTTGTAAGGAGTATGGGATCACCCCCTTACTAAAAATTTGAAGAATAAAACATCCATTCCAAACACACTCAAAGTTATGCTAGAATAGGTGCAAAATTTTCAAACTTCAATAAATGGTATTCAAAACAACCAAAGTATAGGAGCGGAATAAAAATAATGACTAGATTCAATTTTTACAAAAGATTACAAAAGTACATCATAATATCCCATAAGGGTTTATATGTATGATACAACATAAGGATCTAATTAGAGGAAAATCTAAACCATAACAACTTTGTCTCCAAGCTTTAACTCCTTAAGCTAGTCCAAAACTTCATGACTTATCATCCAAGTCCTTCATCTAGGGTTGGAAACATACCCCACCAAAAAGAAAAAAATAGATGACATCAGCAAAGGCTGGTATGTGCATACTAAATAGGAAATTGAGCAACATACAGAATAAAGGACATCAAATATAAAAGGCTTCCCCTAGAAAGGAAAAGGACCACCCAAATGGGTATCAAGAGAAAATGAATTGAAATCATATGATAATAAAAGAATACGTGCCATCAATAAAACATAAAGATTGTGCCACACAAGCACATGTAAAGAATTAGGGCACACACCCCATATCATCAACATGCATGCATGTCAGATAAACATAGCCCTAGAACAATATAAACACAAAGGCGGCCAAGTCTCATAAACTTGAAACCTGGTAGAGAAAGGAATACTACCACTCTCCCAAATATATAAAACATGGGCCAAGAATCACACATCTTGCCCTGGGTATGAGGTTCCTTTCCATCCCAAAAGAGCAGGAAATATCACATCTGCTCGGCAAAAATAACACATCTGCCATAAAAACCAATGCAATTACAGTACTCTAGTGCTACTAAATCACATAGCATGTTAAATGTAGAGGCAAGTAGAAAGTATAGTCTGAATATATAAACTAGTCATCACATAAGTGACCAACATATACATCCACCTCATAAGTGGGTAAAAGACATCACATGTCATCTTTTAGAGTTCCATCATTAACAAAGCATAAGATAAGATTTCAAAAGAATATTCATGATCACATGATCGATATCAAATAAGGTAGTTCGCATGAACCATGATTTTCAAAAGAAAAGACATTGTGTATAGGCTAATGTCCATAGGACAAAGACAATGAATAAGCATAGGTGAATTGCTCAACATAGAAGAATAGGGGATACATCATACCTCAACTTCAGAGTCTAAACAGTCCAAGTCAGTCCTAGATCCAAGCCTAGGCCTCCAAAGAACCTCTAGGGAAGGTGGACAAGTCCAATAAGTAAGGTTCCCAAGCTTAGATAGGCTAGTTTCTCCAACAAAGCTCCTAACTCAAGCAAGAAGCACCATCTCCACTTTAGAGGTGAAAAACCCTACCAAAAGAACATGGAGATGAGATGTTTATGGGTTCTAGGTGGGGTTTCACCATGGAAGGCCATGGTTCTGACCTGGAGGAAGGTGGAAGGAAGACTAACAACATGAAAATAGGGAAGGAAAGGAGAAAACTTACTAGTTTTGGTCAAAATAACTAAGGAGGAGCTTTAGAAACCCTAAATAGAGAAAATTTGGAACCCTAGGAGCCTTCTTCACCAAGGCAGGCACCTTCTTTTACCTTGGGACAGCACCTTCGTGGCCAAACAGAGTAGGAATTATTCTCTAAGCTAGAGGAAAGAAAGAAGAGCAAGATTTTTTTAATTTGGAGTTGGGAAGGGGTAGATATGTCTATATAAAGAAAGAGGTCAAGTATGAGATGTCTATGAGACTTTCCATGTGTCATGTATAAGGGTGTCCATGGACATGCAAGCCTTTATGGATAAGGAAGAAGTCAAGCACGAGGTGTCAAGTTGATTTCCAAGTATCCAATGCGAAGGGTGCCTATGGACATGCAAACCTTTATGTATAAGGAAGAAGTAAAGCATGAAGTGTCCATGGAGCTTTCCATGTGTCCTTAGCCTAGGGATTTTATGGTCATGCAAGAGGACAGCTCATAGAGGCTTCTTGAATATCAAATGTAGGTTTATGGATACTTATCGACCATCCCAATCGAACTCCAATCAAAGAAATAACCCCATTGGTTGATAGCTTCTAAAGATAAGCTCATTTACAAAGAGAGTAATCCCTATAATGCCCTTGGAGAGAAACACCTTCAAACCAAGGTGCAACCAGGTGCCCCATGGTTCAAAAGCTCGAGAATAGTAAGGGAATATATAAGTATTATAATGCATGTGACAATTTATAAACAATTTATCTTTGATGTGTTGAATATTAATTTGTCATTATTTCCATATTTTGAAGTTATATAATCACATTATTTATTACTTATGCCTTTTACTCATTTTCTCTCCCCTAAACTTATCCTAATATTTCAAGGTTGTCCAAATTAGATGAAATTTGACATGTAGGCTAATTTTGATATGTAGATTTTGAATTTGAAGTTTGTTTCCACTTTTGAGACTTCTTTTTATGAGATATGTCATATGGCCCATTAACGGCCCATTATCTAAATTATTCATCCAATTAAGTTCTTTATCTTCATATTACCATCAAAATGAGTTATGTGGCATATTTTATGTATACATTATAACCTAAGATTAATGTTAGAACATTAGGTTACATTAAGGTGATCTATACATGCATTAGCTCATTGGGGTTATACTAAACATCTATTTAGGTCTAACCTTCAACCTTGTTTGGCTAAGTCCAAAATGTCAACTTCCAGGGTAGGGTCCGAGATCTAGTATGTTACGGCACACCACCCCTGAAAGGGATTTTGTCCTTGAAATCAAAACATCCACATATAAGAAAACAACTTATTCACCACCCCTTAAAGGATTCATCTTATTAAGTTAAAACTATTCTTTTGGTACAAAAGGTTCAACTACACTTCCTTACATCCAACCACATAAGCATCATGCCAAAAAAAGAAACATAACTTGTAAAGACTAACTATGAACTATGTGTTAACTTGCTCTTGTCCATCCTCAAATAAGTCTTTACACCTGGGAGACTAGTTCAACATATTAGGGTCCCTAAAGATAAATCATATAGATGTCTAAGGCTACTATTGCTAAAAGCATGCTATTTCAGACAATTCATATCAACCCAGGCCAGACCGATATCATATAGATTCGGGAGTCCTCGTAAACCAAGCTAGTGGAACGGAGAAAAATCTTGCCAGCCCCCAAACCCTGATCCTTTCTAGACACCTTTACTTTCAACTTCATGTCTTAGTAGTTGGAGCGGGTGGCGGCCATGATGAGATGCACGATGACCAAGCGAACCGATTGGTTGGAGGAGCCAACTGATCAGCTGGTGGCACCCAGCCGACCGGCCTGATGGCGAGCCGATCAGTCATGTGATGAGTTGATCAAACCCAAAAAGCCAAAGCACAGAGTTCATCTTATATAGGTTGCATGTGATGTAGACCTAGATGACTGTGATTCCTCTTGGCTCGAGGATTCACATTAGGATGGCCATAATCATCGCTTTTATCGTTTTGCATGTTTTCTGTGGGATATAGCATGTATATGATACGTACTATGTATTGTGGTGATTGTATATGTATATGTATATAAAAAAACAAATCCCTCATTAAATAGCTTGATCGACCAAGTGTGGGCACGCCCTAGCGTTGTGCACCGTCTATCTCGTGGAAGCGTGAAATATGAATGTGTGGGTCTGCCCTAGGAGGGTGCATATTCATCGTGTTTGCTTTGGGTCAGACTTAATGAGGTGACCTAGATAGGATCTAGCACCTTGAGGCACGGAGATGATCATGGCAAGTAGTTGCATATGACATCTTATCAAGAGTTGCATATGATGCAATTGGCAAGAGTTGCCTACCTGAGAGATCTAAGTTGTGGGTGACAGCCCTAGCTGGTCCATAACTTAGAGTATTTCAGGATCTTGCCCACTAGAAGGTTGTACGCTGCAATCTTTCGAATTGATGGTGAGGGCTATCAATTTGAACTAAAATAGTGGGAGCGATAATTAATTAAAGGCCTAATTATATCGTCAACTTTTCAAATCAATCAAATAAGTCAAAAATGAGTTTTTGGACTAAAATTGCATATTTCCTTTTGTAGTACAAATGACAACAAACAACAATCACTTTTCTTTGCGATCGGTCCTTGAAAAGGACAAATTAAATGGGAATTTTTCCATGACTGGTTAGGACATTGAGAAGTGTTCTCAATCATAGAGTGAAAGCTTTAAGTCCTAGTTATACCAGAACCAGATGAACTCGATCCCACCATATCAATGGCTGAAAGTATGCTTATGGAAGCATACCGAGGAAGACATTGATGAGGAGTGCTTGTTGTTGTGTTCTCTGAACTATGAGTTGCAGAGACAACATGAGATATATGATATCTCCAAGACATTGTCCTAGTATGTCATGACAGAAGGAGATCCAGTAAGGTATTCACACACTCAATATGATTGGGTATGTGGAAAGACCTTACTAAGAAGGATTCCATCTGAGCCAAGAGTTGGCTATTGGTATGATAGTGCAAATGTTGCGAGAATCATATAGTTCATTGATAAACTACAACATGAACAACTTTGACAAGCGTTGAAAAAGTTGTTGGACATGTTGAGGCAAATATGAAGAAAGACTAACCATAATCTTTGATGTGATCAAAGAAAAGGTAATTCTTAAGGGCAAGGACAAGGGCAAAGCAAAGAAATGTTCTGATGCTCGCCAGCAATCCAAGCCGTCTTCAGCCTCAAGGCACATGGGGAAAGGGTATATGAGGGATTGCCCTCTATATCTGGAAGAACAAAAGAAGATGTAGCAGGGGATGGATATCTCTACCTAAGGTATCATGAAATGAACCGCTTCTTTATCTGAGGTATATGATACCAAGATATGGATATGTCATATATGATATGCAATATCCACAAAGAAGTGATGGCTTTTGTGAAAGGACCAAGAAAGGAGTACCCATCATGGGAGCAAGTGTTGCTGCCATAGATAGGAGTACATTTCAATTTATTTCAGCCTAAAGGGCACGAAATAGAGTTGAGAACTGCTATTTCATATTTTCCAATAGATAGAAGCACTTTATTTTTTCATATTGTATGACAATGATGGCAATCAATAAAGAGATGTTTCAATTTCTAAAGATATGATCTTTGTGTCAATGCCTTGTTTATCTTGAGGTATTTGATATGCATAAGATAAAATGATACCTAAAAGTTATAGATAACTCAAACAATCAAATTGGCATCAATCATGAGAAATTCATTTCTAGTTTCCATGTGGTGGATAAATCTAGTCTCTTTTGGTTAGAGAACCAGTAAGAGACATGAATATCTTGGACATGATTAATCAATCTTCACTAAAGGTAGTGGGACAATGATTATCCTATTAGGTATGATACATGTGATGTATATACATACCTATTGGAACAAATGCTAATACTTCAAATGGTGTTTAGAGAAATACCAATATGAATATCTTGAAGTATTCAAGATTATCATAGATGAAGTGCATATTTGGTAAAGTGTTAATTCTTGATGAGATCAATGAATGAAATACTTGGACCAAATGTTTGATCCTTATGAGTGATTATGATAGTGTATCATAGTGAACTCATGATTAAGGCATGGTGATGTCTGAATCAAGAAGGAATCATACTCTAAGGAGTTAGAGAATGATTATCAAATATCTGAATTCTTCTTAATAAAAGAATACCCCTCACTAATAAAAGAAATTAAGAATCACAAGGGTTGTGAATTATTATATCCTTACACCTGAATTATCTATGTGATGAGTTGTTCATGTGATGAGTCAACTATCTAGATGAATATGAGGAATCAAATTTTGAGTTATGGTATATGACCATTACATCCTAAATGACATCTATGTGAACCATAAGGTATGACCTTGATGGTAGCACACATTGGATGAAATCCATAAGTGCAAATGAATCTTAAGTGTTAAGACACATGGAGAAGGATGATTCTTGTTGATTGCAACTTAATGACTAAGACATTTGGCATATGGAAACTAAAATCACATTCCTATGAGGAATAGAACAAGGATGTGTACGTCACAACCTATAAGGTTTATGAATCCACTAATGCAAATGAAGTCTATAAGTTACAATGGACTAATGAATGTGATTGATTGAGTACAAGCAACTCAGAATTGGATCTTTACTTTGATGATACAGTCAAAGGGTTTGACTGATATGTTAAAGATAAAGAAGGGATTTGTGATTTAGTGGGAGCGTGTTCTCATTCCACATGTTGATGTGAAATGGAAATGTTCTAGAATGGAAATCCAAAGGTGAAAATTATCTTTAAGGAAGATAGAGATGTTTCCTATGTGATAGGAATAGAGATATATAGAGATAGTTCTCAAAAACCTCTTGACCTGAAAAGAGAAAGCATACATTGGCAATCTGTACTGAAGGGTTCAGTATGCACAGATTCAGTGGGAGAAAACTTGTCCATGTTACATGGAGTTAGTATCCCAAGGCCACGTGTCCAATTCTTATGAAAAATGGGAACACTAAGAATTGATATGGATCTATCATGTATGTAATCATCCCATTATCTTGCTTGTATCGACATGGCAAGAACAAAATTCATTCATCATCTTGTATGTAGGACATGGCAATATGATGTGCTCATCCTGATAACTCGTATGTGGGACATGACGAGTGGATGTTTGTCTACTTCCAGTAAAGGTTACTGGAATACCATGATAACTTGATAACTACTTGAGAAGTACTAGTTCTATGGAGATAAGGAAGAGTTCAATGTAAAGAGTTACATTGATGCGAACTTCCGAAAGGACAGAAAATTAATCGCAAAATATATATAGGATATATAAAAGTGAAAGTTTGTTGATAATTGGAAGTGTTCCAATAAAACCATTTAAAAGGAAATGTCGAGTATCTATGTGTTGGAGAACAACAGTGGATACTATATGGATCTGGAAGTTCATGAGATGAACTTATAGATATTCCGCTCATTGATGACAAGTATGGAATCCTTGATCATGCAATGTGGCTAAAGGTTAGCAAAGGAATACTACATCACATATTACGACAACTCCATCTCATATGTGTGTGTACAGCGAAGAGATGTGAGACATGCAATTTATACTTACTTTGGCAAGGTGTTGCCATTACTCACTATGATCGCACTAGAGCAAAGTAACATGTGGGACATGTTTGAAGATCACTATAAATATGAGTCAAGGGTGATTGGCTCACAGTGCAAGTGGGAGTCTGTTGGTATGTATGCCCTGAGAGCCAATCATGGGATGATTGGTGGGATACATTAAGATTGATTTGATAAACATCAAAGGCAAGCTTCCAATTCTTTCTGGTTCAGTCATATGAGATAGTGATAGAACATATTGAATGTCTAGAGAATGACAGTACTCAATGACGTATGCCTTCAGGTTGAGGACCTGAACGATGAGATCATACGGATGCTAAGAGTTTGGACATTCTCATTATGTCCCTAGTCAGATGCCATTGTGGAAGGTAGATAGACAGCAATGACACACAAGACTAGATTGTGGTGTTGGTTGATGACAGAATCTCATTAGTCATGATATAGAGATATCAAACCAAACACATAGGTACTTGTTAGAGAACAAGTGTACCGGACAGACCCACTGTGAGTTTGACACATGGAACCATGACATGGTAGTCACAGTCAGTACTCACAGTGATGGTGGTGAGTGTGATTCTTTGACCTAAAATCACTACACTCAACACATGTCGTTGGGAACACTTTGACATCATCAAATGCAGTCCTGAAACATGGGTTGTTATAAAGGTGATGATTGGGTGGCTTTGACACATGGGGCTTTTGAGGGGTGAGTGATAGATATGGGATTTGTCCCTCCTGAGGGAGTTTGATATCCATGGCCACTTGATGAGTAGGATTGAGAAAGGCGTGCACGCATGTGTGAATCAATATGTGATATTGATGTCATACATATCTCTTCCAATCTACTCTGAGATCAAGAAAGTGAATGAACGTTGACAGGATGACTGTTCCATGCCTTGAGTTCATTCGGGATATCAGTGACAAAGGAATTATACATTCACTGTAACACCATTCATGGATTGTAGGATTGAAAGTTGTTCTCCAACTTTCTATTTCACTTGGGTAGCACTGATGTGTGACTAGGCACCGCTTTTTGCTTGTGAAGTCATAAGTGTTATGGACTTTCACTACCAACGTGAAATGGACCTGCAGGGTCACATACATAGGATTTAACCTGAAAGAGGAGTTTTGTCCACAAACAATGTTTAGATTGATTATTAAAGGAGTTTAGTAGTTCAATTAAACACTCAACTAATTGATAGCTCAATGTCATAATGTTCAAGGTGTTGGACACATAGATTGGAGTATCGGATTGATTGAAACTGCAATTGATTGATTCTGCACAATCTACACTCCCAATCGATCGGCTCATGTGATGAACCGGTCGACTCATCTTGGTGAACCGATCGTCTCATGTGGTGAGTCGATCGGCTCATGGACAGGGTGAAACGATTGCTTCAAGTGTTGAAATGATCAGTTCAACTGATGCAACCGAGCAAGTTGGGAAAGTAGGATTGGTGAGAAATTTCCTTTCATTTCAGTTGCCCAATTTGATTGGAACAAGGATTGGTATTTGATACCAATTAGAAACAAAAAGATGGAAAGTCAATCGGGAACTGACCAGGACCACGAACCGACCGGTTCAGAAGTGAACCGATCATTTCATGGGTCCCAACCGATCGGTTGAGATGTCAACCGACTGGCTTAGGTCCCCAAATGACCGTTTCATTTCTGAAATGATCGGTTCAGGTTGTGGAGTTGGTTGTTTTTGTGGAAAATCTCGAACCCTTCTACTCCTGCTTTAGTCCCGCATTGCCCGTGATAGAGAACCCTGTCCCATGACCCTCCTATATATAGGGGTATTGGAGCCTTCTCAAAGAACAACTCAGTGCAACCAGTTGCTCTGTAAAGTTGTCGTTCTCTCTGGTTTTGGTAACCGAGAGAGCCCGAGCAAGTGCTACTCGATAAGGGAGGCACAGCAAGGGAAAGACAACTGTAGAAAGTGACTGGTGGCAGGAGAGTGTGTCAGTGACTAGTACGCTGACAGGAGGGTGTGACTCCTTCCAATTCCTTGTGGGATAAGGAGATTGGAGTTCCAGGTGGTCTGTGTGGACTACTTTATAGGCGGGAGATTCCTACCGCTCGGAGGACAGCTGTCAATCCCGACAGTCTCGGTGAGACCAGGAGTTGTCAGTCCTAGTGCGACCAAGAGCTGCACAGACACCGTCCAAGACCAGAGGTGAAGACTGTACAAGCCGTGAGGTATTGTTGCAGAGAAAGCCTCGGGACAAGGTATGATTCCACAAACCATCCCTTTCCTATTTTATATACGTTGACGTGTTTCCTTGTTCTGGGTTTGGGGAGGAGAAAAATTTGTGTTTCCGCTGCCTTCTCTGCCTCCCCTAAAACCAAATAGTGGTATAAGAGCCACGTCAACTTCTCTATACTTTAGGATTATTGATATGATCGATTTTGGTTTGTCTCCTTTATTTATTGCATACGATGCGAATAAAATTGGCTTTATGCATGTCCAATCCTAAATCCACAAATCCCAATTTACATATATGATATGTATTATGAATGCACTCGATACGTGTCGCCCTTAAATGAGTTATGTGGTGGATGTATAGCGTGGTTATGGCCAATAAACCCTATATGTGTATGGTTGTATGTGGTTGCTTGCATCTCAGTCTGCTCACCAATCTTCCCTTTCTCCTATTCCTGATGTAACTCAAAATAATTCGAGATTTCTTTCCTACCTTTGCTCCCCTCGAATGTAACTCGAGGTTTCTCATTTTACAATGTAAAATATGATAGAATTTTATTTCATGTTATGTCAAAGAACGGGGGACATCTTGATGACAGCTGAGACGATCGGTTCAAGGCGTGAACCAATCATTTGATGTTCCAGATGATCGGTTCAAGGAGTGAGCCGATCGATTGATGACCGGTTCGAGGAGCGAGACGAGTGGGTTGCGGCCATGATGAGATGCACGACGACCAAGCGAACCGATCGGTTGGAGGAGCCAACCGATCGGATGGTGGCACCCAGCCGACCAGCCTGATGGCGAGCCGATCAGTCATGTGATGAGTTGATCAAACCCAGAAAGGCAAAGCACAGAGTTCATCTTGTACAGGTTGCATGTGATGTAGACCTAGATGACTGTGATTCCTCTTGGCTCGAGGATTCACATTAGGATGGCCATAATCATCGCTTTTATCATTTTGCATGTTTTCTGTGGGATATAGCATGTATATGATACGTACTATGTATTGTGGTGATTGGATATGTATATGTATATGTATATAAAAAACCAAATCCCTCATTAAATATTAAGTTTTAGATGCCTTCCAAGTGCGACACACATGAAAAGCTTGATCGACCAAGTGTGGGCACGCCCTAGAATGGTGCACCGTCTATCTCGTTTAAGCGTGAAGGATGAATGTGTGGGTCTGCCCTAGCAGGGTGCATATTCATCGTGTTTGCTTTGGGTCGGATTTAACAAGGTGACCAAGATAGGATCTAGCACCTTGAGGCATGGAGATGATCATGGCAAGGAGTTGCATATGACATCTTATCAAGAGTTTCATATGATGCAATTGGTAAGAGTTGCCTACCTGAGAGATCTAAGTTGTGGGTGACAGCCCTAGCTGGTCCATGACTTAGAGGATTTTAGGATCTTGCCCACTAGAAGGTTGTACATTGCAATCTTCCGAATTGATGGTGAGGGCTATCAATTTGAACTAAAATAGTGGGAGCGATAATTAATTAAAGGCCTAATTATATCGTCAACTTTTCAAATCAATCAAATAAGTCAAAATTGAGTTTTTAGACTAAAATTGCATATTTCCTTTTGTAGTACAAATGACAACAAAAAACAATCACTTTTCTTTGCGATCGGTCCTTGAAAAAGACAAATTAAATGGGAATTTTTCCATGACTGGTTAGGACATTGAGAAGTGTTCTCAATCGTAGAGTGAAAGCTCTAAGTCCTAGTTATACCAGAACCAGATGAACTTGATCCCACCATATCAATGGTTGAAAGTATGATTATGGAAGCATACTGAGGAAGACATTGATGAGGAGTGCTTGATGTTGTGTTCTCTGAACTATGAGTTGCAGAGACAACATGAGACATATGATGTCTCCAAGACACTGTCCTAGTATGTCATGATAGAAGGAGATCTAGTAAGGTATTCACACACTCAATATGATTGGGTATGTTGAAAGACCTGACTAAGAAGGATTCCCTCTGAGCCAAGATTGGCTATTGGTATGATACTGCAAATGTTGCGAGAATCATACAGTTCATGATAAACTACAACATGAACAACTTTGACAAGCGTTGACAAAGTTGTTGGACATGTTGAGGCAAATATGAAGAAAGACTAACCATAATCTTTGATGTGATCAAAGAAAAGGTAATTCTTAAGGGCAAGGACAAGGGCAAAGCAAAGAAGTGTTCTGATGCTAGCCAGTAATCCAAGCCGTCTTCAGTCTCAAGGCACATGGGGAAAGGGTGTATGAGGGATTGCCCTCTATATCTGGAAGAACAAAAGAAGATGCAGGAGGGGATGGAGATCTCTACCTAAGGTATCATGAAATGAACCGCTTATTTATCTGAGGTATATGATACCAAGATATGGATATGTCATATATGATATGCAATATCCACAAAGAAGTGATGGCTTTTGTGAAAGGACCAAGAAAGGAGTACCCATCATTGGAGCAAGTGTTGTTGCCATAGATAGGAGTACCTTTCAGTTTATTTCAGACTAAAGGGCACGAAATAGAGTTGAGAACTGCTATTTCATATTTGCCAATAGATAGAAACACTTTATTTTTGCATATTGTATGACAATGATGGCAATCAATAAAGAGATGTTTCAATTTCTAAAGATATGATCTTTGTGGCAATGCCTTGTTTATCTTGTGGTATTTGATATGCATAAGATAAAATGATACCTAAAATTTATAGATAACTCAAACAATCAAATTGGCATCAATCATGAGAAATTCATTTCTAGTTTCCATGTGGTTGATAAATCTAGACTCTTTTAGTTAGAGAACCAGTAAGAGACATGAATATCTTGGACATGATTAATCAATCTTCACTAAAGGTAGTGGGAGAATGATTATCCTATTAGGTATGATACATGTGATGTATATACATACCTATTGGAACAAATGCTAATACTTCAAATGGAGTTTAGAGAAATACCAATATGAATATCTTGAAGTGTTCAAGATTATCATAGATGAAGTGCATATTTGGTAAAGTGTTAATTCTTGATGAGATCAATGAATGAAATACTTGGACCAAATGTTTGATATCCTTATGAGTGATTATGATAGTGTATCATAGTGAACTCATGATTAAGGCATGGTGATGTCTGAATCAAGAAGGAATCATACTCTAAGGAGTTAGAGAATGATTATCAAATATCTGAATTCTTCTTAATAAAAGAATACCCCTCACTAATAAAAGAAATTAAGAATCACAAGGGTTGTGAATTCTTATATCCTTACACCTCAATTATCTATGTGATGAGTCAACTATCTAGATGTATATGAGGAACCGAATTTTGAGTTATGGTATATGACCATTACATCCTAAATGACATCCATGTGAACCATAAGGTATGACCTTGATGGTAGCACCCATTGGATGAAATCCATAAGTGCAAATGAATCTTAAGTGTTAAGACACATGGAGAAGGATGATGCTTGTTGATTGCAACTAAATGACTAAGACATTTGGCATATGGATACTAAAATCGCATTCCTATTAGGAATAGAACAAGGATGTGTACGTGACACAACCTATAAGGTTTATGAATCCACTAATGCAAATGAAGTCTATAAGTTACAATGGACTAATCAATGTAATTGATTGAGTACAAGCAACTCAGAATTGGATCTTTACTTTGATGATATAGTCAAAGGGTTTGACTGATATGTCAAAGATAAAGAAGGGATCTGTGATTTAGTGGGAGCATGTTCACATTCCACATGTTGATGTGAAATGGAAATATTCTTGAATGGAAATCCAAAGGTGGAAATTATCTTTAAGGAAGATAGAGATGTTTCCTATGTGATAGGAATAGAGATCTATAGAGATAGTTCTCGAAAAACTCTTGTCCTGAAAAGAGAAAGCATACATTGGCAATTTGTACTGAAGGGTTCAGTATGCACAGATTCAGTGGGAGAAAAATTGTCCATGTTACATGGAGTTAGTATCCCAAGGCCAAGTGTCCAATTCTTATGAAAAATGGGAACACTAAGAATAGATATGGATCTATCATGTATGTAATCATCCCATTATCTTGCATGTATCGACATGGCAAGAACAAAATGCATTCATCATCTTATATGTAGGACATGGCAATATGATGTGCTCATCATGATAACTCGTATGTGGGACATGACGAGTGGATGTATGTCTACTTCCAGTAAAGGTTACTGGAATACCATGAGAACTTGATAAGTACTTGAGAAGTACTAGTTCTATGGAGATAAGGAAGAGTTCGATGTAAAGAGTTACATTGATGCGAACTTTCAAAAGGATAGAAAATTAATCGCAAAATATATATATAGGATATATAAAAGTGAAAGTTTGTTGATAATTGGAAGTGTTCCAATAAAACCATTTAAAAGGAAATGTCAAGTATCTATGTGTTGGAGAACAGCAGTGGATACTATATGGATCTGGAAGTTCATGAGAGGAACTTATAGATATTCCTCTCATTGATGACAAGTATGGAATCCTTGATCATGCAATGTGGCTAAAGGTTAGCAACGGAATACTAGATCGCATATTACGGCAACTCCATCTCATACGTGTGACGTACAGCGAAGAGATGTGAGACATGCAATTGATACTGACTTTGGCAAGGTGTTGCCATTACTCACTATGATCGCACTAGAGCAAAGTAACATGTGGCACATGTTTGAAGATCACTATGAATATGATTCAAGGGTGATTGGCTCGTAGTGCAAGTGGGAGTCTGTTGGTATGTATGCCCTGAGAGACAATCATGGGATGATTGATGGGATACATTAAGATTGATTTGATAAACATCAAAGGCAAGCTTCCAATTCTTTCTTGTTCAATCATATGAGATAGTGATAGAACAGATTGAATGTCTAGAGAATGACAGTACTCAATGATGTATGCCTTCAGGTTGAGGACCTGAACAATGAGATCATACAGATGCTAAGAGTTTGTACATTCTCATTATGTCCCTAGTCAGATGTCATTGTGGAAGGTAGATAGACAGCAATGACACACAAGACTAGATTGTGGTGTTGGTTGATGACAGAATCTCATTAGTCATGATATAGAGATATCAAACCAAACACATAGGTACTTGTTAGAGAACAAGTGTACCGGACAGACCCACTGTGAGTTTGACACATGGAACCATGACATGGTAGTCACAGTCAGTACTCACAGTGATGGTGGTGAGTGTGATTCTTTGACCTAAAATCACTACACTCAACACATGTCGTTGGGCACACTTTGACATCATCAAACGCAATCCTGAAACATGGGTTGTTGTAAAGGTGATGATTGGGTGGCTTTGACACATGGGGCTTTTGAGGGGTGAGTGATAGATATGGGATTTGTCCCTCCTGAGTGAGTTTGATATCCATGGCCACTTGATGAGTAGGATTGAGAAAGGCATGCATGCATGTGTGAATCAATATGTGATATTGATGTCAAACATATCTCTTCCAATCTACTCTGAGATCAAGAAAGTGAATGAACGTTGACAGGATGACTGTTCCATGCCTTGAGTTCATTCGGGATATTAGTGACAAAGGAATTGTACATTCACTGTAACACCATTCAAGGATTGTAGGATTGAAAGTTGTTCTCCAACTTTCTATTTCACTTGGGTAGCACTGATGTGTGACTAGGCATTGCTCTTTGCTTGTGAAGTCATAAGTGTTAAGGACTTTCACTGCCAACATGAAATGGACCTGCAGGGTCACACACATAGGATTTAACCTGGAAGAGGAGTTTTGTCCACAAACAATGTTTAGATTGATTACTAAAGGAGTTTAGTAGTTCAATTAAACACTCAATTAATTGATAGCTCAATGTCAAAATGTTCAAGGTGTTTGACCGGCCTAAATCGTGCATCCGAAAAGTGGAGGAATATTTGAAGTAGTCGGACATTTAAATTTATAACATGAAACCTTCTAGGCCCCCACAACTTTGTTTATAGGGTCGAAGTAGATATACAGGGTCGAACACATGGACAAGGGAGGTAGTGTTGAGAACGCGGAATTGACACGTTACACTCCGGTAAGGATAAGGAGATGATAAAAGTTCCCCTAAGGGAACAACAGGCTAAGATCGATAAAACAGAAGAAGTCTATCTCCAACTGGAGTTATGAGGAAAAATTAGGTTTTAAGCATTTATCAATTTTTAGGGTTTTCGTGCAATGGAAACAGAGAGATAATACTATCGCTTTAGCAAGGAACGAAGGAGAATACTTCGGTAAAACAAATGGCAGCAGAAAACATCTTGTACCCCTCCTCTCGAAGCGGGTACCTCTAACTAAGTGTTAACACCCCTCTCGAGGTTGCTGGACTTAAGTTAGAGTGGAAAGGTTACTTTAGCAACTCCGATCCTGGGCACTCTCGTACTCCAGTATCGGACCAAACACCAGAGCCACAACACCTCTCTCGAGGTTGTTGCAATAGGAAAACATGATTCGGTAGCTAATCGAAATGTGATCCAAGCGTACAAGCTAGAGTTCAAATGTTAAACATAGCAATCATCCAACAAAAGGGACCAAACATAAAGCAGCAGATAATTAAACTCTTCTAATTCCATTAACATATAAGGGTCTAATTACATTGCATAAGTAGAGGAAGTAAATGACTAAAATAAGAAAAGATAAGTGTCGCCTTCTTGATTTAGAAGGGCGACAGACCGCAGTGGACTCTCCAGCCTGATACCGGGTAGGGGCCTTGCCCGATACGCCCATGTCGGGCGGCATACCCTCTCGGGTGACACACTGTGACGTCGGACGTATCGTGCGGGGCGCCCTCGCCCGATACGATCATGTCGGGCGGCAACCTCTCGGGCGACACGCCGTGACTGGCAATACGTATCGGGGTTTGGTATCGTGACGGGTTAGAGTGTTGCTTCCAGTATCGGGCACTCTTGTCGGCCGATATCGGCCTACAGCGGTGCTCGGGATGACCTTAAGTGAACCATTCCCTCCCTCTCGGAATGGGGAAGTGCTCACCTAGGATCTCCCGTCACACCTCTGAGGCACGATATGCTAGCTCCAGATGCTTTCCTTAGTTAGCTCTTGGTGGTTCCGACCCGTCCCATCGGAGTCTTGTAGCTGCTATTTATAGGCAGCAATTGGGAGAAGTTATGGTGCTCCGGACGCCACGTGTTCTTCCTTCAACTCCTTTATTGCGGCTTCAGGGACGCCTGATATGTATATCGCCTGGCATAAGGATGTTGAGCTGTCAGTCATCGTGACGAGTGGCACCTGCCACTGGGTAGCCTGTATCGCGTGACACGCTGTAGTTGTCATGGCGAGCACGGCTCCCTGTCGGGTAAATGGCGTGTCGCTCGTTCATTTCTTCTTGTGCGGCATCCTTGTATCGCGCAGTATGGTATCTCGTACCCATGTCGGGCAGCGAGCGTATCGGGCATCCGGTTGGTAAGAAGGCCGATGTAGGTCGAACACGTTCGTGGGTCGGGACGGGCCTTTTTACTGCTAAATGAGTTCAAAAATGAGGAAAACTCTGCAAAAGATGATAAAATTGAGTTAATAGTGTAGCGTGGCCTGTTTATTCAAAAACATGACAAAAGAGAGAGGAAAACAGTTAAAAGGGCAGTTTTGATAACAAAATAAGGGCCAAAAACATCACAAAATTTGGTGTTATCAACTCCCCCAAACTTAGCATTTTGATTGTCCTCAATCAATATTTAAACTTTGTTTTGTGACGCTTCTTCTTGACCGGTATAGTTTTCAGACCATGGGTTGAGCGAGCATTGAGATGTCTCACAGAGAATGCGGCCCGACCACGAACAACAGACTTTATTTTCTCCTGCCTTATCTAAGCAAAAATTTTCTCTACAGCTTCAGCGAGACTTGGGTGCATGATTCGAAGTTAGCTTTCACACCAAACAGCTTTTGGGGGCAGAAAGTTGTGTGCTTGGGTAGGCTTAAGGCTTTTTGGGTTTTTCTTCTTGTTTTCCATCAGTCCATCCAGGTACGGGTCCGTTAGCAGGCGAGTGGTCCCTGCAGTCCAAGCCAGTTGGCTTTAGAGTAGTGATTTCACATCCTACGTACCACTGCCCCGGATCTACCATGCCTAAAGATGGGTGCTTTTGGGAAACAAGTGTGTATATGTATTTTTTTTCTTTTCATTTGGCACAACTCTCATGCTTTTATTCACTCTCATAAGGCTATTCTCTCTTTTTGGGATTTTTTTTGGGTAAGGGAAAACAAGAGGAATTTTTTTTGCTGTTTGGGCAGCTTTTTCCTTCTGCATACACGTCTCTTAGCTGTTGCAAGATTATTTTTCACAGTTTTTGGCGTGAAAAGTCATAGTCGTTTGTTGTTTGAGGTTGCATTATCAGAAAGACATAACAAAACTTGCATATCCTTAGGCACATAGAAAATAAACCGGTAAGAAGTCGTATCTGGTTTTTACTATATAGCGTCTTTGTACATATGTATGGAGACAAAAATAAGCAAAATTTTTCAAAATTTTTGTATGAGCATGTATATGTACATATGATATAGAAGAAGAACAAAAGAACAAAAAGGTGAAGTCTGAAAAATTTTTTAAAATTTTTATACCTCCCTCACTAATACATGGTACCCCCCCAAACTTACTCCACACTCTGTCCCAGAGTTATGAAGTAGATAAGGTAGGGTAATGTTTAACTCAGTGAGGGTTAAAAGCTATTGAGCGCGTCTGCGCCAGATAGAATCTCCCATACATATTCTCCTCATTTGTTGTTGTAGTTGATGTGGTGGAGTTGGTCAGGCGTCTCTTCATTTGATATCCATTCCAGGATGAAGATGTCGTAGTCGTTGGATAGAGGAATTTGTTGTGGATTGCGGTGGCAGAACTGGAGCTCGTGCCATTTGCTTGCTGCCGTATCCAGGAATGGTTGTATCTTTGTCGCCACCTCATCGTAGTATTTTCGTACTAAGCGCTCGAGGGATGTCAACGTTGCTGATGTACACTGCATCGGATGATCTTTGTTGCTGTCCGAGCTGTTGTAGAAAATTCACGCTCGTTGGCGAGTGTACATCGTCAGGAGCGTCCAGTGGTTGTAATGTAGGATGGGCAAGAAGATTGTACGTGGAACCTTATGCTCCAACTCTACCAGAAATGATTGCTTTGCTCCTATTTCATCGGCGAGGCAGATGTCGTTGAACAGTATTGGATGAGCAATGTATGCGTGTTCGAACTTCTATTGTAGTGTTTGGATGTAGGCGGCCGCCACAGATACAGCTAAGCATCCTCCATCTTTTACCATGTCCCTTAATTCATCGACCGGGATTATGACATTGCCTGCCTCGTAGATGACATCTGCCGGGGTAGAATCAGCCAACTTCAGAAGGATTTCGTTGACCTGCTCCTGCGTGAGTGTAGCGTACGAGAAGCGGTCAAAATTGTTGATCAATCCTTCAGGAGTTTCAGGCAAAGCAGGGTCTTCAAATCCATGCACTTCCCGCAGGATCTCTAACTGCTTGCCTGCCATGTAGGTGTCAGTTTCCATTTCTGCTTCTTTCTCTGGAGAGCTGCTGGGTTGTGAAGATTCACTTTCTAGGTCACTGTCCAGCAGCTTTTTAGGTACCCCCGCATCTTAGAAATAGTGCCTGTCTTTTATCAGCAGTAGTGCATATATGCTCCTGAGAATGTAGAAGTTTTGGCCTTGGAGGTGCCTCATGTATCCAAATATGTTAAGCAGCTCCATGGCGCGCAAGACGATGAAGGCGTTGTTTCCGCTTCCCTCTTCTGCTTGGATGGGGAAGTCTCAGATAGAAAAGAATTTCCAAACGCCGTTGTGATGTTTGACTCCTTGCTTTATATCTCATAGAAGACGCAGCGGTAGAAGCCTCATGTATTTGTCCTCCGGGCGACTAAAAATAAGCCTGGAGCGTGGCATCTCGTTGTTGTTGCAGCTCAGTAGCTGGACATTGTGGTTCTTGAGGTCTGCCACGCAGAGGAACCATACATTGTGGTGCTTGTACGGGGCCAACACCATGTTTGTTTTATGCTTTTTGATGTGTTGTAGCATGTTGGCCACCGTGATGGAGTCTGGTACTCCCATCATCAGTCTTCTTTCCAAGGTCGGGGTGGCGTTGTATATTGTTCTCCGACCTATCCCAGAGTTGGTGTTCTCTATCATTGCACCTTCTAGGACCCTAAACAGCTTCTTGCCGACGATGGCTGGCGAGCGGAACATGCTTCTGAGTGCTCCCCGTTGTACGGAGAAGTAGTCGTCGCTCCAGACGACGTCTTTTTCCTCTTCCTGCGATCTCAGGACCTTATTCAGCAATTTCTAGTCCCTGATCGACAGGTAGCCGATGGCCCTTCTGTCGAAGTCGGTCATTTTGAAGGAAGGTAGCTCTGACGGCACAGAGAACTTATCTGCCATCGAGCGTCTTCATCTGGGGGGTGCCTCTCATTGGCGGCGCAGATGCCCCCCCTTCTTCCTCTAATTCATCAGAAGAGTCCTCCCCAACGTTGATGTCTTTGTTGTCATCTTCATCTTCGTCCAGGGGGATTGAGGGAGCTGTTTCTTCCAGACCGTAGGAGCTCGCTTGTCCTGCTTGAGCTCTGTTGGTCGATCTTTGTGGCGTCCCTTCCTCGGACATTGTTGATGGCCCGCTGGAGGAGGAAGAGGATGATGATCTTGAGGATGCTGCTGACGAGGACCATGAAGAGCTTGAGCTAGGGGGCGATGGAGACCTTCTTGGCTGCCTTCAGCATGGATGGTCGTCTTCCCTGCTCATCCTCTCCTTGATCACGTCAAGGCGCTGGAGGGCTTGCTGAAGCGTCGCGTTGAGTGCCTCTAGTTGGCCAGGAAAGCAAACTAGAGTCAGCAGTTCCCTTTCCTGGCTATTCAGCCTCTGCTGGAAAAATGAAAACTTGTGGGTTAGCAAATTAAATGTAGTCGAGTGGCTCTCTGTTACCTCCCGCAAGTGGTCAAGCTCGTGCCCCAGCATTTTCCCGAGCGACGGAGGGGCTCCTATAGATCTCCCTCCCGTCCTTGCTATACTTCTCTCGTGTGAGCGTCTACCCGATGAGGTAGAACCGATCTCAATCATCCGCGAGGTAGATGTTGCTGGGTGAGGTGTCGGCACCCTTGTGGCCGTCACAGCCTCACCTTCTTGTCATGGTGGAGATGGTCGTGGTGTGGGTGGATGCTGCTCCACCACTACATTGTTGGCGATCTCTTCAGTAGCTGCTATAGGGGACACTTATGGTGGTTTCGGAGTTAGCTGTGCAGCCTCGAGCTCCATCTCTAGAATCTTGGAGAACACCCCATCACTAGCGTCCGGTCGTGCCTCATCTTCCTCCTCTAAAGTCACCGTAGAAGCTTCGGGAGTTGTGGCTGTCTCTTCCGCGACAGCTCCCTCCGGGGCCTACTTTGTTGTTTCTGCCCCAGTTCTCACGGCGACCTTGACGATCGTTGGTTCTTTTTCAGCCACGGCAGGTGTCATCATGATTGTGGCCGGTATGGTAGAAGCGACGACATCTATATCAACTGCTGTCGTCAGTGGCTCTGGAGTGGCGGTTGGCTCGACGAAGGTCGTTGGAGTTTTGTCCTGCCTTGGGTCGAGCGGGATTGGTTCTCCTCTCGCAACCGCACTTTCTTGAATTTTGGTGGTGGCGGCGTAAGCTGCTCCTACTGCCACAGATTCGATTTCTGCTGTGGTGAAGACCAGCTTTTCTGCGTCATAGGCGGCGCAATGAGGGAGTGGAAGGAGGGTGTTTGTCCTTGTGAACTTGTAGAAGTAGCTTCTCCCCTCCTTCTTTATAATGTTGGCTTTTATGATGTACTTGAGGTCGATCAACTCGTCGCCCTTGTCCTCGATAGATTGTGCGGCTCCCGTGGGTACCCAAGCCCAGCCGCGATCAGGTTGACGATGCCATCCATGCAGTATTCCTTGGTGGCATCTTTTATTGGGTGCATCCTATTCAGCAGAAACCACCCCAGGTTGATTACTCTGCCCTTCATCATGTGCCACATGACGTGGAGTTCTTCGGTGTAAATATTGTTGGACTCGTTCTTGCTGAACAACAAGCACGCCACCAGCTTGTGCACTATTCTCTAGAAACATGAGTGCACTGCCGCCACCTTGCTTCCCGGCTTGAACGACGACTCGCCGGTTAGCCTTTTCCATAGCTCCACGGGGTTGAACCCGTCTCCCTCGGTGATTCTCTCACCATTATTTAGCTGCTTCTTCTCCTCCTCGCTGGAACAGAAGATCTCATTGAGTAGCTTTTCGGAGATGACGTGCTCTGAGTTGTACAGCCGCCCTTGCAGTCTATCTGCTCCGCCATATTCTTCAACGTCCTCAGCAGAATTTTTCACCCGGCGGAGAGATGACATGAACTCCCTCGTGAGTTCGGTGTAGGAGGCAGAACGGATGAGGCAGATCTTCCTCAGTCCTTCCGCAGCGAGGACATTCTCCAACCTTTCAAAAATCCCCAATTGAATGAAGGATGACTGGTGGTAGAATCTGCTCAGCCTGTAAAGTTTAGTCACCAATTCTGAGTATCGGCGTCCATGTTCGTCATCTCTCGGCATTAACCTTCCTGGTGTGTGATCCAGGGGTTCTTCCGCTGCGGTTAGATTTGTGGTTGGAGCAGTCACTTCTCCTGTCCTTGTTATCTTTTCACCTGTTGATGGCCCCGCTGCCCCAGGATTCGGGCATTTCTGCCCAACCAATGTTGCTTCAACTGCGGCCTCGGTGTCGACTCTTCTGTCGTGTTCGTCAACTCGAATGATGGTTTGCTTTGTACGGGCCATCTCTGTTATCATTAAACAAGTTCATTGATCAATTAAATGTGTCGACATTAGGTAGGCAGAACTAAAAGTTGATACCGTCATTTAAGAGAAAAGTTGAATGCACGATAAAATTCGGCCCAATACAAAAATAACCCGACACCACTGTATCGGGCAATACAAAGCTTTCAAAGATGAAGGCCTGTTCCCGATACTGGATCTGGGTATCGCCTGTCAAAAGAACATCGATACAGAACTAGTCGATACGGAGAAAACTACGCATCAGGCTCGTCTCACAACATGGGTGTGTCGGGCGATACAGTCGCGAAAAACAAGGCGCCCAATATGGCCTTCCTGAAATAAAAACAATGTGTCGTCCGACAACAAAACAAGCGAGGCGGCACAAGGATGGGCGACACGGTTATCGCCCGATATGGCGTATCAGGCAAACGCGTGCTAAAGGCGAGTCGCGCGACACATGTGTCGGGCGATACAAGGAAATTAACCAAAATCGTTGGCCCGATACGTTATGCGATAGCAAGGTCATGTCGGGCAAGCCAGGACGATATGGCTGTCGGGCTATACCTTTGCTGTTTTCTTAAGCTTTCTGTGTGACACGAGAGCAGAAGAGGGTTGCGCGATACGGGAGAAAATGAAGGAAATCATAGGACAATACGGGTAGGTGAAAAAAGTAAAGGCAGTAGCCCGACATGGTAAAACCTCCGTACTATATATAGCAAACCAAGTCGGGGGTAAAAACGGGTAATTTTAGGGCGCGTGTCGGCCGTTGAGATAAGTCATTCCTGAGACGGGCAGTCCATTCGTCGAAATAAGGGTAATTACTCACGTTGCCCGACAGGGGTGCTCTCTGCCCGGGCATGTCATCCGTCATGGCTTTTGCGATGCCCGATAAAACTTTTGCCTGATATGGGCGCATTCTGTGCGCCGGTTGGGTTGCTGCCCGATATGAATCCTTCAGAACGAAATCTAGATGCAAAACTTAAAAACAAAGTGGGGAAAAAGTGGTCGATGAGTAAAACATCATTGGCCTAAGGTTAAGATCCCGGCCTCATATAGTATTACCCATCCAAGTTCATAAAACGGAGCGGTGGCCCATAAAATAGAAGAGTCAACGCATGTGGCGCATGCGCTAACTCGGGCCTTATTACAGTCCAAATGTTCATAAAGTTTGTCTTGCACGAAAGTAAATAACATCCTATTCTAGGATAATTAAAAGCTCGAGTTGCCTCCCAAGGAGCACTGCAGTTTGCATCGCTAGCTCGACTGTTCTAGGTTCTTCACTTTTAGCCTCCAGCATCATCCATATCTTGCAACTCGATCTCTGTCTTCCTTGATCATAGCCCTACCTTTTTGGCAGTTTCGGTGATGGAAGGTATTTTTCCCGAGGGATTCTTTATCAGTTCGGCCATTTGAGCTAATTGCTGATCAATCTGGCGTTGATGCGTCTGCATATCCACCATTTGAACTTGCAGTGAGTTCAGAACCCCCGAATTTGAAAGCGCACTTTGCGCTAGCTGGTTATTAATTGTATCCTGTCTTTTTACAAAATCAAACAATTGTCCAACCACATCTGATTGGTTTGAAACCTTGTCTTATCCCTGCTCTTTGGCTTGACCTTGGTATTTAACTTGTCCTTGGGAATCTCCTTTGTTTGACTGGAAGGAGGTGTTTTTGGTGAACTGATTCTGTCCTCCCCTTTTCTCGAAAGCTTGAGGTGGTTTGGAGGAGTTATGCAGCTGATGCGAGTTTTCAGTTGCATCCTTGTTGCCATAACTGAAACCAGGATGGTCTGGCCTTTTGAAATTTACAAAAGAGACGTTCTCAGTCTCCTCAGCCTCAGATTCAGTATCACTCGATGTGTCAGGTCGGGTGTAGATGCAATTATCTACCCCGTGTCCACCCTCTCCAAAGGTGACACACTTCATGACCTTCTCGATCTGCTTCTTCCCTTTTCCACCGGATTCTTTTAGCTGCTTTACATCAGTTGATATCCTCTGGATTTGAGAGGTGATAGTCTCTAGAGCCTTAGATTCAAGAGAAGGTCCTTCACTAGCCTTCTTAGCTTGCCCCCTGTCAGATCTATCATAGTCAGTGCCGGCTTGCAGCTCGACCATATTCTTGATTATCTTCTCAGACCTGCTCGACTTCTTCCCTAGAAAGTCACTTCCTGTTGTTGCATTCAGTGAAACCCTTTCCTCAGGGGTTAGACCGTTGTAAAAGGTAGTTATCAAGAAAACTTTCTTGTAGTTGTGATGAGGGCAGTCCCTCTGATATTCCTTATATCTCTCTCAAGCATCATGGAGGTTCTCGCTTGGCTTTTGCATGAAAGATGTAATCCTTTGTCTGTTTCAGACAATCTTCTCAGTATGATAGAACTTGTTCACGAAGGAATCTGCCAGTGCACTCCATCCGTTTAGAGCTTGGTGGGGCAGCCCCAGATACCATGATAGAGCCTTATCTTCCAAAGAAAAGATGAAGCCCTTGCAATAGATTACCTCCTGGGGAACTCCCCGCATCTTGATGGTGTCACAGATGTTTTTGAAAGCATCCAAGTGGTGATAGGGATTGTCATTTTTAGAACTTCCTCTAAAGCTTTTGTTTTGAATCATGGAGATGACTGATGGCTTGAGCTCGAAATTAGTGGCGTTGAATCGTGGAATGATGACAGGGCATCTGGAATTGTTAGCCTTTGTGGAAGCTAACTCCCTTAGAGTCTTTTCTTCTTCTTCTGAATCATCACTATCGCTGCCTCCCTGGCACTGTTCTTAATTATTTTGATTTCTTCTATGCCTCTGGTGATGACGACGTCTATCACGATGATGGTCTTCCTTGAACTGCTCCATTTCTGGATCTTCAGGTTGATCATTGCCATCGTAGTGGTCGTTGTCTTCAGGTAGGGCGAATGAGGTCTAGCCTTCCCTTGTCGTTCACCTTCAGAAAGAGGTTGTTCAACGCGATGCGGCATGTTTGATGGTGTCGGTGCTCAGTTGAGCAGAATTGCTTTCTTCTAAGTACCTGAATATCATGTAAAAATCAAGTTAGAAAATCTGTTATTAATAATACGAATTATTCATTTCAGGTAAGAATAATAATAAGAAAGGAAAAAGAGAGTGTTGTCAAGCTCATTTCTAAGCTTGAGGCACTGGAGTGTAGTTAGTGGATTTGGGTTCGTCAACAGTACCGTTTTGCCTTGTCCCCGGCAACGGCACCAAAAAGTTGACCGGCCTAAATCGCACGTCCGAAAAGTGGAGGCGGATTTGAAGTAGTCGGACTTTTAAATTTATAACCTGAAACCTTCTAGGCCCCCGCAACTTTGTTTACGGGGTCGAAGTAGATATACGGGGTCGAACAGAGGGACAAGGGTGGTAATGTTGAGAACGCGGAATCGACACGTTACACTCTGGTAAGGATAAGGAGATGATAAAAGTTCCCCAAAGGGAACAACAGGCTAAGATCAATAAAACAGAAGAAGTCTATCTCCAACTGGAGTTATGAGGAAAAATTAGGTTTTAAGCATTTATCGGTTTTTAGGGATTTCGTGCAACGGAAATAGAGAGATAATACTATTGTTTTAGCAAGGAACGAAGGAGAATACTTCGGTAAAACAAGAGGCAGCAGAAAATATCATGTACCCCTCCTCTCGAAGCGGGTACCTCTAACTAAGTGTCAACACCCCTCTCGAGGTTGTTGGACTTAAGTTAGAGTGGAAAGGTTACTACAGCAACTCCGATCCTGGGCACTCTCGTACTCTAGTATCGGACCAAACACTAGAGCCACAACACCTCTCTCGAGGCTGTTGCAATGGGAAAACACGATTCGGTAGCTAATCAAAATGCGATCCAAGCATACAAGCTAGAGTTCAGATGTTAAACATAGCAATCATCCAACAAAAGGGACCAAACATAAAGCAGCAGATAATTAAACTCTTCTAATTCCATTAACATATAAGGGTATGATTACATTGCATAAGTAAAGGAAGTAAATGATTGAAATAAGCAAAGATAAGCGCCGCCTTCTTGATTTAGAAGGGTGACAGACAGCAGCAGACTCTCCAGCCCGATACTGGGCAGGGGCCTTGCCCGATACACCCGTGTCAGGCATCATACCCTCTCGGACGACACGTTGTGACTCCGGACGTATCGTGCGGGGCGCCCTCACCCGATACGATCGTGTTGGGTGGCACCCTCTCGGGCGACACGTCGTGACTGGCAATACATATCGGGGTTCGATATCGTGACGGGTTAGATTGTTGCTTCCAGTATTGGGCACTCTTGTCGGTCGATATCGGCCTGCAGCGGTGCTCGGGACGACCTTAAGTGAACCATTCCCTCCCTCTCGGAATGGGGAAGTGCTCACCTAGGATCGCCCGTCACACCTCTGAGGCACGATATGCTAGCTCCATATGCTTTCCTTAGCTAGCTCTTGGTGGTTCTGACCCATCCCATCGGAGTCATGTAGCTGCTATTTATAGGCAGCGGTTGGGAGAAGTTTATGGTGCTCCAGACGCCACGTGTTCATCCTTCAGCTCCTTTATTGCGGCTTCAGGGACGCCCGATATGTATATCGCCCGACACAAGGATGTCGGGCTGTCAGTCATCGTGACGAGTGGCGCCTGCCGGTGGGTAGCATGGCGTGTCACTCGTTCATTTCTTCTTGCGCGGCGAGCCCGGTTCCCTGTCAGGTAAATGGCGTGTCACTCGTTCATTTCTTCTTGCGCGGCATCCTTGTATCACGCGGTATGGTATCTCGCACCCGTGTCGGGCAGCGAGCGTATTAGGCAACCGGTTGGTAAGAATGCCGATTTAGGTGGAACACGTTCATGGGTCGGGACAGGCCTTTTTGCTGCTAAATGAGTTCAAAACCGAGGAAAACTCTACAAAAGATGATAAAATTGAGTTAATAGCGTAGCGTGGCCTGTTTATTCAAAAACATGACAAAAGAGAGAGGAAAACAGTTAAAAATGGCAGTTTTGATAACAAAATAAGGGCCAAAAACATCACAAAATTTGGTGTTATCAGTGTTGGACACATTGATTGGAGTATCAGATTGATTGAAACTGCAATTGACTGATTCTGCACAATCTGCACTCCCAACTGATCGGCTCATGTGATGAACTGATCGGCTCAACTTGGTGAACCGATCGTCTCAGGTGGTGAATCTATCGGCTCATAGATAGGGTGAAACAATTACTTCAAGTGTTGAAACGATCGGTTCAACTGAAGCAACCGAGCAAGTTGGGAAAGTAGGATTGGTGAGAAATTTCCTTTCGTTTCACTTGCCCAATTTGATTGGAACAAGGATTGGTATTTGATACCAATTAGAAACAAAAAGATGGAAAGACAATCGGGAACTGACCAGGACCACGAACCGACCGGTTCAGAAGTGAACTGATCGTTTCATGGGTCCCAACCGATTGGTTGAGGTGTCAACCGACCGGTTAAGGTCCCCAACCGACTGTTTCATTTCTGAAACGATCGGTTCAGGTTGCACAGTTGGTTGTTTTTGTGGAAAATCTCGAACCCTTTTACTCCTACTTTAGTCCCCCATTGCCCGGGATAGAGAACCATGTCCCATGACCCTCCTATATATAGGGGTATTGGGGGCTTCTCAAAGAACAACTCAGTGCAACCAGTTGCTCTGTAAAGTTGTCGTTCTCTCTGGTTTTGGTAACCGAGAGAGCCCGAGCAAGTGCTACCCGATAAGGGAGGCACAGCAAGGGAAAGACAACTGCAGAAAGTGACTGGTGGCAGGAGAGTGTGTCAGTGACTAGTACGCTGACAGGAGGGTGCGACTCCTTCCAATTCCTTGTGGGACAAGGAGATTGGAGTTCCAGGTGGTCTGTGTGGACTACTTTAGAGGTGGGAGATTTCTGCCACTGAGAGGACAGTTGTCAATCCCGACAGTCCCAGTGAGGCCAGGAGTTGTCAGTCCCAGTGCGACCAGAAGTTGCACAGACACCGTCCAAGACCGGAGGTGGAGACCACGCAAGCCGCGAGGTATTGTCGCCAAGCAAGCCTCGGGACAAGGTATGATTCCACAAACCATCCCTTTCCTATTGTATAGACGTTGACGCGTTTCCTTGTTCTGGGTTTGGGGAGGAGAAAAAATTTTGTTTCCACTGCCTTCTCTGCCTCCCCTAAAACCCAACAGACTAACCATTCCACATATTGGTGTCTAATGCTTCTAATTGAGTGTTTTCAGATTAGGTATAGACACACTCCAAATTCACTAACTTGCGCATATCAAATTGGAGAAAAAACAAGACAAAGTCAATACAAGTGCATGTTTTTGTAATATGATGTAAATCCATTAGAATCATGTTATAAATCACTTGTAATGATTGTATGACTTGTAATTAAGCTTAGAAAAAAAAATCAGGAGCACTTAGATCGAATTTTTAAGCACTCAAAAGCCATTTTCCAAAATTCACATCAGGTTGTTCATCGGTCGAGTTGCAAACTCGACCGATCCTGATTGGATCTTGAAAATGACTTTTGATCGATCAAGTTTACACTTCACAGAACTCGACCGATGGAGTACCTGACTAATTTGATTTTCATTGGTCGGTCAAGTTTCCCCAAGACAAACTTGACCGATGGTCTGAATATCACCTTTGTCTTTTACTCTATCGGTCGAGTTACCCTTATAGGAACTCGACCGATTGCACTGTACGGAAAAGTGCAGAAAAGTGCTTCTAGCCGTTGTGGAGTTGCAATAAGTGAAAATATATCTGTTGCAAGGCACAAAATGGCTAGTTTTTGGCCCCAAGTGTTCCCAAAGTCTTCTAGGCATCCTCAACTATAAATAGGACCCCTTGGGCTTCATTCCAAGGTTGAGCATTCAATCCAAGCTCTATGAAGATCCCTATTCTATAGTTGAGTGATCCTACAACCTCCTCTCTCTATCTAAGATTAATCACTTTCTACATCCATTAAAGTGAGTATGATATTTGTAAGAGAGTTCATCCTACATGTATATCTTATAAGGCTCTCACTTCCACCTCCTCCCTATCTCTCATTTCAACCATGAAGATGAAGGTTCTCTCTCTTAGCTAAGGGAGGTGAAGAAGAACAAGGGAAGGCGTCCCTTGGTGAAGATCAAGGTTGAAGACTTGGAGAAAGAATGGGTAAGCCCTTGATGAAGGCAGAAGACTCCTTGCTCAAGTGGGTAAGTCCTTGGTGGAAGCTTCTCCGAGTGAAGGTGAAGTCAAAGGTGGAAGATCCAAGAAGAGTGGGTAATCCCTGCAAGGCTGAAGACTTGTGCAAGAGTAGGTAAGTCCTTGGAAGAAGGCGGAAGACTCCTTGCAAAGTGGGTAAGTCCTTGGTAAGGTTGAAGACTCTTTGTATAGGATAGGTAAGTCCTTTGGTGATCATGTATTGTATCTCTTAAAATGAATATAATTGTAACATCCCTGATTTGGGTTATACTTTAACCCTAGGTTTTTTTATTAAGAAAGGTTATTAAATGCTTAATCTCATCTTGTAAAAAGTAATTAGGCCTCAAGAGGAACTTATGTTGCAATTCTAGTCCTTTTTGAACATTTTTTAATTCAATGTTTTGTTTGTTTTGGACTAAAGTGAAAATTACCCAAGTTGAGGGGTTTAAGTGCAATTGTGCATGATAATATGTTCATCATGTGTTGAAGCATCATGAGAGCGAAAATGATGTTGAGGTATGGCTTATGGAAGCCTGGTACTAACAAAGAGCTGATAAAGCAATGTATGTGCATGAAAACCTAGTTTTGGTGTAATGTGCAATTTACCCAAACCCTAGGGTTATATATGTAATTTACCACTTCAATAAGGTCCCTAATGTTTCTTGGCATCATGTAGAGCAAAGAAAATGAGAGGGGCGCCTCATTTGAATTAAGTTGGAGGAGAGAGAATCTTGATATTAAAATAATCATGATTAATGCCTAATTGAAACCCTAATTCAATTTTGGGAAAAAATAAATGTATTAATTAAAGGGCCTTCAACCAAAATTAAAATGGTTGGATTCAGATGTGTGTGGACATCCTTGATCCTTGCAAGGACCACGAAAATATCCAAAGGAATGGATAACTCACTCTCAATTTTATAAGAAAAAGAAATATCCACTCACATGGATATTAATATTATATGATTTAAGGTGCTTGATTTTCTTTTCTTTAAATCATGGATAATTGAGAGGAATTGGAGGAAAACAAGATAGCCTCGTCCCTAAGGAAGTTTAGGGGGAAGAGGCGGCCACATTTTTGGGATTAAATGGATTTTTGCAAAGTATATTCTCTCCCATTGAATTTTTATAAAAGGACCTTTTACAAGCCAAATGAAAGGCTTTTTCGACCCCACTTCTTCTCCTTTCTTGGTAAACGACCAAGGGAGCTTTGGAGGGTTAGGATGACGACCCCCAACCTTTTGGTAAGGTTCTTGATCCATTTCACCTTGATTCCATGGTGGAAATCGAAAATAAATTATGGTTCCTATTTCGATCTCCTCTTCAATTCTAACCATTCCTTTTCACTCAAACCTTGAGGACGAGCCTTGGAATGGTGAAAGGAGTTGCATCCACCATTTTTGTCATGGACATGGAGCTTTGGAGCTCAATATAACTTGAACCCTTGATTTTGTTATTGCATTCAATTCCTTATCAAATAATGATCATTTCTACATTTACAATAATTGATTTGGTTGATGGATGCAATCACCATGGAAACCACAGCATGTTTCGTGAGTTTAGAGGTTGAAGATGATAAGCACACATCTCTACAAATATCTAAGGCAAACGGTCTTGTTTGAGTTGCTCAAACGGTTTCCCAAACCGTTTGGGAGCAAACGGTTTCAAACCGTTTAGAAGCAAACGGTTTCACTAAACCGCATGAGACCAAACGGTTTCAGACCGTTTGGTGGTGTTGACCAGGTTTGACCATTTGGAGATATGTTTAAAATGATCTAGGTTAATGACCCATCAATTATGATTGGTTAGTTCCAATTGGTTCATGAGTTGAAGGTCAATCAATCACCAAAACCCTAATCGGGTTAAGTGCTGATTTCCAAGTTGATTGAGTTTGAAACTTGGGTTGATTGACCCAAATGGTTTCAAGACCATTTGGGGATCACCCAAACGGTCTCAAGGCCGTTTGGGGGTCACCCAAGACCGTTTGTAAGTATAGGGTTGAGTATGGTTAAGCAATTGAAGATCCAAAGATACTAAGTTGGAGTGTAATCAATTGCTGATTTGGTGATAAATCCAATGATCCAAACCCTAATTGGTTGACTTGGATTTTGATGTTAACATGGGAAAACGGTCTCAAGACCGTTTGGTGGTCATCCAAACGACCTCAAGACCATTTGGGGTCAAGTCATGTTCAATTTGGATGATGGTTCAATGGTTTCAAAGTAACTAATCTTACATTGATTAGTATTGAAGGATCATCGATTCCAAACCCTAATTCAATTGATTCAAACCCTAATTGATGACTAATTGAGGGTCAATTGATGATCAAATCAGTTGAAGGTTGACCTATTAAACTCAATTGAAGTATGATGATAGGTCCAATTGATGATTGGTTCCATGAATTCAATGATTGAAGGAATCAACATTGGAAACCCTAATTCAATTTGATTGGTTGAGACCATATTTGGTCCATGCGGTTTTGAGGAGGTTTGGACCAAATGGTCTCAAGACCGTTTGAGTCCAAACGGTCTCAAGACCGTTTGGGACCAAACGATCCCAAACCGTTTGTGCCCATGCGGTTTCAAAAGTCAAACTTGGGCAAACGGTTTTCACCTCCTACTTTAGCAAACGGTCTAGAGTGTGCAACTTTACCAAACGGTTTCAAACTATTTGAACTTTGAAAGACCAAGACTGTTTGGGGCTCAAGTAGTCAAGGTTGATTTAGGATTCAATTGGTTAATCCACTTGGACACCTATTGTAATTGAAGATTTAATTGATCAATTCAATTGGATACCTTATGTAATTGAGGTCCAATGTGATTGAATCTCTTGAGAATTAAGATGATGAATGATCCATTGATCCAATGATGATTAGTAATGATAATCAATGAAGGTACAAAGGTTGAAACCCTAATAGTACCTAAGTTATTAGTGCCAATTAAGGGATGAACCCTAATTGAGATAGGATCAATGACTTGGTACACTATGTCATTCATAGTTGTATGTACTTGATTGAAGGGATGATATGACCTAACCAAGTTGAGAAGATGTTAGCATGAATTCATAACATGAATATGATTCATGTGGTGATTAAGGGTATGATCCTTAAGTAGAGAGATCATGAAACCCTAATCATGAACATAAACCCTAATTAACAGGGCTATTGAAGTTCTAACCCTAATTGAGGGCAATTATAAATGTAACCCTAATCCAAGGTAAGGATGTAACCCTAATCTAGGGTAATTATGTGTGAAACTCCAATTTATGGAAATGATATGTAAAAGCCTAATTGGGTTAAATAGTGAATCTCTAATAATGGACAATTGAATGAAATCCTAATGGAGATGAATAGTAAACCCAAATTGTGGGAAACTATGGTGGAAACCCTAGTTGAGGGTGATTCCATGTGAAACCCTAGTTAAGGGTGATTCCATGAGAAACCCTAGTTGAGGGTGATTCCATGAGAAACCCTAACTAAGTATTAACACCACATGATGTTCTAATGCCATGTTGTGATGAGAGGCCCTAAGAAGGGTGAAGGTATATGAGACTCTAATGTGAAGTCATAATGCATAAAGCCCTAATCCTGGGCAATGCGACAATGAATCATAATCCTAATTTTAAATAAGGATACAAGGAAACCCTAATGATGAGATAAAAGGAATTACCTTGTAAAGGTGAAACATTTCATGTGGTTGATTATATGCAACCTAATTGTAAGTAATGTCTTTACCATTAGACAAGTCCATATCATTAAAGATAGTTGGACAATTCTAATGTGTGGCCTATGAATTATATGCTAAAGGTGAGTGATTAGTGATGGAATGTATTAAGAAGGGAAATACCTTAATACACGACAAGATGGCTAATTCAAGAGATTCTGAAATGATGAGAAAGTGATACATCAAGATATGATAGTTATCACATTCAGCACTTCAGTGTTTATATACCTTGATACACTTCAAATCCAATATAATTGGGTAAGAAACATATGAAGTGTGTTATGCAACTATTACAATGAAATGTAATGAGTTGTTGCACTTTGATGAATGTTAATTAATGTACCTTGAGAATGGGGTTAAGCCCAAATGATGAGTATGATGTAGTCATACCATGATGAGGATGAGAAATGAACTCATACCTTGAATTGATGATCATTAATGCTAAATGATGAGAGTAATAATGTTGAATAATCATTTATGATATCTTTGAATGCCCCAGAGGTATGGAATAATGAATTGAGGTTTGGATAGATTATATAATCATGAAACCCTAATTAATGAGAAATGGGGAACCCTAACCCTAATTTTGGGTAAAGGGAATGAAAAGCCCTATTTGATAGTAAACCCTAATTCCTGGGAAAGGAATAATTGTGTTACTATTGTATCACATGATGTGATGAATATCTTGTATGACTGTGATCATACCTAATAACCATACAGATATTATGAGATGATGAATATAGCCAGGTTTGAGCTATGACATTTATATAATAAATGTTGATTGGCCTTTTGTGCCTTGATGTTGTTGTTGCTTAATAAAAGTAGCAATGTGCATGGACTTTTATGAGTCATATGAGTAAGTTGTTACCTAGAAAGAGGTGACAAGATATTTCATGGCCTTGTGAGCCAGGTGTAATGCTTGTGTAACAAGTATCATGAATGCCTTGGTCATATGACCTGAAGGTGATAGTTACCTAATAAATGGTAATGGTACTCAATGATGAGTTAAGGGTTTGAATACCCAGAACCATATGATTATGGTGATGAGAATGTGAAGGGATGAGAATTCCCAGTTTTGAAATGAGGTACTGAGTTCCCAAGGTCTTTGAAAGACTGATAAGTATCTGATGAAAGTAGTACATGTCTCTTTATAGCATTGTTGTAATAAGTCTTGTTTGAGAACTTGGCTGATGCTAAAAGAATATGAAAATGTACTTAATTAATCAAGTGAAATCTTTTCATGTAGAAGCCCTGACCATAGATCCATCATCGTCAGGAATAGGTGATGGTGAAACGGGTGCTCCGCGGCAAAACCCAGAACGCATATTTTGAATATGTGGGGGTAAATGGGCAAAAAATATACTTACGTCCGGTGAAGTGATTTGAGGAAAGGTAAACATCAAACCTCTCAATCCTTCATGTCTCCAGGATGGATGTATCACAAATCTCCCCATGATTGGGATAGATGTTGTACACATCTCCAAATAATATTTTATGTCGGTTCGATGAGATAAACATTAAATCTCTCGATGGCCGATGAGAGTGCAGTTGACGTTGTAACTCTATAGCGAAGTTCCAGTATACCCTGGAAAGCTATCTTAAGCAGTTAACACAGTCCTACTTGTTGTCTTGCACTGACCAGGATGTGTGAGGTCATGGGAATTTGGCTCTTCCATTGACCTATGTATGGTACCGATTTTGACTTCACAGTGGTCAGTTGGAGTATGAGCGGTATACCTCATCTCCTCAGGGCATAAGTGTGTTTGTAAAATGAAATCAGTTGTATAGCATGTTTGCTTAAGGATTGAATACGGAAATTCATTGGCTGATGTTACATTTCTGTTATATATATGTAGTTCATTGATGTTATCCATATCTGTTTGTATTCATTACAAGTAGATAAATGAACTATGATTCTACCATGTGTAGATGTAATGTTCTCCTTGGGAAAGGAGATTACTTCACTTTGCTCATACAAGTGACTTACCTACTGTTGATTATATATATAAATCCTTATGCTCAGTTTATTTTAATAAGTTGCTATAACAATGTTTTGGGGGAGAGTTATATCTCCCGCTGGGGCAATTTACAATTGTCTCACCCCCGTGGGATCCAACTTTTTAGGTGAACGCAGACAAAGAAGCAGAATCCCATTGCATGGAATGGACAGCAGCAGTAACAACAGGGACAACGGTGAGATCTCAGGTGGAGATATTGTTTGTCAAGTTATGTAGTTAGAAAGTCCTATGTGTCGTCTCTGTACTCTCAGGTCCTCGGAGTTTTTAGTCAGTGTTTTTATGAATCGATCTAAGGTTTTGGCTTGATGCCTCAAGATTCGTACATTGTCTGTATATAATGTTTATAAGCCAGTTGATGATGTAGTCTCTGAAAAGATATGGTACAGGTTATGTACGTTTGAACCAGAATGTAAATGTTATACAATGGTTCTTGATGGGAAAGATTTCGTATGTATGGATCGCTTTGCAAAAAGTTTTAATTTTTAGTGATTTTCAGTAATCCGCTGCAAATAATTTGCTTCCGCTTAAGTTAAACTTGTTTTTGTGAGTTGGATGCAACAAATTAGTGGTATCAGAGCTCTAGGTTCGTTGAGTCTACAGAGACATAGGACTAAGGTAGTAGAGTCTGTTCTGGTGTCATCCAGTATATCTGATAGTGTCTTTTGCTCGTATAAGAGAAGAAGAACTTAAAGATGACTGGGTCACATGAGGAGGTTGCTGCTGAAAGCAGCAATGTTGCACCAAGAAGAGGTGCATGGGAGCAGGCAAGAGAGAGATAATTGCCTGATAATCCCCTAGTTGATCCATCTATAATAAGAAAATCCTTCTTTAAGTATTACTGTTGGAGAACTTAGGGCAACAGTAATGTATATAGTGGATCAAGCTTTGGCAGTGTAACCTAGATTACCAGCCCCAATGATGATGTTTTAGATATCAACAGGATTTGTGATTAGCATCAGCTGGTTGAAGCAAAAGGAAATGATGAATTTCTAGACTTAAATTGAGTCTGTGCTCAACCTTAGCTTGTGGAATCAATCTTTGAGGCAGAGTTAGCCTGAGGCAGTGAATAATCCATGAATTATGACAAGTTAGATAAGATAATGTCATTCAAATATGTCATTTTATGAATTCTTGGATTAACTGAGAAAGGAATTGATTGAATTTTCCTTGATTAGTCCTGTGAGGACTTATGTTTTACATAGTAAAACATTACAAATGTTTTATGTTGTTCTTACCTCTATAAGAAAATATGAGGTATAGAAGAGATGCCTGGATAAAATCCAGGGATATTAAGCCTTATGCTTGTGATAATATGAAAAGAAGGAGTATGATAGCATACAAAGTGCATACCACTTAATCTCAGTATTTATATACCTTGGCTAGGTATACAACTATTGATGATAAAGTGGGTATGGAAACTCTTAGATTGTTGTCTTTTTTATTGCTCTTATCAAGTAGTCATTCTGAGACAATCTAATGAGTAACATGAATCAGAAATATGGAATGAATAAATGTGTCATATCTTGTGCATAAGAAAGAGAAGTCTGAGATAATCTCAGATGAGCATGTTGTATGAGGAACTAAAAGTGTACTCCTCATAAGATAAGAATAAGAATAAGGGAGATGAACCATGTTCAATAATGTTGTAAGCATAATAAAGATCTTTCCCATAATGAGGAAATGGGAAATGTGATGAGATCATAAAATGATCATAAACATGCTAGATAATAATAAAGAAAGGGATAATGACATGCAACCATCCTAATAAATTCCTATGCTGAAGGCAAGGAACCTAGGATGAGACAAAGAGTAAATGGTTCATGAATAGTTGAAAATACATGAATTAATAAGAGGAATATGAATCCTTGTTTTCTTTCCTTTCAGGGACATGGCAATCAAGTGGGCCTTAGGACACTTGATGTGTATAAGATAAAAATGTTCATGTGATGGATACTTAGAAAAGTATCAGTTTATCTTGGACATTAGTTCCAAGATGAGGACATATGTAACAATCAATGTTCCAAGATGAAAGGAAGAGAAATATGTGATGTGTTTTCAACACATGTGATAGATACCAAAGAGAAAGATTCTGGTATCTGAGAATTATCAGATGGTTTGGGTTGGCTACCTAGAGTGGTCAACTATGAAATTAGTCTGATTATATAAAATGATATGAACATCATATGTTAGGGGTTTATGCTTTGCATAAACCTAATATTAATAAAGAATGTATGATGTCTCTCTGAATAAGAAAAGTGTTTCTTGACACAAAATTGACTCCATAGTCAATGATGAGGAACAGTGGAGCATGTGCCTTGTGTGTTGATTCTATGAGAATCTTGTATGGAAACACTTTGTGCTTATCAAAGTTTTATGGTGTCTCCACAATAAGGAGATGTTATGTGAAGACTAGATAATATGATGAATGAAATACATATGTCTTCCTTTATCTGGGATTTCGAGGACAAAATCCTTGTTAGGGGTTTATAATTGTAACATCCCTGATCTGGGTTATACTTTAACCCTAGGTGTTTTGATTAAGAAAGGTGATTAAATGCTTAATCTCATCTTGTGAAAAGTAATTAGGCCTCAAGAGTAACTTATGTTGCAATTCTAGTCCTTTTTGAACATTGTTGAAATCAATGTTTTGTTTGTTTTGGACTAAAGTGCAAATTACCCAAGTTGAGGGGTTTAAGTGAAATTGTTCATGATAATATGTTCTTCATGTGTTGAAGCATCATGAGAGTAAAAATGATGCTGAGGTATGGCTTATGGAAGCTTGGTACTAAGAAAGAGCTGATAAAGCAATGTATGTGCATGAAAACCTAGTTTTGGTGTAATGTGCAATTTACCCAAAACCTAGGGTGAAATATGTAATTTACCACTTCAATAAGGTCCCTAATGTTTCTTGGCATCCTTTAGAGCAAAGAAAATGAGAGGGGCGCCTCATTTGAATTAAATTGGAAGAGAGAGAATCTTGATATTAAAATAATCAAGATTAATGCCTAATTGAAACCCTAATTCGATTTTGGGAAAAAATAAATGTATTAATTAAAGGTCCTTCAACCAAAATTAAAATGGTTGGATTTAGATGTGTGTGGACATCCTTGAGCCTTTCAAGGACCACGAAAATATCCAAAGGAATGGATAACTCACTCTCAATTTTATAAGAAAAAGAAATATCCACTCACATATGGATATTAATATTATATGATTTAAGGTGCTTGATTTGCTTTTCTTTAAATCATGGATAATTGAGAGGAATTGGAGGCAAACAAGATAGACTCATCCCTAAGGAAGTTGAGGGGGAAGAGGCGGCCACATTTTTGGGATTAAATGGATTTTTGCAAAGTATATTCTCTCTCATTGAATTTTTATAAAAGGACCTTTTACAAGCCAAATGAAAGGATTTTTCGACCCCACTTCTTCTCCTTCTTGGGAAACGACCAAGGGAGATTGGGAGGGTCAGGATGAAGACCCCCAACCTGTTGGTAAGGTTCTTGACCCATTTCATCTTGATTCCATGGTGGAAATCAAAAATAAATTATGGATTTCTTCCTATTTCGATCTCCTCTTCAATTCTAACCATTCCTTTTCACTCAAACCTTGAGGATGAGCCTTGTAATGGTGAAAGGAGTTGCATTCACCATTGTTGCCGTGGACATGGAGCTTTGGAGCTCAATTGGAGGCGGGTTTTATAACTTGAACCCTTGATTTTGTTATTGCATCCAATTCCTTATCAAATAATGATCATTTCTACATTTACAATGATTGATTTGGTTGATGGATGCAATCACCATGGAAACCACAGTAGCTTTCGTGAGTTTAGAGTTTGAAGATTATAAGCACACATCTCTACAAATATCTAAGGCAAACGGTCTTGTTTGAGTTGCTCAAACGGTTTCCCAAACCGTTTGGGAGCAAACAGTTTCAAACCGTTTAGAAGCAAACGGTTTCATTAAACCACATGAGACCAAACGGTTTCAGACCGTTTGGTGGTGTTGACCAGGGTTGACCATTTGGAGATATGTTGAAAATGATCTAGGTTAATGGCCTATCAATTATGATTGGTTAGTTCCAATTGGTTCATGAGTTGAAGGTCAATCAATCACCAAAACCCTAATCGGGTTAAGTGCTGATTTCCAAGTTGATTGAGTTTGAAACTTGGGTTGATTGACCCAAACGGTTTCAATACCGATTGGGGATCACCCAAATGGTCTCAAGACTGTTTGGGGGTCACCCAAGACCGTTTGGAAGTCTAGGGTTGAGTATGGTTAAGCAATTGAAGATCCAAAGATACTAAGTTGGAGTGTAATCAATTGCTGATTTGGTGATAAATCCAATGATCCAAACCCTAATTGGTTGACTTGGATTTTGATGTTAACATGGGAAAACGGTCTCAAGACTGTTTGGTGGTCATCCAAACGACCTCAAGACCGTTTGGGGTCAGGTCATGTTCAATTTGGATGATGGTTCAATGGTTTCAAAGTAACTAATCTTACATTGATTAGTATTGAAGGATCATCGATTCCAAACCCTAATTCAATTGATTCAAACCCTAATTGATGACTAATTGAGGGTCAATTGAGGGTCAAATCAGTTGAAGGTTGACCTATTAAACTCAATTGAAGTATGATGATATGTCCAATTGATGATTGGTTCCATGAATTCAATGATTGAAGGAATCAACATTGGAAACCCTAATTCAATTTGATTGGTTGAGACCATATTTGGTCCATGCGGTTTTGAGTAGGTTTGGACCAAACGGTCTCAATACCATTTGAGACCAAACAATCCCAAACTGTTTGTGCCCATGCGGTTTCAAAAGTCAAACTTGGGCAAACGGCCTTCACCTCCTACTTTAGCAAACGGTCTAGAGTGTGCAACTTTACCAAACGGTTTCAAACCATTTGAACTTTGAAAGACCAAGACCATTTGGGGCTCAAGTAGTCAAGGTTGATTGAGGATTCAACTGGTTAATCCACTTGGACACCTATTGTAATTGAAGATTCAATTGATCAATTCAATTGGATACCTTATGTAATTGAGGTCCAATGTGATTGAATCTCTTGAGAATTAAGATGATGAATGATCCATTGATCCAATGATGATTAGTAATGATAATAAATGAAGGTACAAAGGTTGAAACCCTAATAGTACCTAAGTGATTAGTGCCAATTAAGGGATGAACCCTAATTGAGATAGGATCAATGACTTGGTACACTATGTCATTCATAGTTGTATGTACTTGATTGAAGGGATGATATGACCTAACCAAGTTGAGAAGATGTTAGAACCAGAATGTAAATGTTATACAATGTTTCTTGATGGAAAAGATTTCTTATGTATGGATCGCTTTGCAAAAAGTTTTAATTTTTAGTGATTTTTAGTAATCCGCTGCAAATAATTCGCTTCTTCTTAAGTTAAACTTGTTTTTGTGAGTTGGATGCCACAATAATGAAGGTGCAAGGTTAAGAAATCCTAGAGGTTGACCTCTCTAGGTAGTGGACTGACTCACTTCTAGTTTGAAGTGTGAAACCACTCTAAATAGCTTGTCAATTGGTGTATGTTCAAACTCTCTCTCCCTTGTTATGCATGTTTTAGTTGCACACAAATTTCCTATTTAGAAACCTTATCTTGTGATATATATTGAAGGTCTAATGAATTTTGTTTAAGTACATTCATCTATATTCACCCCCTTCCAGAGAATCTAATCACCCATCTAGGATCCAACAACATCCACCTCATAAGTGGGCAAAAGACATCACATGTCATCTCTTAAAGTTCCATCATGAACAAAGCATAAGATAAGATTTCAAAAGAATATCCATGATCACATGATTGATATCAAATAAGGTAGTTCACATGAACCATGATTTTCAAAAGAAAAGACATTGTGTATAGGCTAATGTCTATAGGACAAAGAGAATGAATAAGCATAGGTGAACTGCTCAACATAAAAGAATAGGGGATACATCATACCTCAACTTCAAAGTCTAAACAGTCCAAGTCAGTCCTAGATCCAAGTATAGGCCTCCAAATAACCTCTATGGAAGGTGGACAAGTTCAATAAGTAAGGTTCCCAAGCTTAGAGAGGCTAGTTTCTCCAACAAATCTCCTATCTCGAGCAAGAAGCACCTTCTCCACTTTTGAGGTGAAAACCCCTAACAAAAGAACATGGAGACGAGATGTTTATGGGTTCTAGGTGGGGTTTCACCATGGAAAGCCATGGTTACGACTTGGAGTAAGGTGTAAGGAAGACTAACAACATGAAAATAGGGAAGGAAATGAGAAAACTTACTAGTTTTGGTCAAAATAACCAAGGAGGAGCTTTAGAAACCCTAAATGGAGCAAATTTGGAACCCTAGGAGCCTTCTTCACTAAGGTAGGAACTTTCTTTTATCTTGGGACAGCACCTTCATGGAAAAACAGATTAGGATTTATTCTCTAAGCTAGATGAAAGAAATAAGAGCAAGATTTTTTGAATTTGGAGTTGAGAAGGGGTAGATATGGCTATATAAAGAAAGAGGTCAAGTATGAGATGTCTATGAGACTTTCCATGTGTCATGTATAAGGGTGTCCATGGACATGCAAGCCTTTATGGATAAGGAATAAGTCAAGCATGAGGTGTCAAGTTACTTTCCAAGTTTCCAATGCTAAGGGTGTCTATGGACATGCAAACCTTTATGGATAAGGAAGAAGTCAAGCATGAAGTGTCCATGGAGCTTTCCATGTGTCCTTAGCCTAGGGATTTCATGGACATGCAAGAGGACAGCTCATAGAGGCTTCTTGAATATCAAATTTAGGTTTATGGACACTTATTGAACATCCCAATTGACCTCCAATCAAAGAAATAACCCCATTGGTTGATAGCTTCTAAAGATAAGCTCATTTATAAATAGAGTAATCCCTATAATGCCCTTGGAGAGAAACACCTTCAAACCAAGGTGCAACCAGGTGCAACATGGTTCAAAAGCTAGATAATGGTAAGGGAATATATAAGTATTATAATTCATGTGACAAATTGCAAAGAAAACCTCCCAATTAGGTAAATTGCATAAAAGTCCAGAATGTACCTAAAATTGCATAACTTGCACAAACAACATCCAAATTGGACCAAACTTCATCCACAAGTTATCTTTGATGTGTTGAATATTAATTTGTCATTATTTACATATTTTGAAGTTATATAATCACATTATTAATTACTTATTCCTTTTACTTATTTTCTCTCACCTAAACTTATCATAATATTTCAAGGTGTCCAAATTAGATGAAATTTTACATGTAGGCTAATTTTGATACGTAGATTTTGAATTTGAAGTTTGTTTCCACTTTTGAGACTTCTTTTTATGAGATATGTCATATGTCCCATTAACGACCCATTATCTAAATTATTCATCCAATTAAGTTTCTTATCTTCATATTACCACCAAAATGAGTTATGTGGCATATTTTATGTATACATTATAAACCTAAGATTAATGTTAGAGCATTAGGTTACATTAAGGTGATCTATACATGCATTATCTCATTGGGGTGATACTAAGCATATATTTAAGTCTAACCTTCAACCTTGTTTGACTAAGTCCAAAATGTCAACTTCCAGGGTAGGTCTGAGATCTAGTATGTTACACAATCCAAGAAGCAATACTCTCCTTCTCTTTCCCCCATCTTAGAGCATCGTCCCTTCTATGTTTGTCCATGAAGTTTCTTTCCCAAGGTAAAAGAGGGTGCATACCTTGGTGAAGAAGGCTCCTAGGGTTCCAAATTTCTCTATTTAGGATTTCTTAAGCTCCTCCTTGGTGATTTTGACCAAAACTAGTAAGTATCCTCCTTTCCTTCCCTGTTTTCATGATGTTAGTATTCCTCCCACCTTCTTCCAGGTCAAAACCATGACCTTCCAAGGTAAAACTCCACCTAAAACCCTAAAACATCTCATCTCCATGCTCTTTTGCTAGGGTTTGCACCTCTAAAGTGGAGAAGGTGATCTTTGCTCAAGAAAGGAGCTTGACTTGGAGCAACCAGACCTTCTAATCTCGTGATCCTTGCTGTTTGGACCTTCTTACCTTCCTAGAGGCAAGTTTTGTTAACCCCCTTATCATATATTGCTTAGTACATGCTTAAAACTCATGCTTCTATGTTTAAAATCAATGATCTCCATCTCTATCTACCATGTTCTTCTAAGGTTTTGATTTCTTTCTATTTTAACTTTTCTAGAAGCTCTAGCTTGTTTACCTATGCAACTTCAAACCTGATCTTGGGTCAAATGGTGTTTTCTCCCTCTCCCTTTCTCTTCAATTATCTCTATCAATTTGATGATGTGGCAATTTCCTATTGGTCAGTATTGAAAATCCATATCTTCTAATCTGCTTATCCAAATTTGACAAATAAATATGTTTTGGAATTGTAAAATTAATCTCTATCTAATATAAATATTTTCAAGGTCTTATTTCATGGTTTGACAAAGGGTGGTTTTCATAAAATGAATTTAATGCATAAAAACCATAAAAAGTACATCATAATCCTCATAACTCCAAAATTAACATAAAAATATGTTTTCTTGATTAGGAGAATCTAATAAGTTCATTGGTGATATTTTAAAAATCTAAATCCAAATTTTTCTAAAAAGTTCTGAAATTAGGGTTTCTATACATTACTGTGCACTATGTACTATAATACATGTTAATACATTGAAAATAGGCAAAGTGGAACTTGGACTCAATTAAAGTGGTGAAAGTTATTAATTTATATCAATAAGAGAGGTATGTGCATTCCTTACACTCTATGTTGGGATAATTGTAGCAAAACCCTATATTTCCCTAATGAAGCTTAAATGAACCCAAAATCTTCTATTCTTGAATCCTAATGTTGTTCATGCCTCAAATCAGATTATAATTTCTTCTTATTTGGGTCTTATACTCCACTGCCATGCTTATTGAATATTATGTCTACTCTTTCCATGACTACTTTTCTAGCATGTAGATTTATGTTCTATTTAATTTAAAGTAGCGTACTTATTTACAACCCCCCACAGAGGGCATGTATTTAATCACCCTGGGGAATGTTTTTATTCTCCCCTATATAATTGTGTAGGTGAATGGGAATGTCTTATTCTCCCCTCACATATAGGTTAGAGGTCCTATATGTGCCTCAAAACCCTACTTAGTTAGGTAGACATAATTATCTTACATTCAAATCCTTTTTAATATAATTGTTAATGGCAAGTTTCTTTTGAATATAGCCTCATACTTTTGTTACCTTCATCTTATGATGAAACCTAGCATGTTCTTATTTGATTTACTTATCTTATTATACTAGACTAGTTTTGTGATACATACCTTGTTTTCTTTCCCCTTGTGTTGGGTGCTTTCCCAACCACCCAGGTGCTGGTGCTGAGCAAGGAGAAGGACAAGTTTGAAGGAAGTCATCTCAGGAGTAGATCTCAAGCTATCTAAAAGGATGTCTAGGTTGATATAGCTAGATCCTTTTCTCTTATCTTTTTCTTTTGGGAACAATCATGCAATGAACAACGAAAGCCATGTAATAGGCTTAGTATTTTTATTTCCGCTGCTATTGACATTTTATAATGTACCTGGTGCATGCTTATTTACTTGGAATATTATACATGCATCCCTCAATATCTTTTGTCTTTCTAAAAAGATGGATGTTTTGTACTTCCTTTAAATTTTAGTAAGGAGGTGATCTTGCCTCTTTACAATAAGGATGTTTTGTTTTATCAAATAGATGTTAAAAGTGTATTTTTGAATGGTCCAATTGAGGAAGAAGTATTTGTTTCTCAACCTCCAGGAGTGAAGATGATAAACTGTCTAATAATGTTTAATGGTTATAAAAAGCTCTCTATGGACTAAAACAAGCCCCTCAAGCTTGATATAATAAATTAAAGAACCTTTTGCTAGACAATGGCTATATCATGGGCAAAGTTGATTCTACCTTGTTTCTAAAACACACTTCTAGCAATTTCTTAATTATTCATATTTATGTTGATGATATTATCTTTGGTAGAACTAACCTTGATCTTTGTAAGGAGTTTAGTGCTCTTATGTAGAGTGAGTTAGAGATGAGCATGATGGGGGAGCTTACTTTCTTCCTTGACTTTCAAATCAAACAAACATAATATGAGAACTTCATCAACCAAGGCAGTACACCAGTGAACTACTCAAGCTCTTTGAACACCAAGCCAATGGATACCCCCATGTCAAACACCACCAAGCTTGACAGAAATGAGCAAGGAGAAAAGGTAGATGAGAAGCTTTATATAGGTATGATTGGAAGTTTATTTTATTTAACTGCCTCTAGACCTAATATAGTGTTTAGTGTTGACTTGTGTGCTCACTTTCAATCAAATCTAAGAAAATCACATCTCATTGAGGATACGAGGATTTTGAGGTATCTAGCCAAAACCCAAAATTTAGACTATGGTATCCCAAGTCAGGGTACTTTACTCTTACTGCCTATGGTGATGTTGCTTATGCAGGTTGTTTGATTGATAGAAAGTGCACAAGTGGCACTTGCTTCTTCCTAGGACCATGCCTAATTTCTTGGTTCTCTAAGAAACAAAGCATTGTGGCTCGTTCAACTACCGATGTTGAATACATTACAGCTGGAAGTTGTTGTTCCCTAGTCCTATGGATGAAGCAAATTCTCCAATACTTTAACATTAATTTTGATGCTTCTCCTATCTCTATGATAATACTAGTGCAATTAACCTATCTTATAATCCTATATTGCATAGTAGAGCTAAACATATAGAGGTATGTCATCACTTTCTTTGTGACCACATTGCCAAGAAGGATATCTATATCACGCATGTAAGCACGAAGAATCAACTTGTGGACATTTTCACTAAAACATTTTCAGTAAACTTCTATCTAGAGAGCAATTTCCTTTTATTAGATCAAAATTACTTATAACTGCTCTTGATGATATTGACATGCCTTATACCTAGTTGTTCTCTTACCTGTATGTTTTAGCTCATGTGTTGCTCGCCTTATGTTTGCTAAGTGCTAAATTTGCCATGTTTTCATGCCTTGTTTCACTTGTATTTGGGCATTTTTCACAAACAAATGTTTTACCATAAAATAGTACCCTATGATGAGTGACATGTGCCTCAATATGTCTGAAATACATGGTAGGCTAGAAAACTAAATTTATATAGCACCCTAGAAGTTTGGAAATTAATTTTCTCAGGTTTGGATTGGTTGACCATTCGCAATCTGAGACGTTGTTGAACTGTATGTTCTGTCGAGTTTCCAACCCATAGAACTCGATTGATAGGGTGATTGGACTAAACTAAAAAGGGGTATCGTCCAACTTTTCTCCATCTCAACTAGAGAAAAATTTACTGATCCCAAGCTCTAGTGCTTTAGTTCTCAAACCCTAGGTTTGACCTTTCCTTTCCTACCCCCGTTTGGCCTTCCTTACCTCTCCCTACCTCATCCTATGTGGCTAGGCAGCTTGCTTGTGATGTTTTCTTTCTCCTTCGGTGATCTTTTCTTCTCCATCTTCCTACATGGCCTCATACCATAGGAAAAGAGTCATCCATGTTGGAGCACCATCCTCTTTCTCTGCTCCTTGCCCTGTATCCTATGATGGCACCTCCTTCATATCCTCTCAAGCTCTAAATCAATATAAGGAACTCCTTCTTAGGAATCCTTTCCCTTTTTGAGCTTTTTATGAACCTCTTTTTACCACGAGTGAGGTTATCAAGGAGGTCGTTGAGGTGTTTTCAACCCATCACCTTAGTGTATTATGTATAGAATGTTGGTGCTTCTCAAATTCTATCACTAACACTAAGGTGGTACATGAGTTTTATGCAAATCTCCAATGGAACTACGACACAATCATGTCACCACCCAATAATCAAGAGGTTTTGACTTCTATGATCGCTGGTACCAAAATTACCATATGTGAAGATTCTCTAAAATCTATTTCAATGGTAGTGAGGTTATCGACACATGGAGGCTCGACTACCCTGAGTATCATGACCTGCTTGACCATGAGGCAAAACTATAATCTTACACTTACTAACATTCATAAGTTTTTAAAGAAGCCCAATGTCCCCTATAGGAAGAAGTCAACCATTCCATCATCTTCCCTTGATATCAAAAATTGTCTTATTGCATTAGTGGTTTGCTGCAATATCCATCCAAAGAAAAATCAAATGGAGATTTTAGAAAACACCATTGTGATAATGTACTATCTTTTGAAAAAAAACCATAGTTAAGTGGTCTTGCTACATTCTTCATCACATGACCTGCTTTGGTTTCGGGAAGAACACCCCTGGCACCCATCCTCCTTATCCTTCCTTAATTTGTGGTCTCTTTGCCTCTGTGACTCATAAGTCTCTTTTCCATGATCTCCACTATAAATCTCGTCAGTAAGGAATCAGCATCAGTAGACTAGAAACAAGAAGACTTTTCTTCCTATCTCCCCTACCACTCCTGGAGCCCCTACCTCCACCCGGGAACCTCAATCACCACCACCCTGCCCTGATCGCACCTCTTTTTCTAGTATCCAATGAAGCCCTGATGGGATACTTGATTCATCAACAGGCGTAGACCTTAGGGTTTAGGATCATCTTCACCAGATCCTCTGTTAGATCATGTCTAACATGAACTTGTCATGTAACTATCCCTACCCTACCTACCAGGCGCGCTGATGCTGGCTATGCCTCTTATGCATACAATCAGTTCTACCTTGACCCCCACCTCCTACTGCTTCTGCTGCCACCCCTACTGCTGATGGTGGACCTGCCCCTACCTCTTGTGCTTTTCCTTCTTGTTGCTCTTCCTGTTGGCCTCACTGCCACTCTACTCGTTGGTTATGATGGAGTTGATCCTCCTACCTTTCCATAAGCAAATACATTACATACATGTGGCATGTCATGGGAGGAGCAGAATGCGTGATGGCCTGGTCGTGCTTTTAATCCTCCTGTTGATGAGGAGATTCTAGAATAGGATGTTGAGGATGTTGATGATGATGATTGTTCTAATGGTGGTTGTGATGATGGTTTTGCTGGTTCTTCTAATGATGAGGGTGAGGCCACAGATGCTGCCGCATCTGATGATGACGAGGACTACCAGCCCAAGGATGAGGATGATGACACAATTGATGTAGTAGATGCCATATATATATATATATATATATAGAGAGAGAGAGAGAGAGAGAGAGAGAGAGAGAGTCAGGCTAGAATACACTCAAGTGTATCCGGAGCTGAATACACTCAAGTAGTTTTTCATGATGCAATATTTTTTTTTCAAAATCTAATCCATTGATCTTCTTAAACATCTTGTGAACAACTCATACGCAAAATTTGAGCACATTTGGATATGTATAGCTCATGTTATGAAGACCACAAAAAATTTGTATTTCAAATTAGTTTCGCGCGTCGATTTTGTTTCCCTTGGATGAGTGACTTACACTCATCCAAATGGGCTCAAAATTTGTATGTATCCTAGTTATAGTATGATGGTGAAGATCAACGGTTTACATTTTGCAAAAAATAGTCTTGATATGCAAACACACTTGAGTGTATTCATGCGATCCGTACACTCGAGTGTATTCTAGCCTGACTCTCTCTCTCTCTCTCTCTCTCTATATATATATATATATATATATATATATATATATATATATATATGTGTGTGTGTGTGTGTGTGTGTGTGTGTGTGTGTGTGTGTGTGTGTGTGTGTCTATATATATATATATATATATATATATATATATATATATATAGATAGATAGATAGAGTCAGGCTAGAATACACTCGAGTGTATCCGGAGTGGAATACACTCAAATAGTTTTTCATGATGCAATATTTTTTTTTAAAATCTAATCCATTGATCTTCTTAAACATCTCATGAACAACTCATACGTAAAATTTGAGCACATTTGGATATGTATAGCTCATGTTATGAAGACCGCAAAAATTATGCATTTCAAATTAGTTTCGCGCGTCGATTTTGTTGCCCTTGGATGAGTGACTTACACTCATCCAAATGGGCTCAAATTTTGTATGTAGCCTAGTTATAATATGACGGTGAAGATCAACGGTTTACATTTTGCAAAAAATAGTCTTGATATACAAACACACTTGAGTGTATTTGTGTGATCCGTACACTCGAGTGTATTCTAGCCTGACTCTCTCTCTCTCTCTCTCTCTCTCTATATATATATATATATATATATATATATATATATATATATATATATATATATATGTGTGTGTGTGTGTGTGTGTGTGTGTGTGTGTACATATGTGCTATGGTTATTTGTGGAAAGTTTAACCATGCAAGCATAAGTGAACATGAATTGAGCGGGAGAAATTAACATTGTTCATTCATGTATCCCCTTGCAATTCATAAGGTGAAGGTTTAACTTTCACATCCTTTCTCAAAGGTAAAGGTTTAAACTTTCATATCCCCATCAATATGTTGAGGAATGATTTTTCATTGTCAAAAGGGGGGGATGTTGACTTGAGTGTTACACATTGTTCATATTTTGATAATGACTCAACCATTGCATTCATATCTATCTAATATGTTTGTTTGAGTTGATTTGAGGTATTAGGTACATGAAAATGATCAAATCTATCAAGCCCTATCTTGTTCTAGTTCAAGTCAAAAGCAATGGAAATGCACTTTTATGGAAAAACACTTCAAATCACCTTAGATTATTTTTGTAATCATTTGTATGATGATATGACTTGTAACTAAGATGAGAAAAAACCAGGAACCCTTAATTCAAATGTTTGATCACTCTAAATTAATTTTCTGAAATTCATTACATGTTGTTTATCGATCGAGATACAAACTCAATCGGTCCCTTGAAGGATTTTGAGAATTCCTTGGTTTAGTCGACTTTCACATTCATAGAATTTGATCGATCCCTACACTCAACAAAACTGGTTTCAAGCGATCGGTCAAGTTGAACATAGGACAAACTCAACTGGTGCTTCCAATTGACTTTGGCACATAGTGCAATCGGTCGAGTTACCTTTATGATAACTCGACCGACTACAATGTGTGGAAAACATAGAAAAAGTGATTCCAACCATTGGAGTGTTGCAAAACTTATAATTATATCTGTTGCAACACCCTAAATGGCTAAAAAGTGTTCTTAAGTGTTCCTACCCTCTAGTGGACACCCTCAATTATAAATAAGACCTCTTGGAGTTCATTCTAAGGTTTCTCCTTCATTCTATTCAACCTCCTTGTTATAGTTGAGTGCATTCAGTTCACTTGAACATCTTTCTCTCTCTTGTCTACACTTCAATTCATCCATTTGAGTGAGATAGGATATGTGTGAGAGAGATACTTCATTGTATACTTGTAAAACTCTCAAAGCTTCTCTTTTCCCAACCCCTTTCTTCAAGATCAAGTTGGTGAAAGCTTCTCCAAGTGAAGGAGAAGGTGCAAGCTAGAAGAAAGTGCAAACATCTTCTTTGAGTGAAGGAGGAGGACAAGGTTGAAGATCCAAGAGTAGAGTAGGTAAATCCTTCAAGGCGGAAGACTCTTTGCAAAGAGGGATCTCCTTGGCGAAGGTGTTCGACTGCTTGCAAGAGTGGGTAAAACCTTGGTGAGGTAGAAGACTCTAACTCCAGATAGGTAATATCTTGGTTGTAAGGTTATTCGCTCCCTTGACCTCAAAGAGAAGTTGGGTATCCTTGTCTTGGAAAAGGAAGGTGAATTGTATGTCTTATAATGGAGTATAAGTATACATAGGTTGCAAAATCCTAGGGCTTGACCTCTCTAGGTAGTGGACTGACTCTCTCCTAATTTGGAGAGTGGAACCTCTCTAAACAACTTGTTCAAGTGCCTGTCTTAATTTCTCTCATCCTTTCTACACATGTTTAGATTGCCATCAAATTCACTATTAGCAATTGTGACTAGTTGAAGTAACTTGAAGGTCTAACAATTTCTGTACAAGTGTTTTTAGCTTTATTCACCCCCCCCCTCTAGAGCCCTTTGATCCAACACGCCCGATGTCTGCGTTCTCCCGTGCGTGTCCTACTCAACCCGGATGTCGGTCTGTCCCACTTGATTCTCACCTCCCGCACGTGGACGCCCTACCGGCTGAGAGACCCAGCTCTGGCGTCCATCTAGAAGCTCCACCATAGGGTTCTAGTTCGCTTCCTCCCTTCTATACTTCCTCACCATCCTACCCTCACGGCACAACAGCCTGCAGCCAAGGTTTCGACAGCACAGCATCCATAGTGGCAGCGTCCTCCAGCAAGGCTTGTTGGGGTGTCGATGGTTACTGGTGTGGCGAAGGGCCAACACTTAGGCTACTTGACCGGTGGCTTCCACCTTCAACTTTCATCCTCAACCTTACGAGAAGACCGAGACAGTACTTTGCCTCGATCCAGGCCCTGTCTGTGGCCCTTTTAAAGAGAACTGAAGCAGTAGAGGGGGAACGTATCGGAGATGGAGTACTCTATATAAATCCAACCCTTTGCATATATATACCCTGTTCGATCTTCCAGTTCCTTCTTTTCCAAGTTCCGTTTTTATTTTCAGTCTCAAATATTTTTTATTCTTTTGTTTCTCATATATATATATGGTTTACCCAAAAACACTCTCTTTTACTTTCCTCCCATTAATTCATTTCCCTCTCATGGTTATGAAAAGGCACTCATAGGAAAGGATATATACATATATATTTGTCAAAAAGGAAGTCATTCATTATCTTTCTTATATGTCCACGGTTGATTTGAGATTCTTATTTAGTTGCCACTCTAAAACCCATCTAAAAAAGTATTCTAATGTATGGTACTTTATTGGGAAAAGAATTCTAGATTATTCATCTTACATCTATCTTGATCAATCCATCTGATTTATTATCTTCATCACATGAAAACTTACTTATGCCTTTTCTAAATTATTTTTAGTAATTAGGATTTGTTAGGATGTCTTCCCATACAAAACTTATCATTTAAAACAGTTACCATTGTTTCATGGAACGTCCTTTTTCTCCCCACTTCTAGAATTCTCCTCTTTTCCCTTATTATTTCAAGTACACAAAAAGATAAATTGAAGTATTGTTGTTTGATGCATCAAAACATTGTGTTGCCAACAATGGATAGATAATTATCCTTTTAATTATTTAAAACATCCCACATCTAATTTTCTTTTGGAAACCCAACATTCCATAATTCCATTTTCTAACAAACCATAAGGCTATTATCTTTTAGTTACGCACAAAATCTCTTATTTGGATATATTTTCTCATTAGTCACCACATGGAACCGAAACCATCTTTTAGTTGCCTTTAACACCATTCTTCTAAAAAACTCCACATAATTCCATATGCAGATCATCCATTACCCATTACTTTTAGAAACTCACTTATTATGAGATTTTCCATATCTTTTATTGGATTGTTGAAAATAGTAAATTCCATAAAAATCATTGCAAAGAAAGATTTGCACTTAAAATCCATACTTTTAAAACAACACATAACAAGTTTTCTAATACACCCTTAACAAACTAATATTTGCATTTCAAATAAATATGCATAGATACATGTGGGAAAACAGGTTGTAACACTAACACTACAAACTACACAGCATGTATAACACTCCAGCGCCGTTGGGTGTTGATATTATGAACAAGTGTCTATCACGGTTTTGCTACATGGGATTGGCATGGTTCCATGTCGAACTACTGCCACAAGCCAGATTTGAACTAAAACCAAACGTGGGTTTCAATCTATGCCAAACCAAATCATACATGTATGGTTCAGTTCACTGTCCGTTGTGTTTCAAATTGATGTTTGAGTACAGCCAACCGAATTTTTCCAAATAAAGAAAGAATACAACAGCATTGAAACCAGCAACATTATAACTTGCAATTTGTCTGGCTTTCAAAGCTGGGAGTAGAATATCTGGTTTTTGTTCCCGTCCATAACCGAGAGTAGACCTTTTAGGTACGATATTGTAATATCCTTTTAACGCATGAGTCAAAACAACCCCCGAGATCTAACCAAACCTCTATGGAAACGGTTCCAAAAGAAAGAAAAAAGAAAAACTGGGTAATACTGTCCCATCTCTACAAACAGTTACGGTGGAACCAAACCAGTAGGTTAGTTGGTTTGGTCTGGCCCAGTGATTTCAATCAGTTTTATGCATACCCTTTTAAGTTTAGCAACCAAGAGTTTACATTGCAATTAAAAGACACCTTAAGGCTATAAGCCCCAGCCTTGCGACACTGACAATTAACCAAGAGATGCTTACGGAAACGTGCAACATAGTTGTCCAGAATAATATCTTCAACATGTCACATAAGTAGGTGTTGTAAAAAGAGAAGTTCACATGCATTCAAAACAAACAGGCAGGTCAAAGATGTCTTGGTCAAACAAAGGCAACAGAAGAAGATTTTAATATAGAATTAAACACCAAGTCACTATACTAAGACCAACAATAGCTTGAAATGTAATCACACAAAGAAGAAAAGGAACCAACAGCTCGCACCAACTATTTCATTTCTTGATTGGGGGGTTGTAAGACAAGAAGTAGACCCCCCAGAATTCCAGCAAAGGAAACATATTGAAAGGGATAAAGAGGGGGGAAAGGTAAATTCCAATCGAATGTGAAAGAGTCAGCTGCTGATGTTCAAAACTACCGTGGGAAGAAGGGGGGAGTAGAGCTCACAGACTCTGCTTTACACGACAAGATAAGGTTTTGTTTTTTCAGGGTCACGAGAAGATTACACATGGAACAGCTAGCTAGCTGGCTAGCAGCTGCAGCAGGAGAGGCAAAGATGCAGCAGCAGCAGCAGCGACATCAACAGGTTGCTTGCTACAAGTAGTCCGTCCACATGCTGCCGGTTGGCGGCAGGTTGGCACTCCAGGCATGGCACTCCAGGCAAGAGTGTTTGTTACAACATGTTCCCCACCACTCATAATCCAAGGAAAGGGCACTGCTTCCTCGCATGCTCTGGGACCAACTTCACAAGGACCTCCACGGACACTCCCTTTAGTTCTGGAAATAATAAAGGCAGGACAGGAGACATCAATCAAGCAGCCCATCATTGGTTATGCACTTCATGCTGAACAACTTTATGACGAAAGTAACTCAAAACAAGCCAAACTAATGATTACCGTGAGGCTTGAAATTGAAGAGCGGCGGTAAATATCTTCCGCTTGGTAGACGGGTGTTAGGGTCTCGTAGTTCGTCAAAGAATGGATGTACCAGAGCGTCCAACTGCACATAGAATAATGGAAGGAAAGGTTTTCGTTATTTCAGCCCTGAAACCGTGTTTGGCCGTTCAAACATATAACTTACTAAGAACAGTCGAGAGTGTTCTCTATTTTCGTGAAGGAAACCACTAGATATTAAATCAAGGAAGATACTCACAGCAGTACACCGGAGACTAGGGGAGTACTGAAGAAGTCGGGAGACCAGATCCACAGCCTCAGGAGGCATGCGCTTGTGGAAGATCTGAATATAAATGATAACAAGCCCGTTAGCTAAAGTTGTGATGGATGATGAATAGGATTGCGGACGCATGGACAGGGTATGATCACCTTATGCCATGGGTGAGCTTTAATCTGAGGAAATTTGAACTCCGTATAATTGGGGTTCATGCACTTGATTTCTTCTCTTGTTGGTGTGCCTAAGACCTGAAAAAAGAAGTGTGTAAAAAGTAGAACCATGCACAAACTGTTGGGGGGACAAGGGGGTACTTATCATTATCATCGGCATGGGGAAGAGCGAAAGGAAGCGATGATACCAACGGAAGGAGGTCATTGGGAAAAATAAAAGTCAAGTACATGTGCCTCACCTTAATGATTTCGACCAGTTGGTCCACTCCACTTTCCCCAGGGAAGAGAGGCTGCAAGAGGATATTTCTCATTATAAGAACTTAATCATTTAAGTCTAGTAAAACTTAAACGCGAGTGTCTTATCACTCAGCATGTGGTTTCAATCGCGAATGATTGTTTGCTATTAAGGACACTCACCTGCCCAAGCATAAGTTCAGCAAGTACACAACCAGCTGACCAGATGTCGATTGCAGTGGTGTATTCCGTGGCACCAAAAATTAGCTCCGGAGCTCTATAGTACCTTGAGCAAATATAGGAGATGTTTGGCTCTCCTTTCACCTGGAATTAATTCCATAAAATTAGATGAAGAAACGTTTTCATTGACTACAGAACGTAACTAAGTATTTATCTGGTCGGAAGAAGAAATCAAACATACCAACACTTTCGCACTTCCAAAATCACATATCTTCAGCTGGTGGGTATGCGGATTGACCTGTTATATAAATTACAGACAGAAACGTTAGGCAATCAACGCCTGCTGCAAAACGAGGCACAACTATTGCATAAACTGGGCACAAGATCAACTAAAACTGAAGAGGGATTTCAAATGCCATATTTAAAAGGAAAAACGAAATACAACTACAATAGATGGAAAGATGGACAAATATACAGACCAGAAGATTCTGTGGCTTGATATCTCTGTGGCAAACTCCGAGGCTTCCATGGATGTAGGCCAATGCTCTAAATATCTGAAAAACAAAAAAAGGAACAGGGATGAAGAACAAGAAATGATTAAATTCTCAGCAATGGAATGGAGTAAGAAGCAGCCCAAATGAGATTTATTTATTTTTTTTTGGGTTGGGTTGGGGTTGGGGTTGGGGTTGGGGGGGGGGGGGGGGGGGGGGGCGGGCTAGTAGTGCTAACAATCACAATAATGGTAGTAATATGACATTCTACCTAAAGGAAACAAAAAAAGTAAAAGAATTAAGATAGAAAGAGCCACCTGGTAAGCATAAAGCTTGACATAAATCAGTGGCATGCGCTGGTTCATCTTGTTGTAGTGTTTGATCACACGGTGCACCGTCTCAGGAACATACTCCAGGACCAGGTTGAGATACAGCTCCTCCTTTTCGGTGGTAGAGAAGAAGCAGTGCTTGAGAGCCACAACATTAGGGTGATCTAGCAGACGCATGGTCTGCAGCTCGCGGTTCTTGTACCTCTTGTCCTGAAGGACTTTCTTGATAGCCACAGATTCCCCGGTCTCAAGGCATTTTGCCTGAAGCAGAACGATTCAAAGCAAGACACGGAACCATGAGAACATGTCACATGTATTAACACAGAGCACAGCTCATAGTTCTGAGTTTCATTTACTGCATAGCAGCAGCCAGTGCAGACTGACACAGCACATTCAATAGGATAAAGTACAGCACATAGTTAGCTCACCTGGAAAACAACTCCAAAAGATCCATGACCAACGGCACGCTCTGCCATGTAGCTGATCGTCTGCAACGAGCCAGAAAAGAAGGAAACTTGGTAAGGGGACTGATGTTTCCGTTGTAAATCTGCAATATTAGAGCAACCAGGCCTCGTCATAATCGTCTTAGTCATGATTTTTACCTGCTTAGGCTGGCCATTTCTTCCTCCAATAGTCGTCACAATTATGTGTCCGGTCTCAGTTCCATTTCCATTAACTACCGTTGCTTCCATATCCTGAACGCGCAGTAAATTTTGAAGTGTAAACAAGAGGTGATACTGATATTAGCTTGGATAGAAATAAAAGGAAAAACAGAGATCAAAGCAAGCTCAAGCTTCTGCATCTACCTTGTCGTCTCTGATCTTCATATCATTCATCTCGTCGGGCAGCTTGTCTACGGCGCTGCTGGCATTGACGCTGGGATTCCTGAGCCCAGACGCGGGCACCACGTTGAGGGAGGACATGGTGGCACGCCAGGCACCTCAGCTGGATCCAAAGCAGGCAGAGACGAGTAGACAGGTGTTTCCGATTGGAGCAGAAGCGGCGCTCAGATCAACACCTTACTTACTGAGCTACAAAGGGGTAGAGGGAACAAATCAGTAAGCTGAAAAAGAAGAAGAAAATGAAAGAGGTCCAGGAGCCTTGAACAAGAGGCATCTAGCACAGAACCTGGACAGGCTGGGGAGAGATATAGAGGGGGCGGAGAGGAAAATAATAGCGACAGCCGGGCGCTTTGGAAGAGTAGGAAGACCCCACGGCAGCGCGAGGGGGACGACAGTGGGAAACTGAAACCCAGACGGCGGGAATAGCTACCTAAAGCCGGGAACCATTACCGTCCGGACCAAGTAAACAATACGCGGAAGTACCAAACTGGATGAGGTATATAAAATCGGGTACAAGATGCACCACGAGAAAAGCTAATGAAACGACAAATCCGACAGAGAAACAACCAGATCGGGTTAAGAGACGCGAAGAAGAAAGGGCAGGCATGCCTCACCTGGCATAAGATCGACAGCTGAGGTCGGTCAGATCGGGTACGTAGTTTATCGGCCCTTGAACGCGGGGGCGAGATGGAGATGGCAGATCCAGGAAAAAGCTTCGATTTTTTCCTGATACCGAATGATACTGCCCTTGGCCTTGGCCTTCGGCTAGAACAAGACTTGATCCGGAGTCCACCACCTCCAACTCCCAGCTCCCCCTTTCCTTCTGGGACCTGAATGGATTCGGCAAGGGGGGCGACGCTTGGCGCCGGCCTTAGCTTGGGGAAAAGGGAGGGGCTCCTCTGCCCTGCCTTGCCTTAGCCTTCTCGTCGTCCTCCTCCTCCTCGGCCTCCGCCTCCGCCTCCTTTCCCTTCTTTGTTCCTCCTCCTCCTGTTCGTCCTGTGCTCCTCTCCTCCCCAACCCTCGCCCTTTCTGCTGGCTCTCCTCTCCTCACCTCTCACGGTCACAGCGTGCCCTCTCTCTTCTCTCTCCTCTTGTCTTTTGGCTTCTACTGCTATTCATATTAATATTGTTACTGGGAGCACAATAATAATGAAATGATAGTTTGAGTGGTTTTTGCGGGGAGAACCTCCAAGCTGGTTGGTATTTTGGCAGCACTTCGATTTCTAGTAATTGCAAAAACGTATAAGTCCTTCTACAAGTGAATATATTGGTAATATACAATCAAACCTTGCAATATAACATGAGATCTTGTTGGAAAGGGTTCATTGTGTCAAAAACTGATTGCATAGGCTGCACGCATGAATGAACCCTTTCCAACAAGATCTCATGTTATATTGCAAGGTTTGATTGTATATTACCAATATATTCACTTGTAGAAGGACTTATACGTTTTTGCAATTACTAGAAATCGAAGTGCTGCCAAAATACCAACCAGCTTGGAGGTGTGTGTCAAAAACTGATTGCATAGGCTGCACGCATGAATGAAAATGTGATTTGGCGAAACCCTGAACAATGGATGACAGTGGTTGCCTCATAAGTTGATGATATCTTGGTTGCCTTTAGAGAGACCAAACCCTAGAGAGTGAAGATGGAGCATCTGGTGCCTATGTGCCTACAGTATAGATGTTTACCTTCTGAGGTAGGAAAAAGAGTTCCTTAGACCTAGAAAGGTTTAGTAGCAGGTTATGGGGCCTTGTACCTTGTTGGTTGTCCTTAAGGAGGACCCAACTCTAAGTGTTGCTTGAGTTGAAGGATGACAAGAAGTGCATGTCATGCCTTTTTCATGCTTGGTTCGTAGTTAAGAGACAGAGCATGTAGTGAACCTAGGGTTCCTAGGCCTAAGAGGGGAAGTGGTGTACCTAAGGCTCATGATGAGAAGTTGAGTTTCTATAGAAGCGAGCATGGTAATCCTCATGAATAGAGGAAAAGAGAAGCCCCTTAAGTTTAAGGTGTGTTTGATGAACCCCTCACAGCTAGTTATGATCTTGATCCAACTTTGAGGAAAGAGGAGAAGTATGACCTAGCATGGTTCAGTAGGTGATCTGCTTGTGCCTTAATAGCTTGGTAGGGTTAAGTAGGCTCACGTGGATGTAAACCCTAGACCTAAGAGCTTTTGTGACTTTGTTGTCAAGAGATAGTTTTCCTCCCATCCTGGGAGAGGGACCCCTTTGGTAGGGTGTATATCAGTTTTGTTGGTTCAAGGCAACCTAAAGAGGTCTCATAGGATCTTGAGAAGCTAAGTGAAAAGTACATGGTATGAGGATGAACCTGTAGACCCATAGATATCCATCTCTATTGCATATGAATGTGCTACCATGGAGGTAACCGGTATGGGGCTTGACCAAGGTAGGCAGGTTGCCATGATCCCTATGAAAGGATGGGAGCCAGCCCATGAGTGCAGAAAGAGAGATGATGAAGACTTGGGTAAGGTTCCAAGTGGACATGTACTATAATGGGGAATCCTAAGTCTATCCTAGGGCCAGGTAGGGATAAGACCGATGAAAGTGGGAGTTTCCTAATTCCCCAGTTGCACATGACCATAGGGTCGGGAGGTAACAACTATCATTGTCGGAGGGCCATGGGTTAAGAGATTGATCACCTTCATGAACTCATGGGACCCAAAGGGCAGATGAGTAGGGCACTCTCTTGATGCATGAGGGAAGAGGGATGATCCCAAAAGTGTCGGCACCCTATAGACCTAGAGGAGATGACCACGGGATGTGTATAAACCTTAGTAGGTTCAAGACTAGTTTGATATCATGATGTAGAGACATATGTGGCATGTTGCAACTTAGATGTAAAGGTGTATTGGCAAGGTGGGATGTACCATCTCTACTCTTGGAACAGGAAGAACTATGTATTTGGACTGCAGCCAAATGCTTATTTCCTCTTGTTATGGGGGTGAGAGATAGGACATTACACATGCCATACACCAAGGATAAGAGATGATGTGAGTTGGAACGTTGCCACGAGAAATAAGGATAGAGAAGATAATCTACCCTAGTAAAGTGAATGATACATGGATGGTTTGTAAACACTAAGAAGAATGAGGTAGTCCCCTTATGAGGATGTTTTTATCATGAGCTATGTAGAATTTACAAGTTATACTAGGTTGAGTTTGATCACCATGGTGATGGAATCAGAGAGTGTTCTTAATTGAAGATGGACATAGAGTTTGAGGGGAGATGATAAGTGAAATATATGGGAAGTGTATGTTTTTAATGTTACCTAATACCTAAGGACGTGAAGTGGTAATGGATGCTCTGGTTGAGATACATCTGACTTGTTGGACTAGAAGCTAGAAGAGGTTGTTTGGCTAACCCTAAGTTTGGAAAGGAGAGGTGTTTGGACAACACTCGGATGTAACAAGATACGTTGAAAAGTTAAGGGTTGTTTGGTTAGCCAGTCTAGTCCTTGATACGATGAAAGGATGGTGGTAGAACCTCAAGTGCACTTCTTTGGAAAAGAAAGTGATGAAACCCTGATAAAAGAGTTTAGGGTTTCAGAGGAATCGATCTTGAAGAATCATGACATACATGAAATCATGATTAAAGATCACCATGCACCGTGGTAAATGGCAATAGCACTTTGATGCTTAAGATAAAGTTGCATGTGGTTTATGGCCATGCAAGCCAGGAGGTAAAGGACGAACCCCAGTAACCCAGTGTATCGATATAGAGGACAAAAGAGTCCCCGAGAGGGAATGGGGGTTCATCAGTATGGATGTTGTGATAGGTCTCTCCTAGACTAAGGAAGGTTGAAATGCAATATGGGTTATGGTAGGTCGCCTTACCTAGATAATATGAGAAAGAAAGAGTTATGTTAAGGGACAGATCTAGTTGAACTGCCCATGAGAGAGATGGTTCAACTACACCATGAAGCGAGTTCATAGGATCTTGAGTTTGACCTAGAGGTTCACTTCCATAAAGTAGAAGTAGGTACATGAAGAACTCAATGATAGTATAGTTTATCACCCCTAACCATGGTTAGTATGATCCAGACTAAGGGTCTGATGAGGGCATGTGTGCTCGTTCAGGGTGATATTCACAGACAGTTCTTGTCCTATGAAAGATGTGACAATGACCACCATAGCCAGTATCGGGTTTTATAAGAAGCTATGTAAGGGAGGTTGTGTCGGTCACCACTTCAGTAAGGTGATGTTGGTGAGAAGGATCACATGATGGTTAGAAAAGGGCCACATGGTGGTTAGAAAAGGGACCACAGTGCGTGTAGATGAAGTCACTTTGATCATGCAAGGGCTGAAAGGAGCCTAGAGACGATGAGAGTCGTGAGCAGATGCAAAGTAGACTGATATACAAGTTACTGTGGGAGAATAGGTGACATGAAAATCCGACCCCTCTAAGTTATATCTAAGAGAGTTGAGTCCTCGATGCATGGGTTCTTTTGATATGGTTTGGTGGAGAAGGTTAAGATTGACCTTACCCCTCGGGATAAAGTAATGTGTGATGAGTTCCATGTGTCCGATTTAGAGCACTACGTGAGGTATCCGACCATGTGCTGAGCAATGAACCTAGTGAGCCCCGAGGGAGGCTGACATGGCCTGAGTCACCTGTGCAGTTTATAGACGCCAGGATGAAAGAACCCAGAGAAAAGAATATGTGATAATAAAGGTTCTTTGAAAATGCCATGAGTACGACAAAGCCACATAGGGGCCAATGATGGACATGGAAAAGTCTTATCCTGAATTGTTTGATTGCTTGTTTGAATTTTGAGGACAAAATTCCTATAAGAGGGGAAGGATGTTATAACCCCAATTTTTAGGTACAATTAGTGAGAAATGTGATTTCTCATATTAAGGATAATTGAACAAATAATGATGTGATTTGTTTTGAATAAATGGATTCCTTTCACAATAGCCTTGATTGGTTGCTTTGTGGGCTTAATTAGCTATTGGGCCCAATAACAAGGAAATTCAATTAGTAAATGGACAATTGAATTTTTTTAAGAAAAGAAATATGTAGAAACCTCTAGAAGGCAAATCCAAAGAGGATTTCGTGCCTCTTGGGTTCCTTGGGTATCAAGGAGTCCAAAGTTGCAAAAGAAGGCAATAAGAAAAGAAAAGATTAATTAAGTATTTCCTTATTAAGAAAGAAATTGAAAATATTGAGGAAATGTGGAAAATAAGTAAAAAGTGGTATAATGGAGTAATCCTTGGTGGAATTTGGTATCCCAAGGATTCCTAATGTTGAAAGGAATACCAATAAGGAAAATAAAAGAGAAATAAAGAGAAATCCTCAAAAAGAAATAATTTAATGAGAAATAAATAAGATAATGTGAAATAATGCATTTAGATGCATCTAGAAGGATAATAAGTATCCTTAAAAAGTAATTTCGAAATCATAGAGTTTCTTGGGATCCAAGGGTTCCCAATAAAGAGGAAAGAAAGAGAAAATACTAAAAAGGCAAAATGAGAGGATAATGTGTTGCATTATTAATGAAATATGAGGTATTGTTAAAAGAAAGTAATTTTGATTAAAGGAAATAGAAATTCGTGCCTTTGGGATAGAAGGCAAGTGTAAAAGAGATTAATTAAGAGGAATTTCGAATGCCTAATTTTTGAAGAAAAGAGAATATCAAAATGATTAAAAAGAGAGTGAAGGTTTTCCTATCCTTGAAGGAATATGATTCCTTTTGGGAAAGGGGCTCTTTGAGCCGTGTATATACAACTCATGTCTTCCTTTCTCACCCTATATAAAAGGGGTGGACCTTTTGGGACGAGTTCCAGAGAGTTTCTGCACCCTCCACCGTATTTCCTATCTTCATCTTGTTCTTCATTGCATAAACCCTAACCCTAAGCTTAACTCTATCCCTGGAGCCTCAGAGGGAGATTGAAGGAAGTCTAGACACTCCTCCACATGACTATGTTGCCAAGTTCTGGAGGAACTCTCGTCCAGATCGCCTGCAACTCTTCTATAAAGAGACAAGTTCGCAGACCTTGCTAGCTGCGATGGAGACCTTGCTAGTTGTGGTGGAAACCTTGCTAGCTTCGATGGAGAGTGGCGGAGTCAGGGAGCGTGCTTCCGGTGAGCTCCGAGCCTCAAGATGGTGGAGGTGGCTCACGCAATCCTACAGGTCAGCGGCTAGGGCAGCGCAACCAAGCTGTGTAAGGTTGAAGAAGGCGAAAGGGGGAATTGGACAGTTTTGCCCTTCGCGGGCTAAAGGAAGGATCGACTTAACCAGGGGCACGGACGACTTTTCGAAATGTTTTCCATTGCGTGAGCCTTGCATGGAAACAGATGACGTGGCGGAAGATCAATGTTTGCTTAATTGATTGATTGGCTTGCTTGATTGGACATCTAGTTGGATTTGGATAAATTTTTGCTTGAGATCTCCAAGACAGGTATGTGGTTAATTATGAATAACCGATTTAGTTTCCCGATGGATTCCCGGATGTTCAATCGCATTGAATGCAACTAAACTGTTTGGATGTTCATATTGCAATTATAAAGTGACTATGACTATCACATAATGTATATGCCTACAAACTCAGATCCTGGTTCTCTCTGTGGCATTATAGCTAACCTAGTACATGGCTACCTTTTGGGTAGGTCCATCAGGTTATAGAAAGGCCTAGTACATAGCTACCTATTGGGTAGGTCCATCAGGTCTATGGATGACCTAGTACATGGCTACCTATTGGGTAGGTCCATCAGGTCTATGGATGACTTAGTCCATGGCTACTATGGAGGTAGGACCATCAAGTCACATTGAGTTAGATATTGGGCTACCTTCGGGTAGTGCCATGCGACTCTATTACCTAAAAGAGAGGTGAAATCTATGTCCACTGCAGGGACAGCCCAGAGTTTGAGAATATGTATGGATTGAGTTGTATGGCTTAAAATGTAATCTTGATTGTTAAATGATTAATTGAATGATTATATTGTTAACATAGTTGAACATTATCTGTTTCCTCCACATACCAGCTTCTGCTGACCGACGTTTTGTTTGTCGGCGTTTTAGGTACAATGAAAAGAACAAATAGTAAAGAGGCACATGTGGTACTAAATGAGAATTAAAGTGCAAAGGAGGATTAGATAGATTAGTATCTGTGTGGATAGAAGTTTAGAGATCCAAGTTTTCAAAAAGGTATGCAAAAATTTTATTACCATTTTCAGTATAGTCTGTTAGAATTTAATAATTGTTTATGGTTATATGTCGAACCTTTGATCCGAAATTTATGGGTGCGGCTTCAACCTCTTGGTCTCCCTTAATTGGGGGTTACTGAAAGGTGAGGTCGTAACATAGTGCTTTCTTTTTTCAATGATGTTTGTTGTGTGGTGTAAGTTGGCTCTTTTTTTGAAATTGATCGTGTTAGAAATTACATGGCTTCATATTGATTTTCTTAGTTTATAAGTGGAGGCATACTATATGCGAGTTTCACTTTTATTATACTCGTATGACTACTTCCATTCATTTAATGATTAGATTTTGAGTTTCATTTGTAAGAAAAAAGATAGTATAAGTAAAAAATAGTGGCACAATAATTATAATTTTGAACAAATATAATTAAATCCGTAAATGGTTTGAAACCACATACACACCCATGTTCCAGCTATGTTTTATGTGATACTTCATCTAAGACATATCACATGATTCTCTTTGGAATCATAGAAGCCCCACTTCCATAAATTATCATGTATTGGTTAGATTTTGAGTAGTTTCTTTAACAATCACTTTAAGAAGTTATTCTTAACTTGATAATCATAATGTTGGGAAAAATGGCAATACTCTGCAAGACTCAAGGCGTGAGATTTAACGTGGAAAACTCTCCCCAAGTTAAGGAGAGTAAAACCACGGGGAAATACCAGTCAACAAGCACTATGTAGCTCGAATTACAACTCACACCGCCCAGATTTAATCACCCCTAAATCCAAGTAGCTCCCCCCACACGAGAACAAAGATAAGGAAGAAGAGAATCACACTCAAGGTGTACAAAATAAAACCTCTCTCTTCACTTTATCTCCTCACGATGCCGTTTTCGGTGCTGGGGATTGCTTGTTGCTGCTACGACCGCTAATCGATCGTCTCCACCGGTGACAAGGGCACCTATCTCGTCGTTACCTGCGGTATTCGTTCTAGTTGGCTCCTCCAACTAGGATTCCGGCACGTCGCTGCAAACCGAAAAGCCTCTCCGTCTGAGAGAGCGAGTGTGTCCTCCACTGACCAGACGAACAACCGCCGTACCACAGTCACAACACCAACAACCGCCACTCACTGATGTGCGGCTTCCGCTCTTGGATCCACCTCCACTGTCAATGCCCTCCGTTGTGTTGCCGACTACCAATCGCTACTTTACTTCAAGGCAAAGTCGTTGGCCCTCTCTTATCCACAAGAGAGCTCCACATGTTGTTCTTGTTCTATGGCTCTTCTATCACAGAAGGCACCAACAATGAACAACTGACCGGATGATCCCAATGGCCTCCCCCATGGACTCTATTTATAGGCCTCCATCCATGTAATTGCAACCAGGACTCCTAATCCAAATCACAGTCTCACTCCTAGTCCAACTCCATGATGCACAAAGGGAACCATCTTCTTGTTTCCTATTGGATTTGACTCGTATTAGGATTGGCAACACATATCCAATTCCTTTTTAAGTCCCAATCCAATTCAGATGTGGGCTGGACTCCTATTCCCAACAATATCCCCCTCCGGCCCATAAGGGAGACGTTGTCTTCATCAATCATCCAGAGTATCTTCTGGACTCCATCACCACCTGTGATGGGTTTCGATAGGTGGTCATTCTCCTCAAGCATGTCAGCATCTTGTTGTTTTCATCCATTTTCTTAAAGTCCCACCTTGACTTCACTGTGTTCCCAAGTAATAGAGAAGAAGTATCTTGGCCACACTGCTTCTCTCTCCATGCCCACACATGGAACTTTGTCGGCTCCCCCTGACCGGTCAGTCGAGCCCTCCTGGATGAAAACCATGTTTCTGGTCTTCTGCAGTAAGCTTCAGAAACCTTCTTATGACGCTCCCCCTGTCGATGTAAGTCGACATCAAGAGTCTGATCCTCCAGCTTGGGTGTAGCAACTACATCTTCAATGTATTTCCCTCCTTCCTCACACGTGTGTTGTCTCGAGAAAGTATTTGGAGCGACCTTTTCTAACTAGGAGTCGTCACAGTGCATCTCCTGATGCATGTAGAAATCCACTTTTCTACCCTTTCTGACATCATTGAGAGAATCTCGCAACTCAGTCATGTGGCTATCTGTAGAACTTCCTCATAGTCCTCCATGATTCCGTCTTCTTTGAGATGGCTTTGACTTCTTCACTTCCGGAACCTTGTCTTTGTGCACTCTGAATGTGGTTTTATATAGATTGCAGCACAGTCTGCCTCGAGCTATCACCAAACACCCTTTTGTCACCTTGCACTTGCCTCCGCCGAACCCGAGATGATATTCGTTCGTATCCAATAAGGAACCAGAAATTACTATGAGTCTCAGATCTGGAACATGATGAACATCCTTGAGCGTGACAATACACCTGATATCTATTTTGACGCAAATATCACCAATCCCGACGATCTTTGAGTAGCTAGCATTCCCCATCCTCACATTGCCAAAGTTCCCTCTTCTGTATCTTATGAAGAACTTCTTGTGAGATGCAGCATGACACGTCGCTCCTGTGTCTATCACCCACTCAACATCATCCTTTGTATTCAGACACTGCTCTTGGACTGTAAGCACTTACTATACAATAACAGTTGAATTGTTCTGCTCATCATCCTCTTGTTCTTTGGCGAGTTCTTGTGACACCCTTTTCCAGACCTTGCAGTCCTTCTTGAAGTGTCCAACTTTTCTGCAACAGTAACATTCTTTACCCCTTGTCTTCGACTTTTCGTGGTTAGAACCGTGATTGCGACTCTGATTTCTTCCTCTGCCTCCAACAAGTAGAGTTGAACCTGAAGAATCAGATCTGACACATTCCCTCTTATGAATGTCTTCACTCAGGATCAAATCTTGAATATCGTCAAACTTTAGCTTTATGCTTCCTGATGAACTGCTGACTGCTGTCACGGTAGCAGACCAACTTTCGGGCAAAGAGGAGAGTAGGATAAGAGCTTTAACTTCATCTTCAAACTTGATCTCCACAGAGTTGAGTTGTGTGATTATGACGTTAAACTCGTTGATGTGATCAGCTACAGAGGCTCCTTCGCTCATCTTCAGGTTGAACAAGCGACACATCAAATATACCTTGTTTGCAGCAGTTGGCTTTTCGTACATATTTGATAGCGTCTTCAGAAGTCCCGCAGTTGTCTTCTCATTGGCAATGTTGAATGCAACATTTCATGCCAATGTCAACCTGACCACTCCAAGTGTCTGACGATCAAGGAGATCCCAATCCTCCTACTTCATGTGTTCAGGTTTAGTCCCCGCCAGAGGTTGATGCAGTTTCTTCTGGTACAGATAGTCTTCAATCTGCATCTTCCAGAAGTCGAAGTCCTTGCCATCAAACTTGTCGATGTGCACTTTCCTGTCTTCAGACGTCATTGTCACTTCCACTTGAACCTTCCAACCTTGCTCTGATACCACTTGTTGGGAAAAATGGCAATACTCTGCAAGACTCAAGGAGCAAGATTTAACGTGGAAAACTCTCCCCAAGTTAAGGAGAGTAAAACCACGGGGCAATACTAGTCAACAAGCACTATGTAACTCGAATTACAACTCACACCGCCCAGATTTAATCACCCCTAAATATGAGTAGCTCCCCCACACGAGAACAAAGATAAGGAAGAAGAGAATCACACTCAAGGTGTACAAAATAAAACCTCTCTCTTCACTTTATCTCCTCACGGTGCCGTTGTCGCTGTTGGGGATTGCTTGTTGCCGCTACGATCGCTGATCGGTCGTCTCCACCAGTGACAAGGGCACCTACCTCGTCGTTGCCTACGATACTCATTCTAGTTGGCTCCTCCATTAGGATTTCGGCACGCCGCTGCAAACCAAAAAGCCTTTCCGTCTGAGAGAGTGAATGTGTGTCCTCCACTGACCGGACGAACAACCGTCGTACCACAGTCACAACACCAACAACCACCACTGACTGATGTGCGTCTTCCACTCTCGGATCCGCCTCCGCTGTCAATGTCCTCCATTGTGTTGCCGACTACCAACCACTACTTTGCTTCAAGGCAAAGTCGTTGGCCCTCTCTTATCCACAAGAGAGCTCCACCTGTTGTTCTTGTTCTATGGCTCTTCTACCACAGAAGGCACCAACAACGAACAACTGATGGGATGATCCCAATGACCTCCCCCATGGACTCTATTTATAGGCCTCCATCCATGTAGTTGCAACCATGACTCCTAATTCGAATCCCAGTCTCACTCCTAGTCCAACTCCATGATGCACAAAGGGAACCATCTTCTTGTTTCCTATTGGATTTGACTCGTATTAGGATTGGCAACACATGTCCAATTCCTTTTTAAGTCCCAATCCAATTCGGATGTGGGCCGGACTCCTATTCCTAACACATAAAACAAAACGAGCCCAAATTCAAAACTTTACAGTAGGTTAGGGTCTAAGTTATTTCGACCAAACATTGAAATTGACCAAAACCTAAAGAACACAAAATTAATTTTGGGTCGGGTCTGGATCTGAACTTTAGACCTTAATTGACTTGTTGACCTGCAATTCACAGCTATATATTAAAATAACATTACCAATACTAAAGTTTGATACACCTAATGGCTTAGTAAGGTACTAGTCCATCCTCATGGAGTTTTCTTTGACAACTCTATACAACATTGTATTGGTTTTGTTAGTTTATAAGTGGAGGCATACTATATGCAAGTTTCACTTTTATTATACTCGTATGACTACTTCCATTCATGTAACGATTAGATTTTGAGTTTTATTTGTAAGAAAAAAAGATAGTGTAAATAGAAAAGTGGCATAATTAGCTATAATTTTGAACCGATATAATTAATTCATTAAAAAGTTTGAAACCACATACATGCCCATGTTCCACCTATGTTTTATGTGATTCCATCGAGGGGAATGGACTAAGAGACCTCTAACTAGACTAACAACAAACCTTCTATCGACTAAGCGTTAGGGTGAAACGATCCTTCTGATTCCTGATGCTGATGCTGACCTGAAAATGTTTGAGTAGAGGGATGAGCCTACTCGCTCAGTGAATAACATTTCACTTAGCTATCACTAAACAACTCGTCAGGTTTATTAACTGAAAATAAACATATATATAGTTCAAGCAGGGCAGTTCTATTGACATAGCAGATATACAGATAATAATCACATTTCTAAGCATCAACCGGTATTTCAGGTAAATAAACAGTTATGTAAACTTACTGTGTCCTATATGATTACTTATTCATATTATTATTATGCCCTAAACATATGCAGTGTACTCTTCATATAAAGATCCGCAGCAAGTCCATACTACGGTCCCACCGTACAAGACTTAGCGACACACCCGGGAAGTGCTAAGTCTGACTACTCGTCCTGGTCTGCACAGGACCTAGGCTCCACGGCCTCAACGCACAACCACGTGTGCTGCACAACCACGTGTGCTCCAGACTTCTCCTTTAACCTGAGTACACCGGCGGAGAGTCTCACAGGGTTACCTTCGTGACACAAGCACGAATGGTGTTAGATAACCAAGTTTTCTTTTTCCCAGTGCCATCGTGACACAAGCACGATTGTTGTTGGACACTGTCTCTCTTTCCTCGTTTGTCCGTGACACAAGCACGGATGATGTTGCAACACGAGTTTCACCCCTAAGTTGCAGACCTCTCTTAGGGGTTCTACGGTGTTAGGGCACCTAAGTCTAATAATTAGATAGCAGATAAACAATTAGACAGAAATATCACATAGCAACTGTAAGACATGGAATTTCCTCTTTTTCATCATTCACATCACGCATTTCAAGTTCCAATGAACTTATCACACTAAAATGTACATGCTACACTGTTTAAAGGTCATATCAACTGATACTGAAGTAAATAAGCATTTAAAATGAGTTAAATAATGATTTCTAAATGAACTGCCACTCACCCACTTCGGTGTGTTCGTATACACCGAAAAACGTCCACAAACACGCCTAATTCTGCCCTTTACAGCAGCGTGCACGCCGTGCACCTTCAGTGCACTTCTGTTCTACTTTTCTGCACCTTTGCACGCCGTGCAAACTGATTTGCACGCCGTGCAACCTGGGCAGAAACTCGTTCCGCTTCCTGTAACTTTGCACGCCGTGCAAATTGACTTTGCACGCCGTGCAACCTGCGCAGAAACGGGAATCCCCTATATCAGCTTTTTGTAACGTTGCACGCCGTGCAAACGGATTTGTACGCCGTGCAAACGGATTTGCACGCCGTGCAACCTGCGCAGAGACGGAAATTGTAGAAATAAAAGAGGAGATTGGGGTCGATTCGGTGGACGATTCTTACCCGAATCACTCCTATAGCTTCGGAATGACCTAGCAAGCAGTTGGCAAGAAGAAAGAACGGAGGAGAAGCACCGTTCGCTCCCTAGACCATCTCCATGGTCGGCTTCTTCGCGGCTGCAGGAGGAAGAAGAAGGTGAAGAAGAAGAAGATGATGCAGCTGGTTGATTTGAAGGAAAGGGAAAACTGAAGGAAAGGATAAGGAAGGGCACCCAGGGGGCCGGATGCAAATTGCCCAAAAACTTTCCGAAATTGCACATAGGTCCCTGCACACAAAAAGGCTTATATCTTTTTACTCGTAGGTCAGTTTTGCGTGATTTTTCTGGCAACGGATCAAGCACAACCTTGTCCTTAACCTCAGGACAAGAAAACAAGCTAATGATACATTAACACTAGCCCAAAGCTCAAAACACTATTAACAAAAAGCAAGTACTCATCTCAACATAACTAGTTCAATTATGCACTAACCAAGGTACTTACTGGTAAAACGAAATGTGGGTCATAACAACTTCCATTCATGTAAAGATTAGATTTTGAGTTTTATTTGTAAGAAAAAAAGATAGTGTAAATAGAAAAGTGGCATAATTAGCTATAATTTTGAACCGAGATAATTAATTCATTAAAAATTTTGAAACCACATACATGCCCATGTTCCACCTATGTTTTATGTGATTCTTCATCCAAGACAGATCACATGATTCTCTTTGGAAGCATGGAAGCCCCAATGTTGGTTAGACTTTGAGTAGTTTCTCTAACAATCACTTTAAGTAGTTATTCTTAAGTTGATAATCATAAAACAAGACACGGCTGAATTCAAAACTTTTTAGTAGGTTAGGGTCTAAGTTTTTTCGACCAAACATTAAAATTGACCAAAACCTGAAGAACACAAAATTAATTTTGGGTCAGGTCTGGATCTAAACTTTAGACCTTAATTGACTCGTTGACCTACAATTCGCAACTATATATTAAAATAACTTTACAAATACTAAAGTTTGATACACCTAATGGCTTAGTAAGGTACTAGTCCATCCTCATGAAGTTTTATTTGACAATTCTATAGAACTTTATATTGGTTTTGTTAGTTTTTGAGTGGAGGCATACTATATGCAAGTTCCATTTTTATTATACTCTTATAACTACTTCCATTCATGTAACGATTAGATTTTAAGTTTCATTTGTAAGAAAAAAAAGATAGTGTAAATAAAAAAGTGGCATAATTAATTATTATTTTGAACATATCTAATTAAGTTAGTAAAAGGTTTGAAACCACATACACACCCATGTTCCAGCTATGTTTTATGTGATTCTTCATCCAAGACATATCGCATGATTCTCTTTGGAATCATAGAAGCCCCAATTCCATAAATTATCATGTATTGGTTAGACTTTGAGTAGTTTCTTTAACAGTCACTTTAAGTAGTTATTCTTAAGTTGATAATCATAAAACAAGACACGCCTGAATTCGAAACTTTTTAGTAGGTTAGGGTCTAAGTTTTTTCAACCAAACATTGAAATTAACCAAAACTTGAAGAACACAAAATTAATTTTGGGTCGGGTCTGAGTCTGAACTTTTGTCCTTAATTGACTTGTTGACCTATAATTCACAATTATATATTAAATTAATATTACAAATACTAAAGTTTGATGTACTTGATGGATTAGTAAGTTACTAGTCCATCACTCATGGAGTTTTCTTTGACAATTCTATAGGACTTTGTATTGATTTTTCTGAATTTGTGTTTAAAACTTTTGGAAAAAAACTACAATAAGCTTTCTATGTTTTTTAAAATAACATTCTAATACCTGTTTATTTTAAAAAAAATTGATTACACTTGGTAATCATCAATGATTAGATAAATCATATCATCCTTAATAAAAACTTAATATATGGATTTATGAATAAGATCTGAAGATATTTGTGGGTCGGGTTAGGATCAAAAGTTTCAACCTAAAAATCCATCTTTAGTAACTTTAGGGTCCAATAAAAAAATCTTGACTTAAAATAAAATCCAATCAACCCGAAACTGATTGTCACCCCTACTAAATATTAGTTGTGTGACTATCATTGTGTTGGGTGATATGTTACATCATTAGCCATATTCATCTCAGGGATTTTTATTGTGGGGCCAGTCGTCTCAACTGTATCAGGATGACTCATCCAATATAGAATTTTTTAAATAAAAATAATTATCTTGGCATTGGATTTCAAGTCAGACCCGAAAATATTTGTGGATTTGACTAGGATCAAAGGTTTCAACCTTAAAATCCATCTTCTGTAAATTTAGTATCCAACAAAAAAATATTGACATGAAATATATTCCAGTCAACCCGAAACCGATCGCCACCCCTACTAAATATTAGTTGTGTGACCATCCCATTGTGTCAGGTGGTATGTAACATCATTGGACACGTTCAACGTAGGGATTTTCTTTGTGGGGATGTTGTGCAGTCATCTCAACTATATTAGGAGGACTCATCCAAGTGTCTATGAGTCTTCAGGATGTCATATATGGTGAACTCATTGAAAGAAGGGCAACCATGACTTGAATCAGCGGTTGCCTTTTACTCGAGGTTCTTGAACACGTCGTTACCCTAGAGTGTTAATGATAGGAACACCAAGAATAAAAAATTTGACAACAATAATAACAAAATCAATAATAATAACAAAAATAAAAAGAAGAAGAAGAAGAAGAAAAAATCAGATTGTGAGATGATTTGTTAGATATGGCTTATCTTGGGTGGTGGTTGTAGTGAGAGTATAAAGCGTGGGAGTGAAGATAATATTGGATGTCTTTGATTACCATATATTTTTGGACAAAAGATAGGAAAAACAAAAGGATGAGAAAAGGCTGACTTGACGAGGGTAGTGACATAATTTGAGTTGTTGGTACTGTAACGTGTGTTGGTGAGTTTTATGTAAGATTACAACTTGAGCCGTTGTTGAGGACGTTTAGGGGACTATATAAAAATGTTGGTTTGTTTTTTACAAAAAAAAAGATAAAAATTTAGAGTATAAATGAAATGTAAAACAAGATTTGTCTCATGGGGCCTTGACCATCCATAGATGGGGCCGTTGAGGGATGCGAGGAAATGATGAGTGGGGGAATGGGAGATGGGGAAGAAATTACTAGGAAGGAAAGAGGGGGAAAGAAGAACGGGTAGTAGTAGCATACGAAGAAGAAAAGTAAAAAACTAAAGTTGTAGTTGGTCTCCCGGAAGCAAAGGAAAAAGTTTGAAACGAGAGAAAAACAAAGTGGGTAAAGGAAACGAAAAAGAAGCGGTCCTATAGTCCTGGCCCGTTGGTCGACGGGTTTCATGAGCGGAGGAGGAGGAGAGAGACTGTGGAGGTTTGGTGGTGGCGCAGTCCACAGAGCAGGAAGGAGCAGAGTTAGAAAAATGAGGAAAAAGCAGTCAAAGGGAGCCAGCCAGCCTGCGGCCCGGCCGCCGATGTCTCCCCCCAACCCCAACTTTCTCTCTCATCCCCCACCTTCCTAGCGGCTCGCTCTACTAGGGCCCATCTATCGGACGCTCATCCTCATCTTCTTCTCTCTCTCTCTCTCTCAAGTCCAAAGCAAGTACGCACATCCGAGAAGAGAACCCCACTTTGAGCGGGAGGGTTCCATTCATCATCCATGTGATCCCCCCCTTCTCTTCCGCATCTAATAGCGTCCACCATCCTACCCGGGTTTGTTTAATGAGAGAATCATTATATCATAACCCTGTTTCCCAATCTCCCATCCAGGGCGATGACGACGGACGAGCTCGTGCTTTCCTGTACTGGACTGGTGGATCGGGCCGATTGACTTAATTGGAAAAAAACGGGTGGTTTTGCGGCACTTTGCGTAGATGCCAATCATCGTCTTCAGGAAAAACAAATCTGGTTTTACAGGAAAAAAAAGTGAATATGAATTAACAAATCGCTCTTGCAAGAATACATCCATAGTATATAAGAAGTCTACTCAATTTTTCTTTGGTTCTTTTTTATAATAACAAAGATTTCCTTATATATTAATTTATATGTTTCTATATAATATATGATGTGTTTGGATGCATATTTTGTACATAGATGTAATTTTTCACATTTATTTTTCCAACTTATCAGTTGATAATTGTATATTCTAATAGGTTCCAATCACCACAGGGTTTCCAAAAAAATATACTGGTAGACAATTTACAAACAAAATGTGGCTTAATCATTTTCTTTTCATTGGATGTTTTTGGAAATGGTATCCAATTGTTTCCACCTCCTCCAATACATCTATAACCCAAACACCCATCGGCAGATAACAAATGAAAAGTCAGAACTAGCTGTTACCATCTTTCCGCACCCTAAATCCCGTCATCTATATTGTGTCCGTGCCTACTGCCTACCGGTGATAGTAAATGACACCACTTTGAATGAGTTCCGGCGGGTCAATGGGTTGCAGTTGGACTACTGTCTTTCACACTAGCTAAGTAGCTAGTAGGGCCGGTGCACCCTCTTGTCCTATTCGTATAGCCTTGCATATTAATCAGCCAAGGGCGAGTAGTCTTGGTCTAGACTCACAAACAAGTGATGATCAGCGACACACTGCCAAATAGAATATAATATAAAACAAGCACCACTACTCTGGACCACTGCCCATAACCCACCCAAACACTATAACAATATAACAAGGAAGGGAAGAAACAAACGATAATGCAAACCGTGCTCGTCTTTATTCTTCCACTCATGTAAGTAGCGTTCAGTAGGTTACGCCTTCCAGCCCCAGTTTTTTTCTTCTTTTCACTTTTTCTAATTTAGGCGTCGGTAATGATTATTGATCCGTTGGGTTGTGTCATGATTCCCTCCATTTGCTTTCCGCCGCATCATGGATGTAGCCCCATCTATAATCATGCTAGCATAGCAAGGCATGCCAGACCAACGAACCATCAATTCAGTGATGATGATGTGCTGGGTGTGTGCTCTACATTCACTGTGTAAAATGGAAACCTTTCTTCTTATACTTCTTCTTCTTCTTCTTCTTCTTTTCAGATATGCATACGTCTTATCAGTGTTGGCATCACTCCAAGATAACCCAGTCAAAGAGTAGTAAATCATATCTTAATCATCACATGGCTTCGGAAGCAACAGGATGTTCCTATACTGTGTTATATTTCGTATGCTAGCTTCGATTCTTCTCTAGTTCAGAATTACTCTACTTAAAAACGCCCAACACCAATCCTACGAGAAGCTTTCGTAAAAGAAACATTTTCTTAAATTCAAATAAAGTCAGCAGCCTGCTCATGTAAAAAAAATGTATAGTGTTGATTGTTAGAAACTGACACTATAAACTTCCAAATAGCAACCCACAAAATAATTTCTTGTTCAAAATTGAAATGTGCAGAGAATGCTAAAGTTGGCTTTCTCACCAAAGCACCAATACATGTTGCTAGATTTAAAACCCATGTATTAGATTTTGTAGCATTGATTTTTGTAGGGCTGGCAATCAGGTCGGATCAGATCGGGTCCTGAACCGTAAGTATATGTTGGGTCTAATTTAGGTCCTAAATCGGATTTCTACTTTAAAATTTATGCAAACCGAGAAAGTATTAAATATTTGATTGTAGAATTGTTTATAAAATACACCCAAAATGATATGAAGTATAGATATTTAATAAATCTTAGTAAAACCCACTAAAAGACACATGTCAGGTCATTTTAGGTTATTCTCGGGTTGAACTGGTCGGGTTCAGGTTATTCATGTCCATACAAACTAAAATTTGCACATGTGACTGAATTTTAATTTGCAACCGAATTGACATTTTTATATTTAATTCGGGTCATTCGGGTCGATTCTGAGATGGCCAACCCTAGATTTTTGTTTGGAACTGTTGATATTTTCTAGATTGTTGCGTTAGTTTTGGGTTTAAGCAATGCCATCTTTCTACTTCTAACTCATGATCTCAGTACTCTCTCTTCTTCCTCCCAAAAACCATGATATTGCATGCCATGAAAACCCTTGTTCTTGTCATGGAGTTTCGTCGTCTTTGCTCTGGTCGTCATCGTCAAAGCTATCCGTTAATATCAGTAATCATTGCTCATACGTGCCATCACCCAAGATCTCCCTTGTTGTCGACCTTTGCTCTCATGTGTGCCACCAGCTGATCTTGCACACTATTGTTATTCCTCTTTGCGGCCACCAACCAAGTATGACCTCCTTTGCCACTGTCGCTTTCTCTTTGCCACGACCACTTTTTTTCCACTGTTGTTGTTTTCCTTATTTTAGATGTTCCTCCTTCCTCTACCATCAGTGTCACCATATGTTTAATCTTCTTATGATATACATACTGATTTAGGTATGTTTTAGGTAAAACATGCATGGTTTGATTTATATCAAACTAGTTTTTATTTAGGTAGTTTTTAGACAAAGTATGGGAACTTAGATCTACTTGCATAATGTTTTGCTTGACCAGTGCAACGTTAGGTAACATTATTATTTTATCTCATATTTTCTCACCCTTGTAGTAGTATTCTTATTATATTAGATTAATTTAGTCCGAAATTGTGAATAAGTAGAAGAAAATATGATGATGATGATGGTTTCAAGCAAAATGGCTGGCATGTATTTTGTCTAATTTGCTCTTAATCACCATCATAATTTTCTTATTCTTCTTTGCATTTTGGTATCAATTTTTTATTAATCATATGAAGAGTATAGTTGTCATTAGCTTTGACGATGGATGTCATTATTTGCTCTTTATCACATGAAGATGATAATTATTGTTAGTTATTAGAATGTTGTTGTTATAACCTCAATTTTCTAATAAGGCAATGAGATGTATAATTCTCTTTTAATGATAAATGAAATTAATGGTTGATTTATTTGTTTGAATTGATGGATTTGTGTACAATGGCCTTGATTGTTTGTTAATGGGCTTAGTTGGCCATTGAGCCCAATTGAAAAGAAAAGAGAAATAAAAAGAAAAACGGTTTATCTAATAAAAGGAGAAATATAAGAAAAGGATAAATATTAAAGGAAAAAGCAAAAGGATATTTCCCAATGGGAGATTTTGTACCTTTAGGGTTCCTTGAGGACTAAGGGACTCGAGATAATCAGATAATGGCAAAGGAAAAAGAAACATTAATTAAAATTGGTTTAATTAATGGATAACTTGGATGTGAAGGAAACATTATCATCCGTTGGAATTTGACTTTCAAATTTAATACTCGGTTAGATAATGCCAAGATGGAGTTGCCTCTGAATTTTGAGAGAAAAATGTTAATCGAGGAGAGAGAAATGATTTTTCCAAGGTATCATGTTAAAATACCTTTTTAATCCAATTTTAGGATAATTGGATTTCGGGGAGCGATGACGGCCGTTGGATAACCCGCGTGGTCCAAGGGACCACAGATCCAAGGGTATTCATTCATCGTCTACCCCAAATAACAGTAGAATTGAGAGACAAATTGGGAATTTGAATTCTCATCGACTAAGGCGATAATTCGAAGAACAAACTAGTCCATCGACTTTAGGAGAGTAATTCGAAGGATCTAGACCCTAATTTCACACGTTATCGTCGACGAGGGAAGAAGTTCCCAAATCGTCAGACTTCTAGACCCAACCCTATATGGGGGGGGTACTCAAGGGTACCAACAGACCTAATTCTTATCCCAGCCGTTGCGGAGAGCAACGACGAGTCGAGCGACGACCTCAATTGCGAGTTTCATCCTAACCTACCCCCTCTGCAACCTGCTGGCCACGGCAGAACCCTGATGACTCGTTCACGGTGAAGGTCGAGTGGGATCCAACAATTGAACGACTCATCGAGTTCGGGCGATGACGACAGAGCTTCTGAGCACCTCTGTTTCTTTGCTGGTAGCCTGAAGCTCGAAGTCAACCAAGGAGTTGACCGCAGCCCGATGAGCGATCGAAGATAGACAATGACTGACGATCATCCGATCACGGTCCACCGTGATCCCGAGCAGGAGCGGCCAACTTAGGCATGCACGATAGGAACCGTACGATCCACAGAGCGGATCACCGGTCCACCGATCTAGCGGTCTGTGATTTTCCGGTAATTTCCATCTCTGCTCAATTAATTCTGAAAAAAGGGTTTTCTTACTAAAATCGTAGAAATTAATAGAAAACTCAGATAAATAAACTTTATACATGAAAGTTGATCAGAAAAATGCAAGGAATAGGATAAAAATAGTTTGAAGGCCTGAATCCGTATCTTTTTGCAAAAGTATATTATTTTGATGAAAAAGGTATTAAAATTAGGTTAGAAACCCTAATTGATGGTAATGGATAATTTTATGAGTAGTAATAGGTTAGTTCGAGTATTATTAACCTATTATTTAATAATGTTGAATCTTAACCTGATTTAGATGATTAATTGCATGATTTAGGGTTTAAACCTAATTCAGTGGATAATATATGTAGAAACCCTAAAAGTGGATAAAAGAAGAGTAAAATCCAAAAATATGAGAATATTTGGTTAAAAGATGATCTTAGGATCTGTTATGAGAAGTAGATGAGAAAATTAGGGTTTGTGAGTAATTTTGTATAATTAGGGTTTAAGGGTGTTAAAAGTACGACAAAACCCTAATTGCATACAAAACCCTAAAAGAGGTAGAAAACCTAAAAAGGGATAGAAACCCTAAGAAGCAAGACAGTTTGGGTAAAATTAATAGAAAGGAAATTGTGTGTTATTTTAGGAATCTTGCTTGCTTGCTTGGATTGGATTTCTTTTCTTATTGGTTGATTCTATCTCAAAGATCTGCAAAATAGGTATGTGGTTATTTATGGTTAACCGCTTTAGTTTCATGAGGGTTTTCCGAATGTTTGATCGCATTGAATGCAACCTATCTATTTGGATGTTCATATATGAAAATTATAAAGACACTATGGTTATTCGAATTATGATATAGTGTGTATTCTCACACCTACATGCCACCCTAATGTAAGATGCAATGAGGTCAAGCCCAAGAGGGAAGACCCATGGGCACCATGAGAGGTGACCCCAGGCACCAAGCTTAGGATAGAGAAGGTGGCCTATATTGCGTGACTAATGGGCACCATGAGAGGTGACCCCAGGCACCAAGCTCAGGATGGAGAAGGTGGCCTTAAGTCAATGGCAAAAGAGAAACCCTAAAGAAGGTATTCCAGGGTTAGGGCAAAAGCGGTGGAGTTTGACACATTGAAAATGTAAATTGAATTGTTAATTAACTTGATTGTGATAATTAGGTTGTTAGCCCTATGTGTGAAAATTTGATTGTCCCCACATACCGGAATATTCATATATGGTGACCGACGTTTTGTTTGTCGGCGTTTTAGGTACAACATTGAAAAGGACAAACAGTAAAGTGACATATTGTGAAAATAAGAATTAAAGTGCAAGGAGGATTAGATAGAATAGATTCAAGTTGTGGATAGAAGTTAGATATCCAAAGTTTTTAAAAGATATGCAAAGTTTTATTTTATACCAGCTTTCAGTATAGTTTGGTAGAATTTTATAATTATTACTAATTATTTGTCGAACCTTTGATCTAGTTTATTGGGATAACAACTCTGACTTCTTGGTCTCCCTTAAGTGGGGGTTACTGGGAGGCGGGATCATTACATTTGGTATCAGAGCATCGGTTCCTCATTTAATCTTTAGTAATTATTAAATTTTACAAATTTCATAGAACCGAGGGAGTTATTAGAGGATTTTCCGAAAGACAGAGGTGTCTAGAAAAGGATCACGTCCGGGGGCTGGCAATATTTTCCTCTGCACCGCTAGTCAGAATACGAGGACTCCCGAATCTGTATGACTGCCTGGCCAATGTCTTAGGATCTGACTCGAAATAAGATACCTTTAGGACTCTCTCATCTTGTTCATCCCTTGTCAACTCAAATTTTGTTAAGGATTTTAAGGATTAGGATTTTCTCTCTCTTCCTCACCCTCTTGAGGTATTGTTAAGGCTGATAATGTTTAAGGAATCCTCCATTAAATTAATAAAAGATACATAAATAAGATGTCATTGACATAAGTATAATTAGTTAAATATAGACTAAAGGTATGTTTGTATGCTTATGTAGATGGCTCGTGTGAAGACCGTTGCTATCCTGGATGTCGTCAACGGTGGTGGGCCTTCCCACAAGGAGAAGGGGTCTTCCGAGAAGAGAAGGAGGAACCATGGTAACAAATCCTCAAAGAAGAGGAAGAGACCAGAAGAAATTGAAGGCAAGATCCCCAACCCTAAACCGATACCCTTTAAAGACCCGAAGAAGGAACATGAAGAGGAACCAGTGTATGAGGGAGAAGCCAAGATGGAGGAGGACCAGTCTGGTGGTCCGGAACCGACTATGGTGGTTCACACCACTGATGCTATATGGATGGAGCAGTAGAAGCGGCTGACTGAGGCTATTAGTGCTCTGGCTCTTAGAGACATAGCAAGAGACGAGAATGGTGAACCGCTTCCCATTCATCCTCGACTCAGAGCCACCATCCTGGACTTCATCAAGCTGAACGTCGAGAAGTTCTGGGGAGAAGATAAGTCTAAGGTGGTCGATAAAGTAGAAGCCTGGCTGTTAGCAGTCGAGAATGGATTTTGTATGCTTGAGGTATAGCCAAACAAGAAGGTTCTTTTTGTTGCTCACCTTCTGGAAGGAGCAACCAAGATATGGTGGGAGAACCGTATCATGGGGAGAGACTTGAGCAAAGAACCAATGGCGTGGACCGACTTCAAGACTATCTTCACTGCCAGATTCATCCCCATCTCAGCTAAGAAGGAGAAGGAATGAGAGTTCACCAACATGACCCAAGGAAACTCGTCAGTTGCAGACTTTGGTCACAAGTTCTGCATCTTGGAGCACTTTAGACATATGATGGATGAAGAGAGGAGGGTGGACCATTTCATAGAGTGTCTGCACCCTGCCATCAAGCCTCATGTGATGGTCAGTAAGCCGAAGACCTTTGCCGAAGCCTACAACACCACCTTGGACATGGAAAGGACGGTGATGCCTGCTCAGAACCCCTCCAAAGGATATCTGGGTTTCACTGAAGGAGCTCAGGGGCATAAGAATGAGCACAAGAAGGGACAAGGGCACAACCACAACAGAGGAAAGCATGGACACAAAGGCAAGCCACGTGGTGAGAATCACTTTATGAAATGTCGCACCTGTGGATGGTCACATCCTGGGAAGTGTCGCTTTGAGAAGAGGGTGTGCTACTGTTTCCAACAAGAGGGCCACTTCATCGCCAACTGTCCTCAACTTGATCTGAGAGGACCAGTAGCAGCATAATCGGTGGCAGCAGCACCCCCAGTGGGAGGTGGAGCACCAGCCGGAGGACCCCCTGCTAGAGAAAGGAGGCAGGTTAGAGTGTTCGCCATCGACAATGAAGAAGGTTAGGTGAATGTTAATAGGCTGATCGAGGGTAATAACCCATAGAGTTTTCCTTTTAGTTGAGTAGATCATGTAGTAGCTTTCTGATATGGTATGAACTATGTAGGCTTGCTGGAAGTCATGGGATAAAATGTAAAAGCACTTTTTGATTCTGGTGACGTGGTATTTTATCGCACTAACAAACTCACTCGAGGTTGAAATCCTCGAGCTTTTATCAAAACCAAAGTGCAATAATACCACCAGCAAGCGGACGAGTCTTATCGCAGTATAGTTAAGGATCGAACCCAAAGGACAACGTTTTTAAGAATCTTTGTCAGTCTAGTCTAGTTCGAGTTAAGGTTAATATTTAAAATGATTGGTTGATTTGAGGTTAATTAAACTAATTGTAAGAAAGTAAAAGCTGAATTAAAGTTGGGTTTAGATCAATGATATGGAATCGCTGGGATGGTATCGGGTTTCACCACCGCTACGCATGCAAACACATTCAGTCGCAAACAATCCAGGAAAGATATAACAATCCAAATAGAGCTGCTGCAGAACCCCCCATACGGGCGTTAGGTTCGCATAAGCATCACCATAGGCATCAGATGTCTCGTCACCAACTGGATCACTTACTTACGGCTCCAAAGATACAGAAATTCAACGAAGGTTGTGCCCCCCTATACAGGCGTTAGGCACACAGAAGCGTCACCGAAGGCTAGATGGCTCGTCCCCTCGTGGATCATACACTTACGGCCTCAAAGAAATCCCATTCTATTTCTAGTTTGGGAGTCAACCGCATTAATTGATAAGCAAGCATGTGATAGATCTACAAACTAACATTGATGATAAACAAGACGATACAAAATCCAATTAAGGCTGTGGTCCTCCCTGAGGGAAGTTTAGACCACAGAAGCGTCACCGTAGTCTAGATGTCTCGTCCCCTCACAAATCATACACTTACAACTTCAAGGAATCCTTTCAGAAGTTCTCGTCAAGGAGTCGAACTTGTAAACTGCCATTCCATCCCATACATAGAAGATTTTGCCATATAGGAAAGAACAAGATGAAAGCAAGGAGATAATCAACTACAAACATACCAACTAACAACAAAATGGGAAGTTATATACATAGCCATGGAGAGTTTAACAAAAGAACATGATTTGCATGGGCAGCGGGGCTAGTCCCCGCACCCCAGCGAAAAGGTACTACTCGCTCATGATGCGAGAAATAAGAAGGATGAGAAGGAGAGAGAAATCCACCATGAACTCGGTGTAGAAGGTAGTCGCAGCTTGGTGAAGAAGATACGACCTCCTACGTCGTGTCGGAATAGATCTGGACATGAACGGGAGATGCCAAGACATACTGAACAGTCTCCCTCGCTCCGTCTTCTTTCTCTCCTCAGCCTCCTTGGTTGCAACACGGGCAGTAGGTGGAATGAAACTGGCATGGACAACACTGGATTTGGATTGGACCTATATACAGGCAGCCTGTCGGTGTCCCGGAACCGATGTCCAAGTGAGGACCCTTGGGGTCCTATTTATAGGCACATGACTGACCCCAAACGGTCTTGGATTAAGAGAAACCAAACAGTCTCGAGATATTTTTTCCCAAACGGTTTCACTTAATTCAGCCCAAACGGTCTATAGAATCTGACCAAACGGTCTTGCATAACCTGGGCAAAACGGTCTGTAAACCGTGTAAGACCAAACAGTCTTGAGCAGCAAACGGTTTGGAAACCGCACAAGACCAAACGGTCTCACAGACCATTTGCTCTTCTCAAACGATCTCGCTTAAAAGGTCTGTAGATTGTTTGCTATCAAATGGTCTTGCATTTGGTCAATGCCTCGCCCAAACGGTCTGAGGTCCGAAGGGGCCAAACGGTCTTGCATCCAGCAGCTTCAAATAGACTTTAGGTAGCAGCCATTCAGTCTTCCAGTTGCTCGATCCCTCGCGGTCTTGGCCTAACAGATTTCACCTCGGTGTCCAGCTCTAATGCTCCTTCGGTTTGCAGGTGATCCAAGAGACCAAACAGTCCTGAGGTGCCCTTCCTCCAATCGATCACAGACTGTTTGGAACGGTCATAGTCTCAGACCGTTTAGCAACCGTGCGAGATGTTGGTTGTGGCAGGGGGCAACATGTCTAGGTGGAGGTGCAGGTTGTAGCATCGGCGGTTGAGGGAAGTGCTGCTGGATGGAGCAAGCCGCTACCGGAATGTGATAATTTGAAGATAAGAGGTGTTGCTCAGCAGAGGTACAGAGGTCGATGACGATGCACCACGGTCGTGGTGACGCCACTGCCCCACGGCCGTGCCACCTTGTACGGGCGTGGTCGGTGAGTTATTTGGCCCTGATGGCGTTGAGCCACGACCGTGGCGTGACACCACGGTCGTGGTGAGGTAGCTGTCACACGGCCGTTGTAACGACAATCACCAAACCGACAAACAAATCATTACTAATTAAGCGAGATTTCAACATAAACAACATATTAACAAAATTCACTAAGAATGAAAACCATTTTGCAAAGAGATCCATTTCTAGGAAAACTCTTTAAGGCAGAACCAAAACTTTATATACATCATTGTTCACATTGTACATTCATTGTACCATCTCTTCTCAAGGATAACATATAACAGTTGCTTTGTCAAAACATATAATGAAGCAACATAAAACCTCGAGGCTTACAAGCCAAAAACTCAGATCATTCATGAAACCATAACGAACCAACTCCAAGAACCTGAGAGTACAGAGACGACACATAGGACTTCTATCTACAAGACATGACAGACAGTACACTCAACCTGAGCTGTCACTGCTGTCCCAGTTGCTGCTGATGTTCTTCCTCTGGAAGATGTTCTCAACCTCCTCCGTGCTTGTCCACCTAAAAATGTTGGATCCCACGGGGGTGAGATAATTGAAAATTGCCCCAGCGAGAGATATAACTCTCCACCAACAATGTTATTATCACAGTTAAATAGTATTAAACTGAGCAGAGGATAAGCATTTTAGAACATTCATATCTTTTAAAGCATTGCCACTATCTGAGCAGAGGATAAGCATTTTAGAACATTCATATCTTTTAAACTGAGCAGAGGATAAGCATTTTATAACATTCATATCTTTTAAAGCATTGCCACTATCTATGATAGAGCAGTAAATCATCTATTCACTTTATACGGAATATGAAGAAACATATATATCATTTACTCATCATACTATCTCAAGCTTATCATGTGATTCTCATTATCATGGTATGTCATCCATGAATCATTCTCATTTCTATCTGTTGGCCTCAGCCAATCTGCTAACCAGATATTGAATTGTACCAGTCATGTGAGTATACATCATCATATCCTGTCTAAGTATTGGAATATGCCAATCATATGCAACCATTCCAGGCATTGGACTAAGCCAATCCTTTGCAAACATTCCAGGCATTGGACTATGCCAATCCTTTGATAACAACCAGGTGTTGGATATTACCAACCCTGTGAACAGCCTGGTATTGGACTCTACCAATCCAGTGATTAACAGCCATGTATTGGGGTTATTACCAATCCTGCGAACAACCTGGTATTGGACTCTACCAATCCAGTGATTAATAGCCAGGTATTGGGGTTATTACCAATCCTGTAAATAGCCTGGTATTGGACTCTACCAATCCAGTGATTAATAGCCAGGTATTGGGCTTATTACCAATCTTGTGAACAACCTGGTATTGGACTCTACCAATCCAGTGATATTATTCCAGGCATTGGGATTTAACCAATACTGTGTTATTATTCCAGGCATTGGGATTTAACCAATCCTGTGATTATAGGCTTTATGCCTCTGCCAGGTATTAGACTTTAACCAATCCTGATTACACAACCATGCAGTGGACTCTAACCACTCCTGATTATAGGCTTCACGCCTCTGCTAGGTATTAGACTTTAACCAAACCTGATTACACTGTCAGGCAATGGTCCGTAACCAATCCTGATTACACATTCATTATGGGATATCAATCCCTTAAATTCATCATTGGTTATCACATCCTTTTACTAGGCATTATACCCTGGGGCAAGGCATCATATCAATTCACATTCTTTAAGTACTACAGGTGTTCCTCTTATCTCCTTTAAGCATATTCAAAACACTATAGCCCTTATTTGGCTATAAGCATAAAGCATGTATAATCAAGATTTCATTATTATTATAACCATTTATTATTATTATGAAGTTATTGGTTTCCATTTCTCTTAGTTTATTTTGCACATTACCATTCCTTACATGAGACTTTTATAAACATCTTGTCACCTCTCATTAGGCAACAATTATTCACATGGCTTACCAGGCCCATAATCATCTTGTCACCTTTCACTAGGCAACAACTATTCACATGGCTCACAAGGCCCAATAAACATATTGTCACCTCTCACTAGGCAACAACTATCCCCATGGCTCACAAGGCCATTAAACATCTTGTCACCTCTCACTAGGCAACAACTATTAGGGTTAGGGTTTTCCTTTATAGCCGAATAGGGTTTCAAGTTCATATTATCAATCCAAACCCTAATTCATTACTCCACACATCTAGGAGCATACATTAATATCATAAGTATTCAATCATACTTATTTATTCTCATCATTTATCATTAAATGAATCATCAACACAAGGTATGAGTTCCTCTCTCATCCTTATCAGGGTATGATTACATCATACTTTATTAACTTGGCTTAACCCTTTCTCAAGGTATGTTAGCCCACACTTATCAAAGTGCATTCCATCTCAATGTAACAATTGACATGACACACATCATGTGTTACTCATCCAAGTATATTGGATTTAAGGTGCATCAAGGTGTAACAACCTTAAAGTGTTGGATGTGATATTTATCATGTCTTTATGTATCACTTCCCTCATCACTTTTAACTTGCTTAAGTTCATCAACTTATCTTGTATTAGGGTATTTCCCATCCTAATACTTTATGCACTAGCCCATCACATTTATTCTGTAGTGTATTGATCATGAGTCATACATTTGAATTGTCCAACCATCATCAATTGATATGGACTCATCTCGGTTGAGACATTGTTGATATAGGATTAACCATTATCAACCACTTTAGGCGTTTCACCTATCAAGGTATCAGTCATACCATTACTTGGTGTTACACTCATTACTCCTAAGAGTGTCTTACTCTCACCTTTACAAGGTGTCTTGGGTTGGAGGTGTATGAACACTCACCATATCGGGTTAGGATTTGTACTTGTCTCCATATCGGGCATGAGGTATCTTCTTGACCTCATATCGGGACAAGGTGTATGTATGTGTTGCCCATGATACTTATGAGATATAAAATCATCACCATGTCGGTCTAGAAGTACACTTAATCACCCAATCAGGCTAGTCACCATCTAGGGTTAGCCATGACGGGTTAGGGTTACCATATCATTTAGGGTTGTGTATAGTGCACCCTATCGTGCAACCATGTCGTGTAACAATGTCGTGCAACCATGTCGTGTAACCATGTCGTGCAACCATGCCGTGTAACCATGTCGTGCAATAGCACTTGTTATACTTCACTTATATCGGGTTACCCAAATTAGGGTTTCATGTCAACTTTTAAGTATTCATTCAACCTTGTATCGTGTATGGAGTCTATACTTGACTCCATATCGTGCAAGAGGTGTATACTACACCCCCGTATCATGCAACAAGGTATACAATCATATCCATATCATTTTAGTGAAGTAGTTGCATCATCATATCGGGTTAGGGGTGCTTTCTTGTGTGCATGCACCCGATATCACTTTTATAATGTGATATCATCATATTCAAGCTATAGACCTTTGTTATAACTATTATAGTTCATGTAAACAGGTCTAAGAAACTACTAGAACTCATAATTGCATCAACTATTTCAGGGAATTTCAGAATTAAAAGTATTTCACTAAGTATAGCAATTTAGGTGAAGAATAATAACATGGTTGAGTTCAAGTTATAAAACCCGCCTTAAGAACGAATTCAAAGATCTAAGATCCAAAGATCCACTTTCCTAAGGTTGAAGATGGACTTCACAACTCTTCTATATGCAAAGAATCACCATGGATAAGCAATTGGTGAAGAAGAAAAGAAAGGAAGATCAAAACCCTAAATGCATGCTTCAATCCAAGGTTAAAGATGATCTTATCCTCACCTTAGGGTTAAGTATGAGCTCCTTCTTGCTCCTTAACCCCTTTGCACGATACACTAGTGTCTGTGCACGATATGCCACCCCTCTTGCACGATATGGCACTCACTTGCATGATAGTACACTCACTTGGAGTCAAAACTTCACTCTATGGCCGATATCACCCTATATGGCCAATATCACCTACTTGGGCAATATGCTCTTGCCATGGGCGATATCCCAAGGCCCATGCACGATACCACAGCATCCCTTCACGATATGGGAGCTCTATGCACAATAACTTATGGTAGGAGGGTGGTAAGGGTCGCAAAATTGCACCAAGGGGTGAAACTAGGGGTATATATACTTGTTGTTCATGAAGGAAGGCAAAAATGAGGTGTCAACATTTTGAGCTAGTAGGTGCCACGTGTCATGCATGGGTGACACGTGTACATGCATGAATCAACATTTATATTGTGTTGCAAAATGGTTGAGGATCATCTTGAGATGCAAATTCGTCCATTACTTATCCATTTGGATAAGTTATCTAGGTTTAATCACTATTTTAAGTCAAGCCGATACACTTTTTCTAAGGAAACTTGTTGGCCATCACACTTCACCTCCTTGAGGTGCTTTGCACGATATGGACTTTGCCAAGAGTTCAAAAAACGATATGGGACACCTCCTTGGGCTCCATGGCCGATAGACACTCATATATAAGCTTTTCAACTTGATACAACTCAAGTTAAGCTTCAAATTCAACCCTTTTCTTGGTCATTTCATCACCAAGATTACCATCACTCATAAGTGATTCAAACATGGTGTCTAATTCATTATCTCTCCTCTAAACGATACTAGGAGGGAGTAGGGTCACTCTAGAGGTGGTAATTTGCATATTAACCCCACATTTTGGGTAAATTATAATTTGTACCAAAATTGGTGCACAATGCTCCAACATTGTTCAAACAAGTTCAAACTTGGAATTTGGGCTTTCCACAACCCACCACTTAGCATCATTCTCTCTATTATGATGCTTAAACACATGGGGTACATTCAACATGTGACAATTTGCATTATAGCCCCTCAATTTGGGTAAATTACACTTTGGTCCAAAACAAAGGAAAATTGCTCAAACAACATTCAATCGGGACCAAACTTGAAACATAAGTGTGTCACATGATAACAAAGCACCTTAGAGGATTATATTAAAGTTCTAAGCAACTTTATTAGCCAAAACAAATAGGGTTACCTCATAACCCAGGTCAGGGTCATTACTAGTTATAAACCCCTAACAAGGATTTCGTCCCCGAAATCTCAGATAAAAGGAGACAGATATTATTCATTCGTTATATCATCAAGTCTCAACATAACATCTCATTGTTATGGAGACACCATAGAAATTTGATCAATACAAAGTTCTTTTTACACAAAAATCCCATGGAATCAAACACATAGGATACATGCTTCACTGTCTTTTCATTATCGACTGTGTAGTTAATTCTGGGTCAGGTAACACTTTTCTCACTCAGATAGAGGTTGTTTGTTAATCTCATTTGACAAACTTTTATTGTAATATTTTTACAATTATTCCTTCAAGTATATCATTCTCATCAATGTTATGTTTATGCAAAGCATAAACCCCTAACATATGATGTACATACTACATTAGGCAACTGGATTGATTCCACAGTTAACCATTCCATGTAACTATCTTAAGATAGTCTGATGTTTCTCAGATACCAGAATTCCTTACCTTGGTATCTAACACGTGTTAATAACACATCACATCCTCATTTTTGTTTATAAGTTGACTTATGAGTAAATCAAATTCCTTCATATATCGATTAGAATGTGGTAGAAATATCCATGCCACATCTCCTTCTTATTTAAACTCTTGAGATTGTTTCAGAATGACTACTTGATCAGAGTAATAAAAAAGATAACAATCTAAATATGTCATACTTACCTTGCCTTCAATAAATGAATACATGGCCAGGGTATTCCAGAACTGAAATTAGGTAGTATGTATTCGTTTTATATTATGTTTCATACTTTTAACATCTCTTTAAATTTTACTACTTAGTATTTCAGATTTTCTCTGGGTGTTTCTTTTACATCTCTTCTTTTTCTACATGAAGAGAGAAATTCCAAAACATATAAGAGAATATTAATCCAAATATAGGTTCTCATCCTTCTGATCTCTTCCTCATGTCCTCATAGGACTAATTAAAGGAAGCTCAACATCAACTACCTTCTTATAATTATCAGATAAAATCTAGAGAAGACATATCAGAATGAGAAAGCTCTATCTAACTGTCATCCCTCACAGTCATCCACCACATTTGGTTGACTCAAACATAGAGTCTAGCTGTTTCATGTTGTTTCTTTTGCCTTTTTACACTATTAGGTTGTAACTTTTGTAAGCCCTGCCGAGTCTACCTCGGTTGTTGGGTCATTTCCTCCCTTCTTTTTGAATAAAATGATTTAGTATGCTTAACATGTCCATGTCTTATCCTCATACCATAGTCTTATCGGTCTCATTACCGATGTATAAGCTAAGCCATGGGTTCTTACAGGTGGAAAGTTAGGACTTTTGTATTTACATAGTGGCTCTTGCCCTGGAATACTAGGCATTTATTACACTGGTGGCACCAAAAACTTTGGCTTTTTAGAACAATTAAGCAAATGTCTCTAAAATTATAGAGACCTTACCTTAATTCTCAGCTTATTGCCTCTTCTTGGGCATTACCATCAGAGATGTACTATCTGTCTAAACTTATGGCAGAGTCTACTTTCTCGCCATATGTTAATCTTTATCACATTTTCCACTGTTCCAACATGACTATGTCATTTAGGAATCCTTTCAAAGCCCAAAGTTTCTATATTAAGGACTGGTAACCTAGGTTGAAATGCTAGTATCCAGTCTATTATATTCATCACTATTGTCCTAACTTGCCTCACAAGAACATAAAAAGTAGGATTCTCTATTCTGATTGGGTCAAGATGGGAATTCTTAGGCACTCGTTCTTCTCTTGCCTGGTCCCTTACACCCTCTCTTGGTGCAACAACATTGCTCTCAGCAATGTGTTCCTCGTGTTCTCCAGTCATTTATAAACTTTACCCTTTCTTCTGCATAAGCAGAAGTCACTATAGGGTATACTGGAGGACACTAACACAAACCCAACACCTTAGTCCTATGTCTCTGTAGACTCAGCGAACCTTAAGCTCTGATACCAAACTTGTAACGACAGTCGCCAAACCGACAAACAAATCGTTACTAATTAAGTGAGATTTCAACATAAACAACGGATTAACAAAATTCACTAAGAATTAAAACCATTTTGCAAAGAGATCCATTTCTAGGAAAACTCTTTAAGGCAGAACCAAAACTTTATATACATCATTGTTCACATTTTACATTCACTGTACCATCTCTTCTCAAGGATAAAATATAACAGTTGCTTTGTCAAAACATATAATGAAGCAACATAAAACCTCGAGGCTTACAAGACAAAAACTCAGATTGTTCATGAAACCATAACGAACCAACTCCAAGGACCTGAGAGTACAGAGACGACACATAGGAATTCTATCTACAAGACATGACAGACAGTACACTCAACCTGAGCTGTCACTGCTGTCCCTGTTGCTGCTGATGTTCTTCCTCTGCAAGATGTTCTCAACCTCCTCCGTGCTTGTCCACCTAAAAATGTTGGATCCCACGGGGGTGAAACAATTGAAAATTGCCCCAGTGAGAGATATAACTCTCCGCCAACAATGTTATTATCACAGTTAAATAGTATTAAACTGAGCAGAGGATAAGCAGTTTAGAACATTCTCATCTTTTAAAGCATTGCCATTATCTATGATAGAGCAGTAAATCATCTATTCACTTTATACGGAATATGAAGAAACATATATATATCATTTACTCATCATACTATCTCAAACTTATCCTGTGATGCTCATTATCATGGTATGTCATCCATGAATCATTCTCATTTCTATCTGTTGGCCTCAGCCAATCTGCTAACCAGATATTGAATTGTACCAGTCATGTGAGTATACATCATCATATCCTATCCAAGCATTGGACTATGCCAATCATATGCAACCATTCCAGGCATTGGACTATGCCAATCCTTTGCAAACATTCCAGGCATTGGACTATGTCGATCCTTTGATAACAACCAAGTGTTGGATATTACCAACCCTGTGAACAACCTGGTATTGGACTCTACCAATCCAGTGATTAACAGCCAGGTATTGGGGTTATTACCAATCCTGTGAACAGCCTGGTATTGGACTCTACCAATCCAGTGATTAATAGTCAGGTATTGGGGTTATTACCAATCCTGTAAACAGCCTGGTATTGGACTCTACCAATCCAGTGATTAACAGCCAGGTATTGGGGTTATTACCAATCCTGTGAACAGCCTGGTATTGGACTCTACCAATCCAGTGATATTATTCCAGGCATTGGGATTTAACCAATCCTGTGTTATTATTCCAGGCATTGGGATTTAACCAATCCTGTGATTATAGGCTTCATGCCTCTGCCAGGTATTGGACTTTAACCAATCCTGATTACACAGCCAGGCAGTGGACTCTAACCACTCCTGATTACAGGCTTCACGCCTCTGCCAGGTATTGGACTTTAACCAAACCTGATTACACTGTCAGGCATTGGTCCGTAACCAATCCTGATTACACATTTGTTATGGGATATCAATCCCTTAAATTCATCATTGGTTATCACATCCTTTTACTAGGCATTATACCCTGGGGCAAGGCATCATATCAATTCACATTCTTTAAGTACTACAGGTGTTCCTCTTATCTCCTTTAAGCATATTCAAAACACTATAGCCCTTATTTGGCTATAAGCATAAAGCATGTATAATCAAGATTTCATTATTATTATAAGCATTTATTATTATTATGAAGTTATTGGTTTCCATTTCTCTTAGTTTATTTTGCACATTACCATTCCTTACATGAGACTTTTATAAACATCTTGTCACCTCTCATTAGGCAACAATTATTCACATGGCTCACCAGGCTCATAATCATCTTGTCACCTTTCACTAGGCAACAACTATTCACATGGCTCACAAGGCCCAATAAACATCTTGTCACCTCTCACTAGGAAACAACTATCCACATGGCTCACAAGGCCATTAAACATCTTGTCACCTCTCACTAGGCAACAACTATTAGGGTTAGGGTTTCCCTTTATAGCCGAATGGGGTTTCAAGTTCATATTATCAATCCAAACCCTAATTCATTGCTCCACACATCTAGGATCATACATTAATATCATAAGTATTCAATCATACTTATTTATTCTCATCATTTATCATTAAATGAATCATCAACACAAGGTATGAGTTCCTCTCTCATCCTTATCAGGGTATGATTGCATCATACTTTATTAACTTGGCTTAACCCTTTCTCAAGGTATGTTAGTCCATACTTATCAAAGTACATTCCATCTCAATGTAACAATTGACATGACACATATCATGTGTTACTCATCCAAGTATATTGGATTTAAGGTGCATCAAGGTGTAACAACCTTAAAGTGTTGGATGTGATATTTATCATGTCTTTATGTATCACTTCCCTCATCACTTTTAACTTGCTTAAGTTCATCAACTTATCTTGTATTAGGGTATTTCCCATCCTAATACTTTATGTACTAGACCATCACATTTATTCTGTAGTGTATTGATCATGAGTCATACATTTGAATTGTCCAACCATCATCAATTGATATGGATTCATCTCAGTTGAGACATTGTTGATATAGGATTAACCGTTATCAACCACTTTAGGTGTTTCACCTATCAAGGTATCGGTCATACCATTACTTGGTGTTACACTCATTACTCCTAAGAGTGTCTTACTCTCACCTTTACAAGGTGTCTTGGGTTGGAGGTGTATGAACACTCACCATATCGAGTTAGGTTTTGTACTTGTCTCCATATCGGGCATGAGGTATCTTCTTGACCTCATATCGGGACAAGGTGTATGTATGTGTCGCCCATGATACTTATGAGATATCAAACCATCACCATGTCGGGATAGAAGTACATTTAATCACCCTATCGGGCTAGTCACCATCTAGGGTTAGCCATGACGGGTTAGGGTTACCATACCATTTAGGGTTGTGTATCGTGCACCCTATCGTGCAACCATGTCGTGCAACCATGTCGTGTAACCATGTCGTGCAACCATGCCGTGTAACCATGTCGTGCAACCATGTCATGTAACCATGTCATGCAACCATGTCGTGCAATAGCACTTTGAAAAACACTAGAGGGGGGGGGGTGAATAGAGTTTTAAAGATATTTTAACAACTATTTAACTCAAGCAACTAACTACAAGAATATTGGACAAGGGGACAAGGATTTAGAGTGGTTCCTACCTTAGCAAATACTAAGGTAGTCAGTCCACTACCCGGTTGCTTACCCAATCGGGATTTGGAAAGAATTTAATTTTATTACCTCGCAAGGACTTTACATAAAATTACAATTCTCTCCCTAAACCCTTCAAGCAGCCTTCACCTTGAAGTAATTGCACCACCTTGAAGCAGCCTTCACCTAGAAGTAATTGCACCAACTTTGAAGCAGCCTTCCTCCTGAAGTAGCTTCCCGTTACAATAGCCTTCTTGAAGTAGCTTCCCGTTGCAATAGCCTTCTTGAAGTAGCTTGAAGTCCACCTTCTCCTCCGAGAAGAACCTTCTCCAATACGCAGCCTCCAACCCTAGGAGTAGCAAGGAGAATACAAGGAATAAAAAGAACAAGAAGGAAAATAGAAATTACAACTTATCCTTTGAAGCACAAGGCTTGATTTGCCTATATCAAGCGTATTGATCTCCTAACCAATGAGTGTAGAAGTGTAAGTGATGTGGAAAGGAGATGCTAGCCTATAGGACACGAAATAGGAGCAATGGGAATGAATAGCCAATGTTGGAGTTGCTCTATTGCTCAAAACAGATTGCCAATGAGTATTCAATCTCAAGTGTAGCACCAGTGTAGCTTAGGTGTTTTTAGGTGTCCTAAGGCATGTCCTATTTATAGGAATGACCTACAAGTTCTTAAGGACGTTCTAGACACTTTCTAGGGGGTTCTAAGTGCTTAACTAGCCGTTAGGTATAAGTTAGGTGCATTAGTAACGGCTAGTTACTTTATTCTACAGTTGCTGTCAGAGTCCATCTCGGTCGACAATTTCTCGACCGAGATACCTACTCGGTCGAAGTTTTGTCGACCGACAGGCTCTCTGGATCAACGTTCATTTCCAACTGCCAACTACTTTGTCAGCTGTGTCTAACGGCTACTTGGGTCATTCTCGGTCGAGAAGTTTGTCGACCGAGAGTGTCTCGGTCGAGGAGTTTGTCGACCGAGATTGACCCTGTTTCAATTTTTCAATTTAAGGCACTAAGTGTGTGTATGAGTGTGCATATGTGACACTATTGAAGGGGATGACCTATCTAAGTGTGGTGGTTTAGCTAGGGAAGATCTAACGCTTGATTTACATGAAGTCTAAGTACTTGTACATTATATATTTGTACAAGTTTACAATTGATTACATTTCATGACATTTACAATCATTCAAGCATATATATTCCCTAGAGCTTTGTCATCCACCTTATTCCTGCAACACTCAAGTAGCACGTTAGATCAACAAGAGTGAAATGTTTGTCATCATCGAAACAAAGGGATTTATCATAATGTCCAATTTATCCAACAATCTCCCCCTTTTTGAAGATGACAAACATTTTCTAAATATGAAATAATGAAATATAAAGCATGTGAGTTTCATACCTGAAGATTACCTTTTGTAGCCATTCTTGTTTTACAAGTGAGTGCTGGCCATCAAGATGAAACTCATTTATATTTTTGATTTTATATTCTTTCTCCCCCTTCGTCATTTCAAAAAGATATCCAGGTTGAATATGTTATATTTCTTCTCCCCCTTAATTTTATACTATGCTCCCCCTTAAATAGATATTCTATTAGGAATATGGATTTAATATCATTTTTGTCTAATTTAGCCACAATTTGTTTCTCAATCATTTGCAAAGGATGTTAAGCCTTGAAATGATATGATATTCCCTTAAGCTTATGATGAATGTATATTGATTTCTCATCTATCAAGGGATGTTAAGCCCTGAAAATCAAATGAGAATCCTTTAATCTTAGAGTATATAAAAATGTCTCCATCCAAATGCAAGGGATGTTAAGCCCTGATTTGTTTAGAGAGTTCCTTTAAGTACAAGATGTATCATTTTTATGAAATTCATAGATTTCTTCATAACCAAGAGAAAAAATACTAAGGTCGTAACAAGCTCCAAATGATGTTTACAATGTTTTTGTAAGCTTCTTAATCAAATAATCAAATTTGTTTGTATGAGCTCCCCCTTAATCTTACCATTTAAAGCAATTTAAAGCTTCTAAGGTCACAGATGATTTTAAATTTTGATTTTGACCTTTATCAAAAGTATACTAAGATTAAGTATAATAAAATGATGTCCAAATAAGCATTTTGTCAAAGCTTATTTTAGGTCGTCCTTGACTACGACCATAGCGCCCCTTGGTCAAATTTTATTTCAACCAAGAGGCAAAAATTGCAGATTTCCAATTTAAGCACTCATATGTTTAGTGATACTCAATATGAAAACATCTTCTTAAAAATGAAAGCACGATTAATATCTCAAGACTTTTAAAGATGCCAATTGAGAAATTTTTATCTTATGTGTTGCAAGCATTTCTAAGAGACATATCATCATTGAATTATTTTGCTTGCCTATGTATCATCAAGGATCCATGCATAAAACAGAAATTTCCTTTTTATTAAGCTAAGCATAATTTAAGTTTTGACTTAAATCATTTAGAGAATAAACCAAATTAATCTCATATAAGTTTTCAGGGATGATTTCCAAAATATATACAGTCATTAATCACAAATAGATAGCAATTTGATCAATTAAAAAAATTCAGCAATTTTACAGCAGCCTGGAAATCAGTGACATGCTCGGTCGACAATTTCTCGACCGAGGTTCATTCGGTCGACAAATTCTCGACCGACAAAGTTTCTGGAATATTTTCAGAACTGTTAATTTATTCCAAGAAAAATAAGATTATGCAAGTTAGAGCTCGATTGTGTTGAGATATGACATTTGTATATCAAGAATCAGTTTAGGTCAAATCTCAACTAGTTAATTTTAAGCTACTAAGTTTTAGGAATCCAAGCTAAATCATAATTCTTTTTCTTATATGGGCATGAAAATGAATAATGTCCAAGACGTATGCAATAATGACAACTAATAGAGTCAACTTCATTTTTCTTTCTAGGAATTGTGTTCCTAGGTACAAACATAATCTTAGTCTTGGATGCTTTAACTCTTTTGGGTTTATTTCTCCTTGGATCATATCCTAATCCTTTTCTTCCATTATAACTAGAGGAAATTTTCAGAATATTTTCAAGCATGTCATTTCCTCTTAACTCATTTACATTTCTTTGTAACTTAGCAATATCATCCATCTTCTTGTTTATATCTTTCTTTGCTTGAACTAAATCAGATACTAGAGAGTTTCTTTCTTTGACAACCTCATCATAATCTAAATGTGAACATAGAACAGGTTGTTTCTGAAGATCATTCACTTGAGTTTGCAAGTTTAACTTTTCTAAGGAAATAAGATTGCAATTAGCTTCTACCGATTTTAACTTAAGATCATAATCTTTATTTTCATTTTTGAGATTTTCATTTTCGGATACAAGAGCAAGAAGTTTAACATTTAAATCATCATTTACTTTATTTGATTTCTTAAGTTTCTTCTTGCACTCAATATATTTCTCATGAGTATCTTGAAGACTAGCAATTAGATCTTCTTTTGGTAGATCATAAAGACTTACCTCTTCTTCGTCTTCATTTGTTGTAGCAATGAGGCATTCTACTTCTTCTTTTCCATCATCACTATCATCACTTGAATCATCCCATGCAGCTTTATATGCTCTTTCTTTCTTTTTGTGAGATGATTTCTTCCCTTTCTTGAGTTTTGGACAATCGCCTTTCATGTGTCCCTTTTTGCCACATTCAAAGCACCTGGAAGAAGAAACACTAGAAGTTTTATTAGTTTTAAAACTTTTATATTGCTTACCATTTACAATGAGAGTTTCTTCTTCACTATCATCTTCACTTGTGTCATGAGTGTCCTTGGTTGATGCTTTGAATGCAATGTCCTTCTTTTTTGTTGATGTTCACGTTCTCTTCTTTCTTCCTCTTCTAAAGTTGCCTCATGAGCTTCTAGATTGCCAATGAGTTGCTCCATTTTCAGTTTAGTGAGATCATTAGCTTCTTCAATGGCTGTCACCTTGGGCTTGTATTTGGGAGGAAGTGATCGAAGTACCTTTGATACCTGGTCTTCTTCAAGAACGGTTTTTCCTAAGGCATTTAAACCATTAACAATAGAAGAGAATTTTGCAAACATTTCACTAATGGATTCATTTGGATCCATACGAAAGTGTTCAAACTTCTGTTTAAGCATACTAATCTTAGAATTCTTAACTTGAACTGTACCTTCATAAGTTATGGACAATCTATGCCAAATGTCATAGGCTGTGTCACAGTTTGATATTCTATTAAATTCTCCTACTGAAATTGAACAATATAAAATGCTTACAGCTTTGGCATTCATTTGAGCCAACTTTATCGTATTTGCATCCCATTCTGCATATTGCGTTTGAGGAAGCTCGTATGGAGTTGACACCATCCTCCATAAGTCCCAACTGATGCCTTGGAAGTAGAACTGCATCCTTCTCTTCCAATATGTGTAGTTTGTTCCATCAAACGCTGGAGGCCTAGCAACAAATGTCCCTTCAAGGTTAAGGTTGTTGAGCACCCCGTCCCCCATTCTTCAAGACCTTGTTAGGGTTCCTTGAAGCCTGCTCTGATACCAATTGAAAAACACTAGAGGGGGGGTGAATAGAGTTTTAAAGATATTTTAACAATTATTTAACTCAAGCAACCAACTACAAGAATATTGGACAAGGGGACAAGGATTTAGAGTGGTTCCTACCTTAGCAAATACTAAGGTAGTCAGTCCACTACCCGGTTGCTTACCCAACCGGGATTTGGAAAGAATTTAATTTTATTACCTCGCAAGGACTTTACATAAAATTACAATTCTCTCCCTAAACCCTTCAAGCAACCTTCACCTTGAAGTAATTGCACCACCTTGAAGCAGCCTTCACCTAGAAGTAATTGCACCAACTTTGAAGCAGCCTTCCTCCTGAAGTAGCTTCCCGTTGCAATAGCCTTCTTGAAGTAGCTTCCCGTTGCAATAGCCTTCTTGAAGTAGCTTGAAGTCCACCTTCTCCTCCGAGAAGAACCTTCTCCAATCCACAGCCTCCAACCCTAGGAGTAGCAAGGAGAATACAAGGAATAAAAAGAACAAGAAGGAAAATAGAAATTACAACTTATCCTTTGAAGCACAAGGCTTGATTTGCCTATATCAAGCGTATTGATCTCCTAACCAATGAGTGTAGAAGTGTAAGTGATGTGGAAAGGAGATGCTAGCCTATAGGACACGAAATAGGAGCAATGGGAATGAATAGCCAATGTTGGAGTTGCTCTATTGCTCAAAACAGATTGCCAATGAGTATTCAATCTCAAGTGTAGCACCAGTGTAGCTTAGGTGTTTTTAGGTGTTCTAAGGCATGTCCTATTAATAGGAATGACCTACAAGTGCTTAAGGACGTTCTAGACACTTTCTAGGGGGTTCTAAGTGCTTAACTAGCCGTTAGGTATAAGTTAGGTGCATTAGTAACGGCTAGTTACTTTATTCTACAGTTGCTGTCAGAGTCCATCTCGGTCGACAATTTCTCGACCGAGATACCTACTCGGTCAAAGTTTTGTCGACCGACAGGCTCTCTGGATCAACGTTCATTTCCAACTGCCAACTACTTTGTCAGCTGTGTCTAATGACTACTTGGGTCATTCTCGGTCGAGAAGTTTGTTGACCGAGAGTGTCTCGGTTGAGGAGTTTGTCGACCGAGATTGACCCTGTTTCAATTTTTCAATTTAAGGCACTAAGTGTGTGTATGAGTGTGCTTATGTGACACTATTGAAGGGGATGACCTATCTAAGTGTGGTGTTTTAGCTAGGGAAGATGTAACGCTTGATTTACATGAAGTCTAAGTACTTGTACATTATATATTTGTACAAGTTTACAATTGATTACATTTCATGACATTTACAATCATTCAAGCATATAGATTCCCTAGAGCTTTGTCATCCACCTTATTCCTGCAACACTCAAGTAGCACGTTAGATCAACAAGAGTGAAATGTTTGTCATCATCGAAACAAAGGGATTTATCATAATGTCCAATTTATCCAACACACTTGTTATACTTCACTTATATCAGGTTACCCAAATTAGGGTTTCATGTCAACTTTTAAGTATTCATTCAACCTTGTATCGTGTATGGAGTCTATAATTGACTCCATATCGTGCAAAAGGTGTATACTACACCCCCATATCGTGCAACAAGGTATACAATCATATCCATATCATTTTAGTGATGTAGTTGCATCATCATATCGGGTTAGGGGTGCTTGCTTGTGTGCATGCACCCGATATCACTTTTATAATGTGATATCATCATATTCAAGCTCTAGACCTTTGTTCTAACTATTATAGTTCATGTAAACAGGTCTAAGAAACTACTAGAACTCATAATTTTATCAACTATTTCAGGGAATTTCAGAATTAAAAGTATTTCACTAAGTACAGCAATTTAGGTGAAGAATAATAACATGGTTGAGTTCAAGTTATAAAACCCGCCTTAAGAACGACTTCAAAGATCTAAGATCCAAAGATCCACTTTCCTAAGGTTGAATATGGACTTCACAACTCTTCTATATGCAAAGAATCACCATGGATAAGCAATTGGTGAAGAAGAAAAGAAAAGAAGATCAAAACCCTAAATGCATGCTTCAATCCAAGGTTAAAGATGATCTTATCCTCACCTTAGGGTTAAGTATGAGATCCTTCTTGCTCCTTAACCCCTTTGCACGATACACTAGTGTCTGTGCACGATATGCCACCCCTCTTGCACGATATGGCACTCACTTGCATGATAGGACACTCACTTGGAGTCAAAACTTCACTCTATGGCCGATATCACCCTATATGGCCAATATCACCTACTTGGGCAATATGCTCTTGCCATGGGCGATATCCCAAGGCCCATGCACGATACCACAGCATCCCTTCATGATATGGGATCTCTATGCACAATAACTTAGGGTAGGAGGGTGGTAAGGGTCGCAAAATTGCACCAAGGGGTGAAACTAGGGGTATATATACTTGTTGTTCATGAAGGAAGGCAAAAATGAGGTGTCAACATTTTGAGCTAGTAGGTGCCACGTGTCATGCATGGTTGACACGTGTACATGCATGCATCAACATTTATATTGTGTTGCAAAATGGTTGAGGATCATCTTGAGATGCAAAATTTTCCATTACTTATCCATTTGGATAAGTTATCTAGGTTTAATCACTATTTTAAGTCAAGCCGATACACTTTTTCTAAGGAAACTTGTTGGCCATCACAATTCACCTCCTTGAGGTGCTTTTCACGATATGGAATTTTCCAAGAGTTCACAAAACGATATGGGACACCTCCTTGGGCTCCATGGCCGATAGGCACTCATATATAACTTTTCAACTTGATACAACTCAAGTTAAGCTTTCAAATTCAACCCTTTTCTTGGTCATTTCATCACCAAGATTACCATCAATCATAAGTGATTCAAACATGGTGTATAATTCATTCTATCTCCTCTAAACGATACTAGGTGGGAGTAGGGTCACTCTAGAGGTGGTAATTTTCATATTAACCCCACATTTTGGGTAAATTATAATTTGTACCAAAATTGGTGCACAATGCTCCAACATTGTTCAAACAAGTTCAAACTTGGAATTTGGGCTTTCCACAAGCCACCACTTAGCATAATTATATCTCTTATGATGCTTAAACACATGGGGTACATTCAACATGTGACAATTTGCATTATAGATCCTCAATTTGGGTAAATTACACTTTGGTCCAAAACAAAGGAAAATTGCTCAAACAACATTCAATCGGGACCAAACTTGAAACATAAGTGTGTAACATGATAAAAAAGCACCTTAGAGGATTATATTAAAGTTATAAGAAACTTTATTAGCCAAAACAAATAGGGTTACCTCATAACCCAGGTCAGGGTTATTACAGCCGTGCTGCCTCGCACAGGCGTGGTAGGTGAGGGAGAGTCGATGCAGGGAGGATGCCACGATCGTGGCTCATCGACCACGGTCATGGTGAGTGAGAGATCAAGCGTTGAGGATGGTCTACCACGTCTGTGGTCTCACCACACGGTCGTGGTGATGATAGTAGACCACAATCATTTTGAACCACCACGGCCGTGGTCTAGGCTCTGCTTCGAGACCTTGAGTTCATGCACTGCTCGATCCCTTGCGGCTGAGTGGTGCCTCCAATCGGTCTCTCCTTGTCAAAGGGTCTTGAGACCGAATGGACTCAAATGATCTTGAGACTGAATGGGCTCAAGCAGTCTTGGGACCGAATGGGCTCAAATGGTCTTGAGACCGAATGGGCTCAAGCGGTCTTGGGACCGAATGGGCTCAAACGATCTTGAGACCGAATGGGCAAAATTGCTTGGTTATATTTCTTGATTGGAGCTAGAGATGAAGGTGGACCTCGACTACTTGTTCAGCTTTGTCAGAACCTGCATTAAATCAACAATATTTAGTTAAAACCTTGATAATTGAATCAACTAAGTAGTTTTACACATTATGATTCATATTGAGTGAAATAGTATATATAGAGTTGAATTGGTCCTGAAGTGATAATTGAATTTCATGATGAATATACATTCATCAAAATACCCCGAACTTAAACGTTGCTCGTCCTCGAGTAACACAAAATCTGAAACATTCGCCAAATGAATACTTTTAATTCGTGTGATTGCTTCATCTTCACATCATGAATGTTTTCTTTTTGCTCAATATGACTAAGTATCTCAACCTCCTGAGACCACTAAAAACATCTTACCATATCTTCGCTCCTGAGTTCGTTTTCTAATGTCACTTCCTCCTCACTTTTTCCGACAATCAAGCATGTCAGAGAGTTTTGTGAGAATCCAGAGACACCCGCAGAACAACAAGTATGCATTTGATCTGACACTGGTATTTTTCAGGATAGGGTAGGCATTCATTGCGCCATTAGGTAGAAAATGGAGTGAATGGTGGTATGGAAGGAAGAAATAAATCTCTCCTCTATTTGACTCGAGATTTTTATTTGCTTTGCAATTTGATTTATTGCATTTTTTTGTGCGAATCTCTCCTCTATTCGACTCGAGATTGCATTTATTTATGTGTGTGCTTTGGCATCTTTTTGTTTGCAAATCTCTCCTCTATTCAACTTGAGATTGCATTTTTGGTGGTACACCCCTATTTATTTGTGAGGGGTATGGAAGAAACAGATATAGAGGGAAGTGGCGTGCCACCCCGAACTTAGGGTTTGGCACGAATTTGGCTATTTTTGTTTCTTTTTGATGAATGGAGGGGTACGAAGATGATAGAAGAAATGTAGAAGAGAGTTCAGATCAGAATGCAACTTGATTTACAATTCAATGCACCGGGTTGTTCTCTTTATCAAACTCTGCTCAAATAATGACTTGATGAGGATCCGGTGGGGATTCCATGCTATTGTTCCACAAATTAGTTAGGAAGCCTGATGTGTTTGATCCCTATCAGTTTGACAGACACTTATCATCTTTGCAAAAGTATCATGATGTTAGGAATCATAAGCTTCACAAGATGATTTCAATCAAAGGGCTTGTTTCAAAAAGTAGTCCTTTTGAGGATTTGCTTCGAATAAGGAGGATATAATGATTCAAAATGCATAGTAGGTTAGTTAGTGACTTTTAATGAAACCAGGAAGTGTCAAAAAGTGTCAAAAATTCATCAAGTATATGTTCAATTTCTTTGAAAAACATTAAAGAATTTTTGAAAATTTTGAAAATTATTATCAAGAATGTGATAGTGAAAACTTAAGTATGAAAAGGATGGGTGTAGGTGGAAAGTGAGGTACATACCACCCACCCTCCACCCCGAACTTAGAGATTTGCTTGTCCCGAGCAAACCCTAAAATCAAGATGGAGGGGAAAAATCATGCCAGAATGACCACCAGGTGTGGTTGCGTTCTAATCAGCGCGCATCCTCTTATCTGAAAATCTCAAAGGTGAAGGACAATTAGATCTTAAAATAGCATCTTGCGATGTGAATTTACTTAATGAAAAATTAACTAGAATGTAAAAACAAAATTGAAGAAATATTCTAATTTGAAAAGAAAAGTAAAACAAATTTATTGATCGGGTTGCCTCCCGACAAGCGCCTTTGTTTTACGTCGATGGCTCGACTGAATTCTTCAGCTTCATGGTGGATCCTTTGGATTGGTGAGTTCCAGCATTGTTTCGGTGCCTATGTCAATCGAGGTGAAATATCTCTTCAAGCGGTGACCATTTGCCATAAATTCGCCTGACTTTTCACTCCATAAAGAGAAAGCACCGTGTGGGGAGATGCTTTTGACAATGTAAGGTCCAGACCAGCGAGAATGGAGTTTTCCTGGGAATAACTTCAACCTTGAGTTGAATAGAAGAACTTGGTCTCCCACTTGTATGTCTTTTCTTTTCAGATGTCTATCGTGCCAAAGTTTTGTGCGTTCTTTGTAGATTCATGCATTCTCATAAGTTGTCATCCTGAGTTCATCTAGCTCTTGGAGTTGCAGAATCCTGGCTTGGCCAACTTCTTTCATATCAAAGTTTAGTTGTTTAATTTCCCACCATGCCTTGTGTTCCAGTTTGACTGGAAGGTGGCAAGCCTTTCCATATATTAATAGAAAAGGTGTAGTTCCAATAGGGGTTTTATAAGTAGTTCGATAGGCCCATAAGGCGTCATTGATTTTTGTTGACCAATCTTTTCGATTGCGTCCTACTGTTCTTTCCAAAATAGCCTTTAGTTGACGGTTAGAGACCTCTACCTATCCAATTGTTTGTGGATGGTAAGGCGAGGCTACCTTATGTATTACACCATATTTTCTTAGTACAACTTCAAAGCTTCTTTCAAGGAAGTGGGACCCTCCATCAGATATCACGGTTCGTGGCACTCCAAAATGGGGGAAAATAATATCTTTGAATAATTTGATGACGGGTTTGGAATCACTAGTGATGGTTGGTATAGCTTCAACCCATTTTGAGACGTAGTCTACCGCCACTAGGATGTATGAAAATCCATGAGAAGATGAGAATGGACCCATGTAGTCCACTCCCCAAACATCGAATATCTCTACTTCTTGCCATAGATTCAGTGACATCTCATCTCTCTTTGTTATATTACTTGTTCTTTGACATTTGTCACATGATAGGACAAAGTCGTAGGAATCCTTGGATATGGTCGGCCAGAAGAATCCACATTGTAGAACCTTCAAGGCAGTTTTTTTACAGCTCATATGTCCTCCCACTGGTCCCGAATGACATTGATCCAAAATAAGTTGAGCTTCTTCTTCGGCGATACATCGTCTATACAGACCATCAGCACATAGTTTAAAAAGATATGGTTCATCCCAGTGATATTGCTTCACATCATGCATGAACTTCTTCAGTGCATTCCTGATGCATTGGGGATGGATAACCCCAGCAGCAAGGTAGTTTACAAAATTTGAGTACCACGATACAGCTTCTGAGACCTTCATTAGTTGATCATCTGACAGGGAATCATTGATCAGAGTTTTCTCAGTATCCAAAGTGTGGATGCGACTGAGGTGGTCTGCTACAACATTCTTTGTACCCTTTTTATCTCTTATCTCTAAATCAAATTCTTGTAATAGGAGGATCTATCTAATCAACTTGGGTTTTGCATCTTTCTTTTCCAGAAGGTAACGAATGGCAGCGTGGTCTGTGTAGACAATGACCTTCGAACCAATTAGGTAGGATCTGAACTTGTCAAAGGCATGCACGACTACTAGAAGTTCTTTCTTGGTAGTTGCATAATTCCTCTGGGCTTCATCGAGAGTTTTTGATGCATAATAGATCACATAGTGTTTCTTCTCTATATATTGCCCTAAAATAGCACCCACAACATAGTCACTGGCATCGTACATAATTTCAAAAGGATGGTTCCAGTCGGGAGCTCTAATGATGGGGGTGGTTGTAAGAGCCTGCTTCAGTGTGTTGAAGCTTTTGACACATTCTTCATTGAAATTGAAATCAATATCCTTTAGTAATAAATTCGTCATTGGCTTCGCTATCTTGGAGAAGTCTTTTATGAATCTTCTGTAAAATCCTGCATGCCCTAGGAAAGCATGGACTTCTTTTACATTTGTTGGAGTGGCCAGTTTAGAAATCACTCCAATCTTGGCTTTATCTACTTCAATTCCTCTATTGCTGACCCTATGACCCAGGACAATGCCTTCCCTTACCATAAAATGGCACTTTTCCCAATTAAGAACAAGATGTGCTTCTTCACAACGTTTGAGGACCAGGGAGAGGTGCTTTAGACATGAATCGAATGAATCTCCATAAACATAAAAATCATCCATGAAGACCTCCATAATTGTTTTAGTAAAACCAACGAATATGGCAGCCATGCAACGTTGGAAAGTTGCGGGTGCATTGCAGAGACAAAACGACATTCTTTTAAATGTGTATGTCCCGAATGGGCAGGTAAAGGTTGTTTTCTCTTGGTTATCTGGATGTATGGGTATTTGATAGAATCCAGAGTAACCGTCAAGATAACAGAAATATTCTTGGTGAGCCAACCTTTCTAGGACTTGATCAAGGAAGGGCATAGGAAAATGATCTTTTCAAGTTGCCTTGTTTAATTTTATATAATCTATGCACATCCTCCACCCTGTGACTGTTCGAGTGGGGATGAGTTCATTGTTTTCATTTCATATAACAGTTGTTCCACCTTTCTTCGGGACTACATGCACTGGACTCACCCATGGCGAATCTGAGATTAGATAAATTATTCCAGCTGTGAGAAGTTTAATGACCTCGCGACAGACCACTTCCTTCATATTTGGATTCAACTTTTGTTGATGCTCAATAGTAGGCTTGTGAACTTCCATCATAGGGATCTTGTGCATACACAACGCTTGACTGACCCCAGTGAGGTCACTCATTTTATAGCCGATGGCTTTCTTTTTTTCCCTTAATTCCTTTAGGAGTTTCTCTTCTTATTCAGCTATTAGATCAGAATTTATAATAATTGGGCAAACCTTGAGATCGTCTAAAAACACGTACTTCAGTCCTTCGGGCAGGGGCTTCATTTTGGGAGCCTCTGTTTTTTCACATGTTTCTTCTGTAGTTTCCATAGCCTTGAGTTCTTCACTAGTGGCTTCAACATCTTCTTTAGCAGAGTCGAGGGATTCGATGCAATCCTTTACTCGTTCGTCGATTGGTTCATCAACTGATGGGCTTGTTAGAGCAATTTCCAAAGGATCATTTGATTCATGATGCTCTTGAGTCAGAAGTGACATTTGTTTAATGAAGTCAATAAAATAGACTTCTTCTTGCATACTTGGTCTTCTCATACTTTCAAAAACTTTAAATTCAAGAGTTTCTTTACCTAATCTGAGCAGTAAGGTACCAGCTTCAACATCAATCAGGGCTCTTGTAGTGGCGAGGAATGGACGACCAAAAATGAGAGGATATCTGGCGTCTTCTTTTATGTCCATAATGACAAAGTCGCATGGAACATATGTGTCCTTGCCTAACTTGACCGGGACATCTTCGAGGATTCCTAACAAACATTTTATCGAATTGTCTACAAGTTGTATAGTCATGCCAGTAGGAAGCAATTATGCAAACACTAGTCTTTTGCACAGGCTAAGTGGCATAATAGAGATGCTTGCACCGAGATCCGCCAATCCTTTCTTACATGATGAGTCGCCAATGTGACATGAAATTCCAAAGGATCCCAAGTCTTTTTGTTTCTTTGGCATCTTGCTCAATATGATATCCGATGTGGTTGTAGCCAGTTTTACTGTCTCATACTCTTCAGTTATATACTTCCTGGTGAGGAGTGACTTTAAGTACTTTGTCCATGCCGGTATTTCAGCCAGAGCATCCAAGAAGGGTATATCAACATGAAGTTTCTTCATAGCTTCTTTAAACTTATTGAATCTGGTATCAAGCTTTGTTTGCCTTAGACGAGCTGGAAAAGGTATACGAGGTTTGTGCACAGGGATATCAGGTTCTGGAGTCTCAGTTTCTTCATCTTCTTGAGTAGACTTCTCAAAATTTCCTTTTTCTGGATCATCATTTTTTGATTGAGTTTCTTGTGTTGTTGAGTCCTGGGCAGTCACAGGTTCATCCTCGTCTGTAATAACTACAAATGTCTTTTCAGGGGGATCCAAATAGTCTTTCCCTGACCTAGTGGTGACTGGCTTCAACTATTCAGGATGCTTAGGATTGTTCTCGGGTTGGCCAACAAAGACTCCAACAGGTGGTTTTATGCTAGTTGTGAGTTGAGCTAATTGAGATTCAATAGCCTTCTGCTGAGCTTGTTGGTTAGCTATCATGGTTTGCTGAGTTTGCAACATCTTTTCAATGGCTGATAGCTTGTCATTAGAAGAAACTGGACCTGCTTGCTGTCCTTGCTGTTGATTAAGATTCTGGTACAGAGAGTTATTTTGGTAATTATTGTAGTTCCTATTCTGAAAGTTCCCCTTGAAATTTCCTTGATTCCCAAAATTCTGTTGTTGTTGATTATACTAGAATCCTAGAGGACTTCTTGATTGATTGGATGAACCAAATTGATGTGAGTTTACTGCTCCAGAGGGGTTTCCATATTGAAAACCGGGATGATTCCTATTCTGATTCGGATTGTAATAACTTTGACCAGGAATGGTGTTGATAGCATTAAGATTTTCCATCTGACCATTGTCTCCTTGGCCACATACATTGCTCAGAACAATGTCATAGAGAACATTGCATGATAAAGTGGAATGATCGGTGCTCTTACATGCTTCACAGAATAGGGAAGCAGACTTGACCTGTTTCGGTTGTTGAGTGGGTGAACGTCCTCGTCCAATAGTAGCAAGAGATGATTCAATGTGGTCTTGCTTGGCAACTAAGAGCTTCAAGGTTTCAGCGATAGACTTGTACTCGGGAGTAGCTTCGGCCATAGCTACTTTCAAAACTCCTTTACCTACAGATCTTCCCCAATTGGCTTATTTTTCTACTCCCAGGGTGACGACTCTCCATGCACTATCATAACTTTGTCGCATGAAGTTTCCTTGAGATGAGGAATCTAGGAATCTCTTAATATCATCATCCACACCCCTATAAAAAATATCAATGAGTTGGTTCTTGGGAAATCCATGGTGTGGACACTTGCGTAGAAGCTCTTTGTATCTATCCCATGCTTCAGTAAGGGTTTCTCCAGGAACTTGAGTGAAATTTGTTATCCGCCCTCTAACTTCATAAGTAAGCGATGGAGGGTAGAACTTTTCTAGAAACACATTTTGCAGTTGTTCCCAGGTGGTGATGGGTATTTCACTTTGTAGCGAATTGTACCAGCTTATAGCTCTATCAGCAAGGGAGTACTTGAAGAGACGGAGTCGAATGGCATCATCTGTGACTCCATTTTGTTTCGTCATGGCACATAGATCAATAAATCTCAGAAGATGCTCTTGGCTATCTTCTCCTTGCTTGCCATAGAAAGGGTTATTCTGAAGCAGGGTGATCCAATGCTCTCTTATCTCGAAATTAGGAGTGTTTATGGGAGAAGGTTGCACTAGATGATGAACATTCATGGCTTTCGGGATTGAGAACTCTCTAAGATCCTTTTGTAGTTCAGCTGCTTGCACTGCTAGGATTTCCTGTTGGACCGCAACCCTGGCTTCTTGCATGAGCCTCTCTCTTTGTGCATTGATGGCTTGAGCCACTCTTCGGGCTACTTCCTCTTCCTGAGCCATCCTTGCTTGATTTTCTTGGATTTGACGATGAAAAGTTCGGTCTATCTCAGGATCAAAGCTCACTGTAAGTCCGGGGCTATCCGAATGGTGCATACACTATGCCTTGGATTGTACCTAAAAATAGAAAGATTTCGAAAGTGAGAACCACAGAGTAAAGTCAAATCAAATAGATGATCGATTGTTTCAAAAGAGAAAGCAAATCCTAGATTAGTCTTAAAAGAACTAGATTTGACTAACTGATTCCGTTGTCCCCAGCAACGGTGCCAGAATTTGATGTGGGATTTTATCGCACTAACAAACTCAGTCGATGTTGAAATCCTCGAGCTTTCACCAAAACCAAAGTGCAATAATAACACCCGCAAGCAGACGAGTCTTATCGCAGTATAGTTACGGATCAAACCCAAAGGACAACATTTTTAAGAATCTTTGTCAATCTAGTCTTGTTTGAGTTAAGGCTAATATTTAAAACGATTGGTTGATTTGAGGTTAATTAAACTAATTGCAAGAAAGTAAAAGCTGAATTAAAGTTGGGTTTAGATCAATGATATGGAATCACTAGGATGGTATCAGGTTTCACCATTGCTACACACACAAACACATTCAGTCGCAAACAATCCAGGCAAGATATAACAATCCAAATAGAGCTTCTACAAAACCCCCCCATACGGGCATTAGGTTCGCGTAAGCATCACCTTAGGCATAAGATGTCTCGTCACCAACCAGATCACTTACTTACGGCTCTGAAGATACAAAAATTCAACGAAGGTTGTGGCCCCCCAATACAGGCATTAGACACACAGAAGCGTCACTGAAGGCTAGATGGCTCGTCCCCTTGCGGATCATACACTTACGACCTCGAAGAAATCCCATTCTATTTCTAGTTTGGGAATGAACTACATTAATTGATAAGCAAGCATGTGATAGATCTACAAACTAACATCGACGATAAACAAGATGATACAAAATCCAATTAAGGCTGTGGTCCTCCCTAAGGGATGTTTAGACCACAGAAGCGTCATCGTAGGCTAGATGTCTTGTCCCCTCACGGATCATATACTTATAACCTCAAGGAATCCTTTCAGAAGTTCTCGTCAAGGAGTCAAACTTGTAAACTGCCATTCCATCCCATACATAGAAGATTTCATCATATAGGAAAGAACAAGATGAAAGCAAGGAGATAATCAACTACAAACATACCAACTAACAATGAAATGGGAAGTTATATACATAGCCATGGAGAGTTTAACAAAAGAACATGATTTACATGGGCAGCGGGGCTACCCCAGTGAAAAGGTACTACTTGCTCATGATGCAAGAAACAAGAAGGATGAGAAGGAGAGAGAAATCCGCCATGAACTCAGTGCAGAAGGTAGTCACAGCTTGGTGAAGAAGATACGACCTCCTACGCCGTGTCAGAGCAGATCTGGATGTGAACGGGAGATGCCAAGACAGACCAGACAGTCTCCCTCGCTCTGTCTTCTTTCTCTCCTTTGCCTCCTTGGTTGCAACACGGGCAGTAGGTGGAATGAAACTGGCATGAACCACACTGGATTTGGATCGGACCTGTGTACAGGCAGCCTGTCGGCATCCCAGAACTGATGTCCAAGTGAGGACCCTTGGGGTCCTATTTATAGGCACACAACTGACCCCAAACGATCCTGGATTAAGAGAAACCAAACAGTCTGGAGATATTTTTGCCCAAACGGTTTCACTTAATTCAGCCCAAATGGTCTGTAGAATCTGACCAAACGGTCTTGCATAACCTGGGCAAATGGTCTATAAACCGTGTAAGACCAAATGGTCTTGAGCAGCAAATGGTTTGGAAACCGCACAAGACCAAACAGTCTCACAGACCGTTTGCTCTTCTCAAATGATCTTGCTTAAACGGTCTGTAGATCGTTTGCTATCAAACGGTCTTGCATTCAGTCAATGCCTCAGCCAAATGGTCTAAGGTCCGAAGGGGCCAAATGGTCTTGCATCCAGCAGCTTCAAACGGATTTCAGGCAACAACCATTCGGTCTTCCAGTTGCTTGATCCCTCATGGTCTTGGCCTAACAGATTTCACCTCGGTGTCCAGCTGGTCTACTGCTCCTTCGGTTTGTAGGTGATCCAAGAGACCAAACAGTCCTGAGGTGCCCTTCCTCCAATCGGTCATAGACCGTTTGGAACGGTCACAGTCTCAGACCGTTTAGCAGTCGTGGGAGATGTTGGCTGTGGCAGGGGGCAACAGGTCTAGGCGGAGGTGTAGGTTGTAGCATCGACGGTCGAGGGAAGTGCTGCTGGATGGATCAAGCCACTGTCGGAATGTGATAATTTGAAGAAAAGAGGTGCTGTTCGGCGGAGGTGCAGAGGTAGACGACGACGTGCCACGATCATGGCGAGGCACCATAGTCGTGGTGACGCCACTGCCCCACGGCCGTGCCGCCTTACACGGGCGTGGTCGGTGAGTGATTTGGCCCTGATGGCATTGAGCCACGGCCGTGGCGTGACGCCATGATCGTGGTGAGGTAGCTGTCACACGGCCGTGCTACATCGCACAGGCATGACAGGTGAGAGAGAGTCGATGCAGGTAGGATGCCACAGTCATGGCTCGTCAACCACAGTCATGGCGAGTGAGAGCTCAGGCATTGAGAATGGTCTACCATGGCCGTGGCCTCACCACACGGTCGTGGTGATGACAGTAGACCACAGTCATTTTGAACCACCATGGCCGTGGTCTAGGCTCTGCTTCGAGACCTTGAGTTCATGCACTGCTCGATCCCTTGTGGCTGAGTGGTACCTCCAATCAGTCTCTGCTTGTCAAACGGTCTTGATACCGAATGGGCTCAAACGGTCTTGAGACCGAATGGGCTCAAGCGGTCTTGGGACCGAATGGGCTCAAACAGTCTTGAGACTGAATGGGCTCAAGCGGTCTTGGGACCGAATGGGCTCAAACGATCTTGAGACTGAATGGGCGGAATTGCTTGGTTAGATTTCTTGATCAGAGCCAGAGATGAAGGTGGACCTCGACTACTTGTTCAGCTTTGTCATAACCTGCATTAAATCAACAATATTTAGTTAAAACCTTGATAATTTAATCAACTAAGTAGTTTTACACATTATGATTCATATTGAGTGAAATAGTATGTATAGATTTGAATTTGTCCCAAAGTGATAATTGAATTTCATGATGAATATACATTCATCATCTGGTTCTACTAATACTTCTATTTCGAGAAATTTGGCAAATATGCTTTGTTTGGACATCAAGGATTTAGGTTATGTTTTGGATGTCACAACCCCGAGTGGTTGTATATATACATCTCTTTTAAAAAACCATGTCTTTCCAGATAAGTATTTGAACCATGAGCTTCCCACTGACTTCATCCTCATCAATATGAATGATTTTAATGTGATCATTGGTATGGATTGGCTTTACACCTATAGAGCCCAGATTGACTGTAGAGAGAAGAAGATTCTTATTAGGAAACCCAGCCATCCACACTTCACCATTCGAGGAAGGAAAGATGCAACTACCAGGCTTTATGTGTCGGCCTTGAAGGCTGAGCAGATGATATCCAAAGGTTGTCGAGCCTACCTAGCCATAGTAACTGAACCTGAGACCAAGGGCCGATCCTTAGAGGAGATAGAGGTGGTTCAGGAGTATGCAGATGTGTTTCCAGATGATCTACTAGGGACCCCCCCTGAGAGGGAGGTATATTTCTCCATTGAGTTAGCTCCCAAAACTAACCCTATATCTAAGGCACCCTACAAAATGGCCCCTACCGAGTTGCTTGAGTTAAAAATCCAATTGCAGGAGTTGTTAGATAAAGGTTTTATCCGACCTCGTATATCACCACGGGGAGCACCAGTTTTCTTTGTGAAGAAGAAGGATGGGTCATTTCATATGTGTATTGATTATCGGATGATCAATCAGGCAACCATTAAGAACAAGTACCCCTTGCCCAAAATAGATGACATGTTTGACCAACTCAAATCAGCCCGAGTCTTTTCCAAGATTGATTTGAGGTCAAGATACTACCAAGTGAGAGTGAGAAATGAGGATATAGCTAAAATGACTTTCTGAACCCGTTATGGCCATTATGAGTTTGTGGTCATGCCGTTTGGGTTGTCCAATGCACCCAGTGTCTTTATGAACCTTATGAATAGTGTGTTCCAGCCATTCCTTGACTCTTTTGTGATAGTTTCATAGATGACATATTGGTGTACTCCGATGACCTAGCTCAACACTGTGACCACATGGGTAGAGTCCTTGATATCCTAAGAAAGTAGAAGTTTTACGGAAAGTTCTCAAAATGTGTGTTTTGGATAGACCAAGTCATGTTTCTCAGACACATCATCCAGCCAAAGTGTCGGCAGTTCAAGACTGGCCTGCATCGAAGAACCCCTCCAAGATTCGCAGCTTCTTGGGGTTGGTCGGATACTACCGTCGCTTCATCAAGGATTTCTCGAAGACCGCTTTGCCGCTAACCATGTTAACCCAGAAGGACGTGAAGTTTGTGTGGTACGACGTATGTGAAGCTTGCTTCTAGGAGCTAAAGGAGAAGCTGACCACTACCCCAGTATTGACTCTACCTTCTGACAATGAGGGTTTCTTGATATTAACTGATGCTTCAAAGATGGGACTTGGCTGTGTGTTGGAATAGAATCGGCATGTGGTTGCATATGCCTCCCGACAACTCAAGCCCAACGAGGTGAATTACCCGACGTACGATCTGGAACTGGCTGCTATCATCCATGCCTTGAAGATATGACGACATTACCTGTATGGTGCTACCTTCGAGATCCTCACCGACCATAAGAGTCTAAAGTACCTACTAACACACAGAGACTTAAACCTACGACAACGACGATAGATGGAGTACATGAAGGATTACGACTTCACCATCACCTATCATCCTGGTAAGGCAAATGTCGTAGCTGATGCTTTGAGTTAGAAACAACTCAAGTGTGCAACTATTTTATACAGTCAGTGGAAGAGCTTAGAGGAACTGGTGGAGTGGACTCCACAACTGCTTGAAGATTGAGTTCGATTGACCAATATCCATATCCAATCTGAGTTGTTAGGTGAGATTGTGGCAGCGTAGTTGGTTAGTGGAGAACTCGACAAGATGAATGGTTTGATGATGAAGCCACAGACTCATCTCTCAGTGGGAGTAGATGAAGGGATCAAATTCAAGAATCGCATATGGGTTCCTGTAGATTCACCGATAAGGGAACGTATCTTGCAAGAGGCTCATGGTTCTAAGTATACGGTGCACCTGGGAACTACCAAGATGTTTAAAGACTTGCAGAGGTTTTTCTGGTGGCCAGGAATGAAGAGAGACATTGCGGCATGTGTGGTCAGCTGTCTTATGTGCCAGATGGTGAAGGCTGAACACCAATGACCCGGTGGACTTTTACAGTCAATAGAGATTCCTGAATGGAAATGGGAGCAGATCACCATGGATTTTGTGGTGGGTGTACCCTGGACCAAGAAAGGTCATGATGCAATATGAGTCGTGGTAGATCGTCTTACCAAGTCAGCACACTTCCTTGCCTTAAAGACCACTACCAAGGTGTCATATCTAGCTGAGCTTTATATTAGAGAGATAGTGTGTTTGCATGGCGTACCCGGTTCCATCATCTCTGATAGAGACCCAAAGTTTACTTCCAAGTTGTGGAAGCAAGTTCAATAGGAACTTGGTATGAGGTTGAAGTTTAGTACCACCTATCACCCCCAGACGGATGGTTAATCAGGAAGAACGATCCAGACATTAGAAGATCTGTTGAGAGCTTGTGTGCTTGATTGGGGTGGCACATGGGAGCAGTACTTACCTTTAACCGAGTTTACCTATAACAACAACTACCAAGCCAGTATCGGGATGCATCCCTATGAAGCTCTTTATGGGAGACCGTGTTTGTCACCACTTCACTGGGATGATGTTGGTGAGAGGACCCTGTTAAGTTCATATGAACTCCAAGTGTATGTTGATAAAGTCGCTTTGATCAAGCAAAGGCTGAAGAGAGCCTAGGATCGATAGAAGTCGTATGCTGATGCAAAGCAGACTGATGTGCATTTCACTGTAGGAGAGCATGTTTTTCTGAAAATCTGACCACTCCGAGCTATAGCCAAGAACAGAGGAAAGTTGAGTCCCCGATACGTGGGTCCGTTTAAAGTATTAGAACAGATTGGTGAAGCTGCATATCGTTTGGCATTACCCCCTCAGTATAGTATGATGCATGATGTGTTTCACGTGTCCAATCTGAAGCGATATGTGCAAGATCTGAGCCATGTGCTGAGCATTGAGCCTATTGAGCTTCAAGGGAAGCTAACCTATCCTGAGTCACCTTTACGGATTTTAGATACCAAGGTAAAAGAGCTCAGATGTAAGAATATAGAGATGGTAAAGGATCTTTGGAAGCACAATGGAGAGGATGAGGCCACATGGGAGCTGATGACAGACATGGAGAAAGCATACCCTGACTTGTTTGTTTGATTGATTAAATTTTGAGGGCAAAATTCCTATAAGGAGGGGAGGATGTTATAACCTCATTTTTATAAATAAGGTAATGAGATGTATAATGCTATTTTAATGATAAATGAAATCAATGATTGATTTATATGTTTGAATGGATGGATTTCATGTACAATGGCCTTGATTGTTTGTTAATGGGCTTATTGGCCATTAAGCCCAGTTTAAAAGAAAAGAGAAATAAAAAGAAAAAAGATTTATCTAATAAAAGGAGAAATATAAGAAAAAGATAAATATTAAAGGAAAAGACAAAAGGATATTTCCCAATGGGAGATTTCGTACCTTTAGGGTTCCTTGAGGACCAAAGGACTCGACATAATCAAATAATAGCAAAGGAAAAAGAAATATTAATTAAAATTGGTTTAATTAATGGATAACTTGGATGTGAAGGAAACACTCTCATCTGTTGGAATTTTACTTTCAAATTTAATACTTGGTTATATAATGCCAAGATGGAGTTTCCTATGAATTTTGAGAGAAAAATGTTAATCGAGAAGAGAGAAATGATTTTTCCAAGTTATCATGTTAAAACACCTTTTTAATCTAATTTTGGGATAATTGGATTTCGGGGAGCGATGACGGCCGTTGGATGACCCGCATGGTTCATGGGAGCATGGATCTAAGGGTATTCATTCATCATCTACCCCAAATCATAGTAGAATTGAGAGACGAATTGGGAATTTGAATTCTCATCGACTGAGGCGATAATTTGAAGAACAAACTAGTCCATCAACTTCAGGAGAGTAATCCGTAGGATCTAGACCTTAATTTCACATGTTATCGTCAATGAGGGAAGAAGTTCCCAAATCATCGGACTTCCAGACCCAACCCTATACAGGGGGGGTACTCGAGGGTACTAGAAGATCTAATTCTTATCCCAGTCACTGTGGAGAGCAACGATGAGTCGAGTGACGACCTCAATTGCGAGTTTCATCCTAACCTACCCCCTCTGCTACTTGCTGGCCACGGCGGAACCCCGACGACTCGTTCATGGTGAAGGTCAAGTGGGATCAAGGAATTGAACAACTCATCGAGTTTGGGTAACGACAACGGAGCTTCTGATCACATTCGTTTCTTTGCTGGTAGCTTGAAGCTCGGAGTCAACCAAGGAGTTGACCGGAGCTCGACGAGCGATCGAAGGTAGATGATGACCGACGATCGTCCGATCGCGGTCCACCATGATCCTGAGTGGGGATCCAACGAGCGAGAGTGAGAGAGAGAGCGGCCAACTTAGGCACGTATGATAGGAACCGTCCAATCCAGGGAGCGGATCACCGGTCCACCGATCTAGCGGTCTACGATTTTCTGGTAATTTCCATCTCTGCTCAATTAATTCTGAAAAAGGGTTTTTCTTACTAAAATCATAGAAATTAATAGAAAACTCAGATGAATAAACTTTATACATGAAAGTTGATCATAAAAATGCAAGGAATAGGATAAAAATATTTTGAAGGCCTGATTCCATATCGTTTTGCAAAATTATATTATTTTGATGAAAAAGTATTAAAATTAGGTTAGAAACCCTAATTGATAGTAATGGATAATTTTATGAGTAGTAATAGGTTAATTCGAGTATTATTAACCTTTTATATGATAATGTTGAATCTTAACCTGATTTAGATGATTAATTGCATGATTTAGGATTTTAAACCTAATTCAATGGATAATATATGTAGAAATCCTAAAAGTGGATAAAAGAAGACAAAAATCCAAAAATATGAGAATATTTGGTTAAAAGATGATCTTAGGATCCTTTATGAGAATTATATGAGAAAATTAGGGTTTGTGAGTAATTTTGTATAATTAGGGTTTAAGGGTGTTAAAAGTACGACAAAACCCTAATTGCATACGAAACCCTAAAAGAGGTAGAAAACCTAAAAAGGGATAGAAACCCTAAGAAGCAAGAAGGTTTGGGTAAATATTAATAAAAAGGAAATTGTATGTTATTTCAGGAATCTTGCTTGCTTGATTGGATTGGATTTCTTTTCTTATTGGTTGATTCTATCTCAAGGATATGCAAAACATGTATGTGGTTATTTATGGTTAATCGCTTTAGTTTCACAAAGGTTTTCTGGATGTTTGATCGCATTGAATGCAACCTATCTGTTTGGATGTTCATATGTGCAAATTATAAAGACACTATGGTTATCACAATTATGATATAGTGTGTATTCTCGCACCTACATGACACCCTGATGTAAGATGCAATGAGGTCAAGCCCAAGAGGGAAGACCCATGGGCACCATGAAAGGTGACCCTAGGCACCAAGCTCAGGATAGAGAAGGTGGCCTATATTGCATGACTAATGGGTACCATGAGAGGTGACCCCAGGCACCAAGCTCAGGATGGAGGAGGTGGCCTTAAGTCAATGGCAAAAGAGAAACCCTAAAGAGGGTATTCCAGGGTTAGGGCAAAAGCGGTGGAGTTTGACACGTTGAAAATGTAAATTGAATTGTTAATTAACTTGATTGTGATAATTAGGTTGTTCACCCTATGTGTGAAATTTGATTGTCCCCACATACTGACATATTCATATATGCTGACCGACATTTTGTTTGTCAACGTTTTAGGTACAACATTGAAAAGGACAAACAATAAAATGACATATTGTGAAAATAAGAATTAAAGTGCAAGGAGGATTAGATAGAATAGATTCAAGCTATGGATAGAAGTTAGATATCCAAAGTTTTTAAAAGGTATGCAAAGTTTTATTTTATACCATCTTTTAGTATAGTTTGGTAGAATTTTATAATTATTACTGATTATTTGTCGAACCTTTGGTCCAGTTTATTGGGATAACGACTCTGACATCTTGGTCTCCATTAAGTGGGGGTTACTGGGAGGCGGGGTCGTTACAGTTGTACATAAAATAATTCATCTGATCTATTAGTTTGGTTTTCCTAATATCCACGTGCGCCACCAACATCGGTATATATACTCACAATATCCTAAAACCAATGTAACCCAAATCAATATATATTGTTGAATCGATTTCTGCACCAAACTTTATTTTTCTTCTTTGATGAATTTATGTGAAGTTTTCTTTTCCATTACACATGTACACTCGTGTGACCACCGAGCAACGATTAATTATTGACTTGTTCTTGTATGTTTATTACTTAAAGAGGCACACTACTGATGTTTTCATTAAACTTCATCCTAACATGAGAGTTTGCTCTTTTCTTACACTCCTACAACCTTATCAAAGTTTGCCTCCATCCCTTCTCTTCAACAAAGATGACCTGAGAAGTAGCATCGCCTCTTGATAAACATGTGGATGAATTTTATCAGTATATATTGGACACTCCAGCAAGTCACAAAATTTCTTCTATGAAACCTTCTTACAAACCACAATTCTAACTAGAATGAAACAATGCTAGAATTTTTTCAAATTTTCTTCTGTTGGGAACAAACGTCTTTCTATATCATGAAAGGAGTACACCCCGCTCCCATAAATAGGAGGAGAAATGACAAGGAAACACACAACAAACCCTAATGGGCCTATTATACTTAAACCCATATTACATAGGGCTAAGTGAAAAGAAAAAATAGAATTAAAGGAAATAAAACTATTCAAGATAAATATATATCTCAATACTCCCCCCTCAAGCTAGAGCATAAATATCAATCATGCCCACCTTGCAACATAATTTTGCAACTCTCTTGTCTGAGAGAGGCTTTGTAAAAATATCTGCAGTTTGCTCAAGTGTAGGAAGGAAAGGGGTAGCGATATTTTTAGTATGCACAACATCTCAAACAAAATGGTAGTCCATTTCAATATTCTTACTTTTTTTTATGAAAGACAAGATTACTAGTAAGGTAGCAACATGAATATCGCAGTACATTGGAATAGAATGAGTAATGGGAAACCCAAAGTCACACATAATGTATTTGATACATAATAGCTCACAAGTGGTATGTGTCATTGCATGATACTCTGATTCTACATTCTATCTGACAACAAAATTTTGCTTCTTACTTCTCCAAGTAACCAATTCACCCCCTACAAATGTACAATATACGTGTGGATCTCCTATTAGATTTACACCCAACATAATCAACGTCAGAATATCCCGTCACATATACATGTCCATTTCTTTTATAAAACAATCCCTATCGAGGTGCATTCTTTAAATGACTCAGTATTCGACATGCAGATGTAGCGTCCCAGTGACACTGCCCAAGACAATCCATGAATTTACTATGAACACCAAAAACAAAGCATATATCTGGCCAATTAACAGTAAGATACAAAAGTTTTCCAACCAAACATTTATAGCTGAATTTATCTACTAAGGGTTGAGTAGATTCTACCCATAGATCATGAGCTTGATCCATAGGGGAGACTACAGGTCTACAATCAAGCATTTCAGTTTCAAAAAGTAATTCTAGAGTATACTTTCCCTATGATAAAGAAACCCCATCCTTGTTATCTTCTACCTCAACGCTAATAAAATATCATAGACGCTCAAGGTCTTTGGTTACAAAATGCTTCATAAGATAAGTATTTGTAGTAGCAATTCCTGCAACATCACTGCCAGACATGATGATATGATCCACATAAACAATAAGAACAATAATGCCAGAGGTAGTGGTTTTGATAAACACAGAGTGGTCACATTGGGAGCGCATGAAGCCAAATTTGTGCAGTACAAGGGATAATCTTGTTAAACCAAGCTTGGGAACTCTACTTGAGGCCATAAATGACCTTCATTAGAAGACAAACTTTTCCATAGTGCTCCCCCTGAGCAACATAACCTGGAGATTGTGACATATAGACACTCTCCTTTAAATCTCCATATAGAAAGGCATTATTAACATCTAGTTGATGTAAGTGCTGACTTTTATTATCCACAACAAAAATCAAAATGCAGACAAAATTGAGACGAGCAACTAGGAATTTTTTTTCAAAGTAATCAATCTCATCTTCTTATGAGTATCCCTTAGCAACAAGTCTGGCCTTTAGACGTTCAACTATTCTAATAGGTAAATATTTCACAGTAAAAACCCATTGGCAGTAGGTTTACCACTTGTTGGGAAATCAACAAGGTCCTATGTCCCATGAGAGTGAAGTGCATCCATCTTCTCATCCATGGCTTGTTTCCACCCAGAGTTTAGTAGTTCCTCCTGAACGTTCTTTGGAATAGAAATTGCAGATCGAGCAGGAGTAAACTGAGCCATGGAATTGAAAAACCACTAGAGGGGGGGATGAATAGGGTTTTTATTAAGATTTTAAAAATAAATATTCAAACAATCAACCACAAAAGATTAGACAAGAGGACACAAGGTTTAGAGTGGTTCCACCCTTAGCAAATACTAAGGGAGTCAGTCCACTACCCAATTGTTTCCAATTGGGATTTTGAAAGCACCTGTATTTTATTACCTCGCAAGGATGTTACATAAAATACAACTACCTTCCCAAACCCTTTGGACAACCTTCACCCCGAAGTCATCTCACCAACTTTGAAGCAGCCTTCACTTGAAGTAACTTCAAGCTCCTCCTTGAAGTAGCTTCCCATTGAGACCTTCTAGAAGTAGTCTAAAGTCCACCTTCTCCTCCTGAGAAGATAAACCCTCTCCAATCCACAGCCTCCAACCTAGGAGTAGCAAGGAGAGTACAAAATAGATAAGAAGGAGCAAGAAAGGAAAAAAGAAAATACAATTACCACTTTGGCACAAGGCTTGAATACTATATCAAGCGTTTTGATCTCCTAACCAATGTGTATGAAAGTGTAAGTGCAGTGGGTAGGAGATGCTAGGCTATAGGACATGAAATTGGAGCAATGGAAATGAATAGCAAATGTTAGAATTGCTCAATTGCTCACAAGAATGAATTTTCAATTGCAAGAGTGTATGCTCAAGTGTTGCACAAGTGTGTTTAGGGTGTCCTAAGGCATGTCCTATTTATAGGAATGACCTATGAATTCTTAAGGACGTTCTAGACACTTTCTAGGGGGTTCTAAGTGCTCAACTAGCCATTAGGTATCCACTAATTGCTTTAGCAACGACTAGTTTATTAATTTTGAAAAGTGCAAACAGACACCTTCTCGATCAAAGACTTTGTCGTCTGAGAGTCTCTTGGTCGAACTCTTTTTTGACCGAAGGATGGTATGGAGTAAGTGTATATAACGTTCAATTCCAAATCCCAACCACCTTGTCTGCTAGGTCTAACAACTATAGAACCTATTAGAGGGATTAACTTGGGAGACTCTCGGTCGAGAAGTTGTTCGACCGAGCTTGTCTCGGTCGACAAAGAGTTTGACTGAGAGTATCTCTGATTTGGTGGTTCTAGATGAATACTAAGTGTGTGTATGAGTGTGCCGATGTGACACTATTATAGGGGATGACCTATGTAAGTGTTATGAATGGCTAGGGAAGATCTAAATACTTGATTTACATGATATCTAAGTACTTGTACATTATATACTTGTACACGTTTTTACATTTGATTACAATCATGAAATTAAAGCATTTTGAGCATATAGATCTTCCACAACTTTGTCATCCACCACCTTATATGTTTGTCCCTGAAACACTCAATTAGCAAGTTAAAACCACACGAAAGAAATGTTTGTCATCATCAAAAGAAAGGGATTATAATAATGTCCAATTTAGCCAACAATATTTCCCCTTTTGAAGATGACAAACATCCCCAAAATATAAATCAATGAAATATAAATCATATGAGTTTCATACCTGAAGTTTACCTTTTGTAGCCATTCTCGTGTTTGCAAGTGTGTGCTGGCCAAGAGATTATGAAACTTGTGCTGGACGAGAGATTATGAAACTCATTTTACTTTATGTTATTGATTTTATATTATTTCTCCCCCTTTGTCATTTCAAAAAGATAACCAAGATAATCATTAAATATGAATTTTACCATTCCCCCTTAATTTTATTGCTATACTCCCCCTTAATAAGATATTCAGTTTTAAAAGCAAGGGATTTAATATGAATGCAAACCATGTGTTGTCAAATTTAGCCACAATTTATTTCTCAATCATTTGCAAAAGGGTGTTAAACCTCGTAATGATATGAGATCCTTTTAGGTTCATGGCATATATTACTCCCCCTGATTGTTATGCTCCCCTATAATATTCTTATTTAACAAGGATATATCCAATTGAAGCCATAGGAAACACTTTTATTCATAATAACTCAGTGCTCATAAAACTCATAAGATGACCCATAAATCATGACATACTAGCTTATAACAAAAAGATAGCCATTACAAACATTACAAAGATAGCCATAAATGTCATGATCTCACTGAAAAGACTGAAGAATTACATCAATTTCCAGGTCTTTCCCAGGAAAGGGCTCAACTCCATAATATTTGACCAGCGTCTGCCACTCCAAGACACCTGTCTTGGTCAAAGCATAAGCATCCAAGAAGGTGGGAACATGATCGAATCAAAAGTGGACAGTAATGTCTTAGAGTTGGATTGGAGAAAATTGAGTGTGGCTGAGGTCATGAGACGGTGGTGATGGGATTTGAGTGTAGTTGTAGGATGGGTTGTAAGGGTAGAGCATGCTGGGATTAAGTGAATAAGGATATGCGTCAGGTGTATTAGGAGAAAGAGCTTGCATCCTTTGATTCAAGTAAGACATGGCATGGCGATTGCAGTCTAATTGCCTACTTAAATGATATTGAGAACTGGCAATGTATGTTAATGTATTTGTGATAGGATCATAAGGTAGGCTAGAAGGAGGAGGTGGTGGAGGTGTATCTTGGGTGGATGGATCCCCTTCAGCCCTAGCCCTCTTGTGTCCAAAATCAATCCCCATCTTCTCTACCGTATTTCTAGTGATCTTTTAGGGTTTCCTATCACATTTGAAACCTAGGTCCTCATTGCTTTTCTTAAGACGATGTTGCATAATTTGGCAAATCAACATAGGGTGGATTTCCCAAAAACTCAACCATGTTCTTAAGAATAAGACGAATAAAATTGATGGGTATGCTATTTAGGATGGCATAAATAAGATACATGCGAAAGGTGGGTACTTCAGATTTGTTTGATCTAGGATAGATATTTGTGGCAACAATTTAATTATCCTAGATTTGGGTTTTAAATTGATGGCATAATAGGTACCCCTTTCTTCATGGCAAGTTGTATTGGATAGAAAATGGCTTTCTTGATATCACTCAAACTAGTGGTAGTGTCATCTTAGGATAGCTTATTGAGAGGATTACCAGTGCTGAGATCAATAAACCCCTTATATTCATCTACATTAATGTTGAGCATAGTAAGAACATCCTCCTCGAAAAAGTGAAATCCATACCCACTAACCATAGAAGAGAAAGAATGATCATGGTCAAGATGTGTGGCTAGATTGGCATAGAATTCATTGACGGCTTGGGAGGAGTAGGAACAGAAGGATGGATTTAGGAATTCAGAAAGATGTTGCACCTCAAAGAGTTCTTCAAGATCAACAATGTTGATGAATTCCATGACGTCCACCGACCGTTGAGGAAGAGGAGTCTTTGAGGACAGCCTGAGGTAGCGATCTTTGGTAACTACGTCACTGAATGGAATGTCGTTGATGATTGCCAGTGTCGGGGAGACCGTCCTTCCCTTCCTAGCCACAACCTGCTTCTTTCCACACAAGGATGAGGAAGCCATCTTGAATATTTGAGGTGGAGAATAAGCAAGACAATATTGGGGTGGAGAAGAGCTAAAAATTCACACAAGAAAGCACTAGAGAAGAGCTAGAGAAGTTAGAATGTGAATTGGTGAAGAAAGGGGCCGTTTTGGGGTCTATTTATAGCAAAACAAGACCCTGCTCGGTCGACAATTCATCGACCGAAGACCGCAACAGATGATTCTACAGACACTCCTCTCGGTCATCCAACACTCGATTGAGAAAAAAAATAGCCGTTGCGACCCTTTTTTTTAATTATTATTTTAATCGGAAGATTGCCTTTTAATTTATGCGAATTGGGGGTTCACCTTGTTGGTCTTGGTCGATAATTTTGTCGACCGAGATAGAATCGATCGAACATTTTGTCGACCGGGCTATTTCTGGTTTCGAATGTGCATCATTTACTTGGCAAGTGTCGGTCGAGAAAGGTGACCAACTGAGATATCTTCGGTCGACAAACTCATTGACCGAGTTTGTCTCGGTTGAGATTTTTGTAGACTGACGAGATTGCTGTGATTGAACATTGTGAATGAAATTTTGAGCTAGTTTTACTAACAATTATAAATGCAAGTGAGAGACTGTAAAATTTTAATAGTGTGGAGCACATTATTTTAAGAGTATTTTCCAAAATATAATTTCCATGTTTAGGGGAGTATATTTTGGAGTAACATGTAATTTCATTCATACTATTGTATTAACCATTAGAAATAATAGAATTTATTCAATGATTGACTTTCCTATATTTCTCATTCATTTATGAGGAATGTTAATCCTCAAAATGATATGAGATCTTTTAAGAATACATTAGAATCAAGAAAGATATGTCAATAAATGATGAGCAAGTTTATACTAATGCTGAGTGCAAAGAAATGATTTTCAATTAAGCATTTTGTCAAGCTTATTTTAGGTCGACCTTGACTTCGACCTTGGCTCCCCTTGGTCAATTTTGATTTCGACCGAGAGGCAATTTTTGTAGATTTCCAATTTAAGCATTCACAATAATCCACTTGATTGAATATAAAACCTTTATGTAACAGGTGGATACCAATTTGAAAGAATTTATATCAATTTGAAAGATTATAGCTTAGGATCAAAGTTTGTTTAAAACTTAGTTCATGTAATTAATATTTGATTTTGAAATGGTGTCTTGCTCTTGATTTGCTTAGAATAGGCTTTAGATAGAATATTGAAATAATTTTATTCTAAGAAAGATCTCTTATTCCACTAATGCAAGAAATATATGAAGTTTTCTCAAGACAACATGGTTTATAATTTTCAGTTTGGACAAGAAATACTTTTAGGCAAACCATGTATAAGATCATAGCAATTAAAAATGAACTTGCAATCTATGCTATATTTATATTGAAGCATGTCCAATTATAGTAAGAGTATATACTTCCAATCATACATCACAAATATAATATCCTTTTTCCATAGGCTAAGCACAAGATAATTATTAACTTAATATGCCAAGATGCATTTGTGCGATTGAGTTTTACTTTTATGCAAAATGAAATTTTCAATGATAACATCATCTTTATATGTAAAGAGCTAAATCACTATGATCATTTTGAAAACAATGTCCATTTATGGTTTGTGTATACAGATCAAGGATTATTTTAAACAAACCAAGTAAAAGATGAAACACAATGATCATGATAGGACAATAGAAGAATATCCATAATTTCGGTAAAATCAATCTTTTCTTCTTAGATACAATGTAATTATGAAAGGTATAAAGTGTTGATACTCATATGTTCTTCCTTTTAATTATGATCATTCAAATATGCAGTATATAAAGTTCATTACATACTTAAGTTAATTGCAATTTAAGTATCTTTGTTTTTACTGAATAATTCTGTCAGAGTATCCCTCGGTCAACAAATTTCTCGACCGACATTGTCTCGGTTGACAACTTTCTCAACGGAGAATGTTACTGTTTCTCCAGAAAAATTACAGATTTAAGGCATAAATCCTATCGGCCGACCAATTTCTCGACCGACATTGTCTCAGTCGAAGATTTTGTCGACTGAGATTGTTTTTGTACTGTTTTCAGTATTTATTTCCAAGTAAAACATAGATCACTTCCAATTCAATTATGCAATTTAAAACTCAGTTTAGTTGAGATAAAACATTTAAGTATCAAAGTAACATTTAAGTCAAATCTCAGCTAATCATATTCAAATCTCTAGGTTTTAGGAACCCAAACTAAAACAAGTTATCAAAGATATGTCTCTACAGGTTTATTTAAAAATGTGTGTTTTCAAGTTAGAAATTTTAATTGCTTGAATAAATTTGTTATCTCATTATGTTAAGTTGAGATAGACATAATGATATACAATTTAGAGTCTTTGGTCATATCTCAACTTAATTTAATTTATTTAGTTTGGGGGTTTTGGAACCCATACCAACTCAACATCCTTTTTCTTATAAGGACATGAGAAGGAATAATGTCCAAGACGCAAACAATAATGGCAACATATAGAATCAATATCATATCTCTTTTTATGAGTTTGATCTAGTTTGTTCTTGGGTACATATGTATACTTGCCTTTAGGTACATACATAGATTGAGTCTTTGGCACTTGTGTCCTTCCCTCACTAGGTTTTTGATAGGATTTTCCTTTAGGCTTGTAACCTAGTCATCTCCTTCCAATTTGACAATGAGAATCATTTAAAATCTTATCAAGAACATCATTGTTTCTTAAGCTACTAACTTCTTGTTGTAACTTAGCAATCTCATTCATTCTCTTTTTGATATCTAACTTTGCTTGATCTAGATTAGATGATAAAGCATCTCTTTCCTTAACAATAGCATCATAATCTAGATGAGTACATAAAATTGGTTGTTTTTGAAGACCATTAATTTGGGCTTGCAAGTTTATCTTTTCTAGAGAGAGAAGATTGCAATTTGCCTCTATTGATTTCAGCTTAATATCATGGTCTTTAATAGTTAAGTTTAATGTCTCCTTAAGATCTTCATTTTCAGATGTGAGAGCAAGAAGTTTAGCATGTAACTCATCATTTGCTTTATTAGATTTCTTTAATTTCTTCTTGCACTCAATATACTTATCATGTGTTTCTTGAAGGCTAGCAATTAACTCTTCTTTAGATAAATAAAAAAGGCTTACCTCTTCTTCTTCACTTGTTGTAGCAATAAGGCATTCTTCATGCACATCTTCCTTCTTTAACCTCCATGGACAACTAGGTGTTGTGTGTCTTGTTCCTAAGAACCAATTACAGCTTGTTGAATTTGGTCAAAGCTTCTCCTTTGCTTGCGGTTGTAGACACCACCACCCTCCATTCTTCAAGACTCGATTAGAGCTCCTTGAAGCCTGCTCTAATACCAAATGAAAAACCACTAGTGGGGGGTGAATAGGGTTTTTATTAAGATTTTAAAAATAATTATTCAAACAATCAACCACAAAAGATTAGACAAGGGGACACATGGTTTAGAGTGGTTCCACCCTTAGCAAATACTAAGGGAGTCAGTCAACTACCCAATTTTTTCCAATTGGGATTTTGAAAGCACCTGTATTTTATTACCTTGCAAGGATGTTACATAAAATACCACTACCTTCCCAAACCCTTTGGACAACCTTCACCCCGAAGTCATCTCACCAACTTTGAAGCAGCCTTCACTTGAAGTAACTTCAAGCTCCCCCTTGAAGTAGCCTTCCTCCTTGAAGTAGCTTCCCGTTGAGACCTTCTAGAAGTAGTCCAAAGTCCACCTTCTCCTCCTGAGAAGACCCTTCTCCACCTGAGAAGATAAACCCTCTCCAATCTGCAACCTACAACCTAGGAGTAGCAAGGAGAGTACAAAGCAGATAAGAAGGAACAAGAAAGGAAAAAAGAAAATACAATTACCACTTTGGCACAAGGCTTGAATCCTATATCAAGCGTTTTGATCTCCTAACCAATGTGTATGAAAGTGTAAGTGTAGTGGGTAGGAGATGCTAGCCTATAGGACACAGAAATGGAGCCATGGAAATGAATAGCAAATGTTGGAATTGCTCAATTGCTCACAAGAATGGATTTTCAATTGCAAGAGTGTATGCTCAAGTGTTGCACAAGTGTGTTTAGGGTGTCCTAAGGCATGTAATATTTATAGGAATGGACTACGAATGCTTAAGGACGTTCTAGACACTTTCTAGGGGGTTCTAAGTGCTCAACTAGCCATTAGGTATCCACTAATTGCTTTAGCAACAACTAGTTTATCAATTCTAAAAAGTGCAGATAGACACCTTCTCAGTCAAAGAATTTGTCGACTGAGAGTCTCTCGGTCGAACTCTTTGTCGACTGAGAGTCTCTCGGTCGAACTCTTTGTCGACTGAAGGACGGTCTGGAGTAAGTGTATATAATGTTCGATTCCAACTTCCAACCACCTTGTCTACTAGGTCTAACAACTATAGTACCTATTAGAAGGATTAACTTGGGAGACTCTCGGTCGAGAAGTTGTTCGACCGAGCTTGTCTCGGTCGACAAAGAGTTCAACCGAGAGTATCTCTGATTTGGTGGTTCTGGATGAATACTAAGTGTGTGTATGAGTGTGCCGATGTGACACTATTATAGGGGATGACCTATCTAAGTGTTGTGAATGTCTATGGAAGATCTAAACGCTTGATTTACATGATACCTAAGTACTTGTACATTATATACTTGTATAAGTTTTTACATTTGATTACAATCATGAAATTAAAGCATTTTGAGCATATAGATCTTCCAAAGCTTTGTCATCCACCACCTTATATGTTTGTCCCTGAAACACTCAATTAGCAAGTTAAAACCACAAGAAAGAAATGTTTGTCATCATAAAAAAAAGGGATTATAATAATGTCCAATTTAGCTAACATGAATCATTCTTGGACACATGTTGAGAGATACACTATTTGGCACTAGATCATATCCCCTTTTGTAATGCAATGAGAATGTAAGAATCAAAAGTTGTAACAGAGTCAGTAATATTACCATTGTCTTGAGTTGGATCACTAGTCTTAGAAGATGTAAAAGTAGGGGATACTTCTGGTAGAGAAGCAAACACAGTGGAGTCTAGAATGGGCACAGTTGAAAGTGGCACATGTTACTAGGTTTAGAAAATAAAGATGTATCTTAAAAAAAGGTGACATCTGCACTGACAAACAAACGACATGCAACACGATCAAAACATTGATACCCCTTTTGTATATGAGAGTAACCAAAAAAACAACAACATAAAGCACATGGTGATAGTTTATCATTCCCAGGTTGATGATTATGAACAAAATATGCACAACCAAAAACTTTTTGTGGTAAAGAAAAGATAGGTTCATGGGGATAAAATGGCTATAAGGAGTCTTATTTTGAAGTACAAAAGAAGGCATATGGTTGATGAGATAATTGGCTAAAAATATTATATCAGCCCAATACAATTTTGGTACTTCCATTTTAATTAGGAGAGTGCGACCTACATCAAGAAGATGCATGTTCTTCCTTTTAAAAACTCCATTTTGTTGTGGGACATAGGGACACAAAGTTTAACGAACAATCCCCTTGGAAATACAAATCTTATGAAAACCATGTTGCACATACTCAAAAGTATTATAAGTGCAGATAATGATTGCATATTCATCCCAATTTTAGCTGCATTACTAGTCTAGTTTAGAATTCATATAGCCTAGTTTTCACTGGAATAGCTTTGTTTCAATCTACTTAGGGTTTTATGATAATTTGTAAGAATTGGATACTTTTCTTGACTCCCTTTGTAGGTTTTGAATTCTATCACTCTATAATAAGTTTTCTTAGGGGGACCCCCTAGTCGACACACTGATGCTCGACATCCAGAAGCTCGACATTGAAGCCCATTTATGACCCATCGACCCCTTGGTCGACTCTTAGAGTCATCCTTTGCCATATCCATCGACATGGAGATAACATCATCAGTCATCGACTGACAACATACCATCGACCCTCAAGGTCAATGACCCATCGACCTATCAGCTTGACAGCCACCAGGACACCCATCAATCGACAACCATCCATCGAGCATTCAAGACCATTGACATGGAGATAACATCATCAGTCATTGATTTAGAACATACCATCGACCCTCAAGGTCGATGACCCATCGACCTACCAGCTTGACAGCCACTAGGACACCCATCAATCGACGGCCATACATCAAGCATTCAAGACCATCGACCTAGATGACTATTTGTCTACACATCAACCTCCTAGGTCGGTTGTTGGAAGCCTAAGAGTCAAGATCCATCAATCAACAACCCATGATCGACGCCGATGGAGAGCACAAGTGGTCGATGAACACACCACTATAAATAGGCCCCCAGTGCAACACTTCAAATCATCTCATATTCTAGAGATAGAGACACCGAAAGGCTTCCACTAAGATCAGAGAGAAGTCCTGACCCATCGACGAAGCTAGTTCTATCGACCTAGATTGGCCATCGACCTATAGGCTTGGCAACATCCATCGACCTTCAACTACTCCAGGCCATCAACCTCCCTCTTTTGGTGACCAATCTCTTCTTCGAGTTGATATCAATCCACCTACTTCAACTGCAAGCCATGGTTAGTTCCTGGAAGAGAGAGAAGGAAGTTTATCGTCACACACCACACCGAGCTACTTCTCCTACCACTATGACCATGATCGTGTCCTCTTTCTCTGCTAGTGCTAATAATCTTGCCATGTGTGGGGAGTTGTCTTTTCACTGGGGTGTAGGGATTAGCCCTACTACCCATTTCTTGCAATTTTATTCATATTCTAATGCTTGTATGAACTCTATGAACTCATTTAGTTCATAACTAAGTGTTTATCGCATGTCTTGTGGATTAATCACCTGCTTTATGTGATTTATTATAATCTTATACCACGAGAACTTCAACGTTTAAGATTTGAATACCATTTAGTTTTGGTTGATGCCCTGTCGAGAACTTCATATAGGAAGTCTCTAGAGTAGTGGATGTAGGATTTGTAAGTAACAAGACATCAAGCTTATAGGAATATCTACTCATGCAAGTTTCTAATGCCAAAAGAAGAAACTTGTATACCTCTAATTATATCCTCATACTTGTTTGGATTTGAATGAATGTGCATATTCAGATAGCGACGGTGAGACCCAATTTCACCCTAGTGTTTCCATCAATTCATAACTATAATTTTAATCTAGCTCTTTTTATTCTTGCAAATTTAGTTAACCAACTCAAACTTTGTGATAAATACTGGTTCTTGATAGGTTGCCTCAATCAGATAATTCTTAACTAAGTTGTCCCTTGGGATTCGATCCTCAACTATACAACAATAAGATCCATCCACTTGCAGGTGGCATTATTGCATATTAGTTTTGGTAAACTCTAGGAATTTCATTGCTAATGAATTCATAGTGCAATAATTTCCACATCAGAGGACAAATTTAGGAGCATCAAAAAACCGAGTCTTTATCTGATTAAGAAATTTAGAGAATTATGTAAAACTTTAGAATAATCTTTTAACAAATAGATCCAAGTAGCATGATACTAGTAATCAATAAAGATAACAAAATATCGTACACCTATACAATTAGCAATACGACATACTCCTCACACATTAGAGTGAATTAAGTAAAATAAACTTGGACTCGTATTGTTATGACAATTAAGAAACACTATTTGATAGTGTTTTCCAACATGAGAAGACTGACATGAAAAGCTCTCAATAGACAAAGTTAGAAATAAAGACTTGAATTGGGAAGCTGAAGGGTGACCAAGTCACAAGTGCCATTGATGAAGGGAGCTAGACTGGGCCATAAAAGCAGTGGTAGAAGGTTTTGACTAGATCTGCAAGTAGACAAACCATATACACCTTCACATCCACCACCAACCATCTCTTTCTTCCTGAGATCCTGAATGGAGGTAGTGTAAGGAAATAAGGTTACACTTTAGTTTAAGGTTTTGGTTATTTTACAAACATACATCAAGTTTAACGGGAATTTAGGCACAAACAAGACCTATTTAAGGAGATTGTGGTTCACATCTCCTCTCCCAACAATCAAAGAAGTGGTCCTATCTTCAAAATGCACAATAGGATGGCATGTAAATTTCTTTAGGTAAGTAAACAATTTCTTATTACCAGTCATATGAGCTGTAGCACCCAAATCAATAATCCAATCAACTCTGGATGAAGAGGAGGAAACTTGAAGACATAAGGGGTCACCTTATTGTTGATTCATGTTTGCTTGAGGAGTAATAATAGAAGCAGAAACAACCTTGATCAAGTTGTTAAGGTTAGAAGAACTCAGTGTCACCATCTGAGGATTAGTAACACAAGGAACAAGGATAGAATCTCGATCAACATCGATAGTTGACACTTTATTTGCCCATTCAGGTTTCCCATACTTCTTCCAACATTTGTCCTCGTTGTGATTAGTACGCTTGCAGAAATTAAAAAAGCTGAGTCGAGATGAGGAAGAAGAGGATCATCTCCCACTATTGTTAAGACTTTTTTCCCCGGCCACAACTAGGATTGCCTTGTCTGGAAACAACAAGGGCTACAAGCTCTTTGACACTAGGGGTAGAAGATACAGAGTGAGATAGTCACAGATAGACATCATCTAATGTTGGTAATGGTTCAGAGGTAAGAATTTGCTGACGAACAACTTCATAACTAGGAGGTAGAGATGCCAAGAATTGTCAAAGTTGTATTTCCTCTTACTACTTTTGCATTTTGAAAAGATCAAATGATAAGCGGTGATTAAGCTTGAGTTCACCCCAAACCTCTTTAAAGGTTTCAAAATGTGAAGTAAAGGTTTAGTTATATCCAATTTTAAGGGATACTAATGTTTGTATAGATAAAAAACTCGGGATGCATTTCCTTTGCTAGAATACACTCGGACAAGGTGATCTCATGCCTCCTTGGAGGTGTTGGTATAAGGCGTGGGTCTCGGGAGGGACCACTCCTTACTTTATTTAAGGAAATAATTGCAAAACTCCCCAATAGATTAAATCCCATAAAATAAAAGCCGTGCAAGTAATTGGGGTTTACAATATTTCTTTAAAATAGAATGATAACATGAACATTACAACAAAAATATAAAATATAACTATTACATGATTATATCATCAGAGTTCAACTAAAGAGCCATAGATGGATACTAACTAAAAATTAAATACTAAACTACTTGGATCAGTTTGTGGTGAGTAACCTTTCCATCTCAGAAATCCTCAACAACTAAATCTGGGCATCCTGGCCTATCTCCTGATCCTCAGGCTGTGCAACCTTTGCATGGGTTGAAAGCAACACCCAGGTAGGAGAAATCAAAGAGAAAATTGTGTGAGCGAATGTTGAGTATGTGCAATAATTAAAGCTAGGCATTACTTTAGAAATTTCCAAACAAAGAGCATCAAATTAATGGATGTCAAAAGAAATAAGTTTCAAGAGAATTGTATCAGGCCAAGATATGAGGCATGTCTATTAAGGAATGTCAACTAGGGAAATCTTTCCTTTAAAAATTTTCCATTAATAACAACGACAATAATTTTGTGCATGTATAAACAAAGACTAAAGTTATTTCAAGCAGGGTTGAGACACCATTGGATCTCAACCTAAAAATATGGGTGGAAAAGCACACCCTAGGTGGAAAAGCACGCCTTTGTAAACAATGGGTGGAAAAGCACACCCTGGATGGAAAAGCATGCCCCTATAAATATGGTTGTACTGATGTACCACTACAAGAAATAAAGCTAGTCTAAGCATACATGTAAATAGGGAAAGGTAAGTATAAGTTTAGTCCATATGAAATAACAGGATGAGATCATCAAACATAAAGCATGTGAGGTCAGAGGACCTATAACATCCCTGACCTAGGTTATGGCTTAACCTTAGAAGTTTTGCTTAAGTAAGTTAGTTACAAAATTGTTCTAATCTTTTGAAAAGTAATTAAGACTCTTTGTGAAGTTTATTTTCAAGTGTGAGCTTAATTGCAAACTATTTGTGCATTATATGACAGTCTAAGTGTAAAGTGTAAATTACCCAAGATGAGGGGTTACATTGAAAATTTCATATGTTGAATGTGTCCTAAGTGTTTTAGTATCATAATAAAGAGAATGATTCTAAGTGGTGGCTTGTGGAAAGCCTAAATTCCAAGTTTGAACTTATTTGAATAATGCTAGTGCTTTGTGTATAAATTTTGGTACAAATTGTAATTTACCCAAAATGTAGGGTTGATATGCAAATTACCACCTCTAGAGTGTCCCTAATTACTCTATGTATAATTTAGAGGAGAGAGAAACAAGGAGAAACCATGTTTGAATCATCTATGAGTAATGGTACTCTTGGTGATGAAAAGACTAAGAGATGATGTATAGTCGAAGCCCTTACTTGAGTTTTATCGAGTTATAGACTTGATATGGAGTGCCTATCGATCAAGGAGCCATAGAGGAGATCCCATATCAGTTTGTGAACTCTCGGAAAAATCCATGACAGGCAAAGTACCTCAAGGAGGTGATCCATGACGAGTTAGATGTTCCTTGCAAAAAATGTATCAGTTTGCATAACTTGTGAGATAAGGATGAGATATCTTATCCAATAAGATAAGGGATGGCCAAAATATCATCTCTATATTATCCTCTAGACTTTTGCATGTTAATATATACATTTGTTCATGCATGGAAATGTGTCAACCATGCATGGCCATGTGTCACCTAGTAGCATATGGTGAAGACACCTCTTATACATTCTCTTTCATGAACCCTAAGTATATATACTTCTCCTTCCACCTACTAATGGAAGTTTACGAACCCCACAACTATCTTTATTGGAGATATCATGAATTCCACTTAGATATCATGCATATTAGCTCAAGGAGCAAGGGAAGGTCGAGCACCAAGCTTAAGGTAAGGCCATGATCATCTTCAACCTTGGTTGAAGCATGATTTCAGGTTATAGATATTCCTCTCTTTTCTTCTTCACCAAGTTCTTAACTATGGTGATTTCTTGTATATGGAGGAGTTGTGAACGATCCTTGGACCTTGGATAAGCTCACCTTAAACCTTAGGAACATGAAGCTTGGATCATGGAGACTTTAAAGTTGTTCATAAGGCGGGTTATATAACTTGAACCCAACTATGTTATTATTCACCTTCAATATTGTTGAACTTGATGATCTACTTTCAATTCTGAATTCCTTTGATAAATTGATGTGCCTTTGAGTTTCAAAAGTATCTAAGGACTATTTTCCATGATCTAGAACAGTAAGAGCAAGAATCTAGAGGTTGATGATGATGACATCATCATGGTCCCAACCCGATATGGGTTGAAGCCCCTCTAACCCGATATGATGGAGTGAATACACCATTATCATGATATGGTGATGAGTAGGTACCTCTTGCACGTTATGATCATGAAGTACATACCTTGTGCATGATATGTTGTTAAGCATACACTTGTGCACAATATAAGACATGGAGTCAAACATATGGTCCAACCCGATATAGTAAAATCTAGAAGATAAGCAATCCGATATGTTGATGTAAACCCACCACAAACATGATATAGTGAGAAGTGTATATCTCATGGGTGATATGAGTAGTACATATACAAACCTTGAGCACGATATGGGGTCATACATTCACCTTATGCACGAAATGATGTTAGGTCTATATCCTAACTCGATACGGGTTGAAACCCTAGATGGTGATATGAAACCCAAGATGATGGGTAATCTGATATAGTAGTAAGTAGTACTACATGAACAATATGAGAGATATCTCATGGATGATGGGAGTAGCACCTACTTACATGTTATACATGATACAAGGTTAAGATCGTACCTCATGCACGATATAGTGTTAGTTGAACACTCTAAACGATATAGAGTTGAAACCCTAACTGATATAGAGATGAAACTCTAAGTGATGGCATGAAACCTGATATATCCTATCTTTTGTGTGAAGGATTGATGAGAAAATATCCAACATGATATCTAGCTTGTCGATGAAGGGAATGATCCCTAAAGATATAAAGGGCTATGAGCTAAATGGACTACTCAACTTGGTAGCCTGATATGTCAACCAACTTGGTAACCCGAGATGTGAACCAACTTGGTAACCCGATATGATAGTCAATATAGTAACACGATATGACAATCCAACATGGAAAACTGACATGGTATTACCACTTAAATGATACATGATGAAGGCATATACTCTATACCTGATATGGTTCACATCTTGTGTACGATATGGTATCAAGTATACCATGAAACCCGATATGAGGTCAAGCATATAACTCACACACGATATGAAGCTAACTTGAGATGATAAGAACCAAGTGATAGTTAACCCAAGATGGATACACGATATAGTGTTAGGGGATACACCCTAAAACATGATATGGTGATATGGTTACACCACATGCCCGATAGGGATACACGTTATGATGGGAAGGTTGTATCTTAATCATAGTATGTGATGAATCCACCAGATCCACCCTCTCAGTCACCAATTCTAAGGATTTTGTGCTGCATATCGACTGATCTACCCTCGCTTTGGGTTTATTTTAAGTATCTCTTCAGTTTCATGTAAATAATGCTTTACTAGTTCTAATTACTCTAGTTTTCAGTTTATTTGATCTTATCCCCCTTTACTCACTTTCCTTTTTCCCTGTAGACCACTCTCAACCATCCGATCAAGATCCAACAGTTCCTTTTCATCCAACCACTCAGTCTTGACCTTCATGAGGTCTCGACCCATGCGGTTTTGACCTCCATGCGATCTCGACCTTCATGCGGTCTCAACCCCATGCGGTCTCGACCCCATGCGGTCTTGACCTCCATGCGGTCTCAACCCCATGCGGTCTTGACCTTCATGCGGTCTCGACCTTCATGCAGTTTTGACCTCCATGCGGTCTTGACCTCATGCGGTCTTGACCCCCATGCGGTCTTGACCTCCATTCCGTTTTCTCTCTCAATCTCAAAACCAAACAGCATTGATGGTGCCCGCTCATCTACCTCACCGTTGTCTCCACCATCGCAGCAGCAACTAGCACCTCCGCCGGTGCTGTGACCTGCTCGCTGACACCACCGCTGCCCACGACGACCTTCTTGCCATAAGCGCTGGCATCACCGTCAGCAGCAACGACGGTGCCCACGACGGTTTGCTTGCCACAAGCGCCGGCGTCGTCTACCTCACCGTCAGCAGCATCGACGGTGCCCGATCGTCTACCTCACCGTCGTCTCCGCCATCGTAGTAGCAACCAGCCCCTTCATCAATGCTGCGAGTGCTCCAGCAGCCACCTTCGTCCCCACCATCACAGCAGCAACTAGCACCTCCGCCGGTGCTGTGACCTGCTCCCTGACACCAGCGCTGCCCACGACGACCTTCTTGCCACAAGCGCCGACGTCACCATCAGCAGCAACGACGGTGCCCACGACGACTGGCTTGCCAGTAGCGCCGACGTCATCTTCCTCACCGTCACCAACAACGTCAGTGCCCACCTACACATGATCTCTGACGTCGTCGTCCTCATCACCAATAGCCCGACCCTCATGACACACCCACTGCCGACTCCATGCACAACCAGCAGCTACACCGCCACGCCGCCACGACCCTACACCAGCAACTATAGCGCCTCCCGCACTGTCCAGCGGCAATGACGGCGCCCGCTCGTCGGCCTCCAATCACTGAGCTTGGCACCTACTCCGCCGTCATCCACTCCACCACGGCATACCGTTTGGAGAGAAATCATGCAAGATCGTTTGAGTGGAAATGCAGCAAGACCGCATGAACCAGCGAAACCGCATGAGCTATGAAACCGCATGACGGCATGAGTAACCGAGACCGTTTGCTCACTTGAGCCAAAACTGCATGAAAAATGCATGAAGCAGTAGAACGCATGAGCAATTGTGGGAGCTAAACCGCATTAGCAAAGACAACATCAGCGCCAATGGCTTTAACATGGGCATGAGATCGGATGACCCCACGTGGGCATGAGAACGCATGGCACCGTTTGCTTTACAAAGACTAGTAGAGTTCACGTGACTTAACAAGCTGAATGGAGCGCTGCAGCAGCTGTTTCACCCACATGAATGCAACTATTGTGAACACATGAATAGATGAGAATGTGAGGAGGCTAGCGACTTCCAAAATAGTAAAATGCACAAGCACAAGACTGCATGAGCAATTGTGCAGCAAGACCGCATGCACACGCAAACCGCATGGCCAATTGCCATATGAGACTGCATGGAATTGCTGTGCACACTACCAAACAGTTTTGAATAGACAAAGCAAACCACATGATCAAACCGCATGGAAAAAAAGGGCACACACAAGGTGTGACTCCTTGGCCCAAGATATTTTGGCAAACCTATAAATAGAAGGGCAGAGGCATGGTCTTAGACATCTATCTCACCATGACCAAAGGCTGCCAAACTGGGAACAGATCCGGAAGGCTGCTCCACTGCCATCTCACCTCCACCATTGTTCTACTATCACTCCACTTCATTCTGTTTGTGCAATCCCAGAGGTAGACGTGAGGATCGAGGTGGAGAGGCGGGCGTCATCGACCACAACGGAGCAGTTCTGAAAACTGCGACGATCTACACCGGGCTGTCACAAATTTACTCTTCTGCTCCGACGATGCCTTCTTTGTCTCTCTTCTCTTTCTTTGTTGCTCCCTATATGAGGAGTGAGTAGTTCCATCCAATGGGGCACAAGAACTAGCCCCGCTGCCCATGCTTTGTAATCTGTACTAAAAGATGTTATCTTTCCAATTCAATACTAAATCGTTTCATACATACTTGAATGTTGGCCGCGTTCTTGTGTGCATCTATTGTCTTTCGTTGTGGTTTGTCTACGACTGCTCTTAGGACTCGAATACCGATTTAGTGTTGGTTTCTGGTGTGTGTATCCACCGCGCATCCGTTTCGGTATCTAGGAACACTTCCCGAGGGATGGATTAAACTCACCTCCATCGTTGCACTTCTGCACTATGAAATGGAATCAGTTGACGTACAGAAATGCAACCTTGCTGGGTTAAGGAACACATTCCTCGGAGGGAGTGGTGCAAGGTATTTGACCATTCGTTCGGGAATGGCTGACGTTGCAACACTCCCACGTTTCTCATAGATATTTCCTCAAAAGAGGGATAGTCTATAAGGATACTAATCGAATTGGTAATTATTGCTCGCTTGTTAGTTTTTCAATACACGTTTCATGGGTTGAGTAAGGTTCTCTCTTCAGAGATTACATATCTTCATTGACACATAGATACGTACCAGATGAGGGTTACTCAACCCGTGAAGGCTGTGTGCATTACTCTTGTCCTATAAGACATCGGTATTGTACAACATCCATGCATCTTGCTTACAAGTCTTGCTACGTTTGGTACAGGTACAACACATGTGTAGTGGTGGTGAATACCCGCATCACCCCAGTGATCCATCATCATTTGTTAAATCTTAGATTTTAATCCTTAAACTAGTTTTTATTCTTGCCTTTACTTTTTCATGTTTTAGGTTAAATAACTCAAATCAAACTTTTAGTCTTAGATGATTGACTTAGATCGATACGAAATGAGAAAAAGACACTCAGATTCTTAACGTTGTCCTTTGGGTTCGATCCTAAATCTGTACTATGATAAGGCTTCCACACTCTTGTGGGGTTGGAGCATTTATCTAGCACCAGTTGAAGGTAAACCTAGAGAGAACATCAACTCCCTAGGGTTTTTGGTGCATATTAGGATTTCCATTGGAAGAGTAATCTTTTGGTGTAAGTTATAGCTCCATCAGTATGATAGTACACACACATCTTGATACCCGATATGGTGGGGATACTTCAATCATATGTATTTGATTGAGTGACATATGTTGTGTGTTGTGTTAATTGCAATATAAAAGATAGTGTGATTTGATAATGGTGAGCTAATGTACCTCAAAGAGGAGAATAGAGCCAACTTAATAAAAGTATGGTGCAATCAACATCCTAGTGAGGATGAAAGAGAAACTTATACTTGAATAACAATCATGTAATGAATATATGTTGATACTCCTAAAATGAGTGGAGTATGAATTATGGTTTGATTCTTAATAACATGATTTTGAATCCTTAATTCGTTAATAAGGGGAAAACCTAACCCTAATGATGGGTGATGGTATGCACTTACAACCCTAATTGGTTAGATTGAGAAATCCTAACCCTAATAATGGGAAGGATGTATTTCTCTTATATCACATAGTGATGATGTGAATTTGAAACCCTATTTGGTTAAAATAGACAATCCTAACCCTAATAATGGGAAAGATGTATTTCTCTTGAATTGCATAGTGATGTCATATACTGCTAGAGTTTTTATCATGAAGTGCAAACTATTCGATAATCATGAGGTGATGAGCATAGCCAGGTGTGAACTATGATGTTTATATGTTACAGATTTAAATGAGCTTTGTGAGCCGTGTTAAATATGTGTATAACAAGTATAATGATTATACAGTCTGATATCTTAAAAGATAGTTGTTGCCTAGTGAGAGGTGACATGATATTTAATGAACCATGTGAACTATGTGAAATACTTGTACAAACATATGTGATGTATACCTTGGTCTTAGGACCTAGAGGTATTCAGTGATGATCTAAGGGTTTGAATACCCAGATCCAGTAATCATGATGATGATGAAGTTAAGGGATGGGAATTCCCAGTAATGTGAAAAGGGACTGAGATCCCGAGTGTATGTATCTAAATGTGTTCCAAAGATTAGAAAAGTACTTGATAGATGTATTACACCTTTCTTTATAGAATTTGTTTATGATTGATACTTATAACCTATTTGATGCTAAAAAAATATTGTAATGCACTTAATAAATCATTAGGAACCATAAAATGTAGTTTCCCTGACCATAGATCCATCAACATCAGAATTTGTTGAAATGGTGAAATGGGTTTTTCCCACGGGATTACCTGGAGCGCATATTTCTGAATATGCGGGGGCATGAGCTTGGACGACCGTATGTGAGTCGATCCCCTTACATCCACGATCTTAGGGATTGGCTATATGCCATATCCTAGCACGAGTGCGATAGTGGTCGTAGACTCAATAATGAGCACGTGGAACTGGCCCGTGGCTCAGAGTATGGATATATGCCATGACTCGATAATTTTATAACTGGGGAAGGTTGTTGGTCTGTGTTCTCCTAAGAGAGTGCATGCTATGGATGTCACTCTGAGCAAAGATGCCACTATACCCTGACATGCTCTTTTTACAGTTTTATACGAGATGTCATTGCCAGTTGTCTTGTACTGACCGAGGCGGGAGAGGTCTTGGCAGCCGTCTCTATCATTGACCTTGTATGGTACCGACTTGTGAGAAGTTTGTGGTCGGTTGGAGCATGACCGATATACTTCATCTCCTCATGGCATAAGTGTGATTGTAATATGTAATCAGCCGTGTAGCGTATTTACTTAAGGATCGAATACGGAAAACATTGGTTGATGTACACTTCTTTTATACATATTAATTGGATATATGTTATACATGTTTCTTTATATTCCTTGTATAGTGAATAGATGATTTAACTTTAAGGAAAGACATTACTCTGTTTTGCTTATAACATTGATTAATCCTGCATGTTAATATAAAAAGAACCTCTGCTCAATTTTATACTGCTTAACTATGATAATAATATTGTTAGTGGAGAGTTATATCTCTCGTTGGGACAATTGTCTCACCCTGTGGGATCCACAATTTTTAGGTAGATGTACATGAGGAAGTAGAGACCTTTTTGCAGAAGAATAACAACAACTAGGATAGCAGTAACAACTCAGGTTGAGTGTACTGTCTATCGTGTCTTGTAGATAAAAGTCCTATGTGTCATCTCTGTACTCTCAGGTCCTTGGAGTCAGTACGTAATGGTTTCATGAATGATCTGAGATTTTGGCTTGTATGCCTCGAGGTTTTATGTTGCTTCAGTATATGTTTTGACAAAGCAACTGTTATATGCTATCCTTGAGATAAGATGAGATAGTGTATGTACATATATATAAGTTTTGGATTTCTCGATGAGAGTTTCCTGGAATTGGATCTCCTTGCAAATTGGTTTTAATTCTTAGTGATTTTTGTTAACCGTTGTTTATGGTTATTCCACAATTATCACTGGTGATGGCTTGATTTTTTAGCGGGTCGTCACAGGACCCATAAGTATTGTCCAAGAAAATAAGAATTTAAAAATGATGACAAAGATAACATCTATTCATGCCTCATATGGGAAAGGTTATTTTGGTCATAACAATAGTGACTAGATAATAGAAAAGATGCACATACCTTAACTTGAGTCGCTAATTCAGAGGTTGAATCCTAACCTTCCAAATCTATGGTCAACTCAACCTACATACATGTTTATATCCTTTAATTAAGGTTTATGTTCTAAGATATGTAAGTATGGTGAAAACCCTAGAAAAACCAAATCGATCGGTAAATCCCAATTCAATTCTTGAGATTGAACCAAAATTGACCTCAGGTTCTTGAAGAATAATCTTGATTTACAATTATAACTTTATCGATTTTTATATTTTCTTTCATAATCATAAGTGAAAACAAAACCCTAAAACTCAAATCCTTATCAAAACCCTAGATTGATACTTGATTAAATCTTAGTGAGTTAGTTCATGGTTACTGACCATGATGTGACTCCAAGGTCTAAATTTTATCCTTTAAAACATATCTTTAATTATGTGTGATATTATGATTATTTAAAACCCTAAAAATTCATTTTTAAAACTGTGAACTAGGACATGAAAGCTATACCAACAAATAGAGAAAATTCTAAGGTTTTCAAAACATATTTTTTTTATAACTTTTGGATAATCATAGTGAAAATTATGATTTTTTGAATATTTGACCAATCAAAAATTGCCAAAAATCCATGTCAACGATCTAGTGGTCTGACCCACTTACTTGGCCCAGTCACTAGTGGCCAAGCAAGCTCGGGTCCACGATCAACATTCGCCAACATGTCGAAGCTTGAAACAAAAGGAGGCTACAAAATGACTATTTTGCCCTTGTGAGAAAAAAAAGGAAATCAAGGAGTGTAGATTAGGAAAAATGTCGGGGGTCATATCCCCCAACTACTCACATGCCATGGCTGCACACTAGAACAACAACTTCGAGCCTGATTTTGGGCATTTCTACACACGATGACAAAACAACAAAAAGAAGATACGAAAGTGTAGATCAAGAAATCCCAAACTCACCTCCAAAACCCGATCAAAGACCCTTGGAGTAGGCTCCATGCATGGGGCACCCCAAGGTCAGGGAAAGGGTCGGCTTGGCAGGAATACAAAACACAACAAATGAAGGAATTGATTTGAGGAATAGATTTCTTCTAGTGAGGAGAAACCCTAGGTGGTTATTTATATACGTAGGGTTTGGTCCATTGGAAAAAGAGCATGCAGCTATAGAAGCTTGGAGAAAGGGGGTTTGGACCCAAACATCCAATTATAGATGTTGAGTTAGGTACCCATTTTTGCAGGATTCGATCAGGAAACCAAGGGTGGATAAATCTCAGAGCTTGATTGAGAAATGAATGAGAAATCTCAAGTTTATCAAATCAAAAACTGTTGGTCTGCTTCCTTACTTGGCACAAGGTAGATGACAAGGCAGAAACTGCTAGATTGTGATCCGATGTCTTACATCACACACGAATCGATCAACTTTCCATATTAGTGTGATAATGACCGCCCTAAATCACACATCCCAAATGGAGCGAATCCAGAGTAGTCAGACTTTTAAGATTATAACCCGACTCTCAAGCCCCCACAACTATTATACATGGTCTGATGTAGTAATCGGGGTCAAACCACAGGGACAAGGTCAGTAGGTGTTAAGTACGCAGGGTCTCACACTCATACACTCCAGACGAACAAATGGTTTTAAAGAGGTTGTCCCCTAAGGAACTATGGTGCTCAAGTCAAAACAAAGAAAGATAAAGGAAAGAAAATAACAACAAGAGAAAAATGATTATGAACGGTAGGAAACAAAGATATGGGAGGAAACTCAGATCAAGTTTCACCTACTAAGATCTCTCACCAACATGCAAAACTCACACCCCTTTGTATACTCCTATCAAGATTACAAGCAATCATAAAATGTCTATTCCCTCCTCTCTCGAGATACAGATAGATCTAGGATCTAAGGTGGCCTCTATCTCGAGATAACCACCCTACAACCACAAAACAAACCATATGACCTTAAGGTTTAGCATTCCAACATTCTCATGCATTCATACTACTCCATAATACTAGATAAAGAAGATACTACTCTTTCAAGGTACCAACGGTTGAACATCACAAGATGGTAGCTAAGCATACAAGTGAAGCATTAAGAACAAGCGCATGGAGATAATCTTGATAAGAGCATATATATTATATATATTCAAGGGGGAGTAAGAATGTACATGTTGGGAGAGCCTTAGTGGCTACTCCCAACCCAAGTTAAATGTTTATCCACACATGTTAACGGGTAGAATAACAACGGTACGAAATGATAGATATACCACAACCACAAAGAGGGGGGAGGGGAGTACAACATAATGGATATGATAGATCTAGATGGAGAGATAAGATGGCGATACACCAATATACTCCTTAAGATCTAGATCTGGAATGGGTGATGCAGAGGTTTCTCCTTCTTTCGAGGAAGTGGGAAGACGATCTTCTCTCTCCTCCAGCTTCTGCCTTCAGAGATCCCAGACTGATAGTATGGATGTGAGTGGCTGTGGAATTTGGTAGCACTTCGTGATCCTTGATGATATGATGATGTGACAAGTCGAGGTGGGTGGCCTATTTATAGGTTCTTCCCATCAACTTAACCATTTGGGTCACGGTCGTAGTAGGATCTTGGTCCAGGCCTGATCTTGATCGAGGCTCCCACTATGATTATGGTGTGCGAGTTGTAGTCTACGACCAAAGGGAAGCACCATGGTCTTAGGGTGTAGAGATGATTATGAGGGCTTCGACCGTGGTGGGGGGGGGTCCTTAGTGGTCGCTGAAACCGCAGTCGAGGTGCTAGCCATGACCGTCTTAGTATGACCCTATAAAGGTGGAAGAGGTGTGCAATTGATATTTTGGTATAAAGTACTAAAATAAGTGGAAAAAGTCTATAAAAGGTATGTTAGGAGAAGAATAAAACATATACAAAAAGTGCATAAAATGGGATGTTGTCAAACAATCCATTAAATTTCGAATAAAGCGCTATCAAATGGATTCCTTTTCTCTCTCTTTTGATTTAGATGGGTAAACAACATCCACATAAGTTGAAAATTGGTGAGTAGGGTAATAAGGACCCATAGAATCCAATTTTGGAGTTAAATTTTCCTTTTGGAAAACTTTAATGCGTGAAACTCCCAATCTAATAAAAAGTATATTTTCTTTATAGAATTGTGTTCTTTTATTATTTCTTAACCAAACCTATTCACGGGAAAAATCTAGAAGACTAATTTTAATCTTAAATGCCTTATTTTGGTAATTTTACACAAACAACCCATAAATAATAAATGACCTCATTTTCTTATATACAACTTATCAAATATTTTTATTTTTGTAAATGTTCAAAGATTCTGATATCCTAGCACCTATAAATATAATCAGAGGGTTCCAAAATAAAATATTAACATAAAAAGAAGGAAAAAGGTGATATTTACCTAAGTTTGGGGATGTTACAACTCTCCTTTTCTAAAAAGGAATTTGTCCCTGAAATCTCAAACAAAAAGGGAAGGGTGAGTTTGTAACATTTCTTCTCTGAGCTCCCAAATAGTTTCTTTTAGACCATGATACTTCCATAAAACCTTCACTAACTAAATCTCCTTGTGCTCCAACTGCTTCACTCGAGAGTCAAGAATCTTCATAGGATATTCTTCATAAGTCAAGTCTCCACAAATCTTTATGGACTTGATAGATAACACATGGGATAGATCCCTCACATATTTCTTCACTAAAGGCACATGGAAAACTTTATAAATCATATCATATAAAAGGGGCAAAGCCAAACCATAATCACACTCCCCAATCTTATCCAGAATTTCAACGGGTCCCGCATAATGTGGATTGAGCTTTCCTTTCACCTTCAACCTTGAAATAGTCTGAATAGGCTTTATTTTTAGGAAAACATAGTCACCAACCAGAAAGTTCACATCCATCCTCTTTTTATCAGCATACGTCTTCTGACAATCCTGAGCTGCCTTCATTAATTTCTTTATCTGAACAATCTTATCCTTCATCAATTACATGTCATTAGTTTTCACTAGAATATGCTCACCCACATCATCCCACTGTAAGGGTGATTGAGAGGGTCTTCCATACAGAGATTCAAAGGGTGGCATACCTATGCTTGCTTGGTAACTATTATCATACGTGAACTTAGCTGGAGGAAGATATTTATCCCAAACTCCTCCCCAGACCCTCACACAAGCTCACAAAAGATGTTCTAGAATTTGGTCTACCCTTTTAGATTGACCGTCGGTCTGGGGATGGTAAGAAGTACTCAAACACAAATATGGACCCATATCTTCTTGAATCTACCTCCATAGGAGGGAAGTAAACTTATGGTGTCTATCAGACACAACAAACTTTGGTACATCATGCAAACACATGATCCAGTCCACATAAAATTGTGCCATGTCTGGAACCTTGTATGTAGTCTTAAAAGGCAATAAATGAGCAGATTTAGTAAGCCGATTGATCACAACCCATAAAACATCATAACTACTTCTAGACTTTGGAAAACTTGACACAAAATTCATTACAATATTTTCCCACTTCCATTCAAGTATTTCAAGAGGTTGCAAAAGTCCACCCAGCCTTTGATGTTCAATCTTTACTTGTTGATAGGTCAAACGTTTCACAATGAAAGTAGCAATGTCTTTCTTCATATTCTTCCACCAAAAACTTCTTTGTAGATATTTTAACATCTTTGTGGTGCCATGGTGAAACGCAAATTTGGAACCATGAGCCTCACTCAACACCTTCTGTCTCAGGTCATGTACATTAGGTATCCATAACCAGCGACAAAAATGTATCACACCATCAACACCAATAGAGAAACTAGATTGTGGTTTTTTCGTCAATGCCTTCATTTCATCAAGGTTATGACTAGATGTTTGAGCTGCTATAACTTTAGAGATCCAAGACGGAGTAATCGATAGACTTGCCATGTATAAGCACATGTTGTCTATGAAAACATCACCCACATAATCTTTTTACTCATGTCTCCAACTAGAAACATGTTTCACACTTTTCCACACGAAAGTACGAAGAGATGCACAAATGCCATCCTTCTTACGACTAAGAGCATCAACAATCATGTTGGATTTTCTAGGATGATACATGATCATAAAATCATAATCTTTCAAAAATTCCATCCAACGTCTTTGTCTTAGATTCACGTCCTTTTGCATCATATGATAGTGATTACTTTTATGATCCAAGAAAACTTCAAATTGCACACTGTACAGATAGAGCCTCCAAATCTTGAGTGCATGAGTAATAGCTGCAAGTTCAAGGTCATGAGTCAGCTAGTTTTCTTGATTTGACTTGAACTAGTTGGAGGCACAAGCTATAACCCATCCTTCTTGCATAAGAACAAAACCTAGGCCTAACTTAGATGCATCAGTGAAGATAACATAAGGTTTTCCTTCCACAGGTAAGGCCAAGACCGGAGCATGTGTCAAACAATGCTTCAGCTCTAGAAAGCTCTTTTCACATTTTGGGGACTAGATAAACTTTGTGTCCTTACGAGTCAGTTTGGTTAGAGGGTTAGCCAATTCATAAAAGTTCTTGATAAACCTCCTATAATAACCAACAAGACTCAAGAAGCTTCGTATCGAAGAGGAATTCTTCAGAGATTGCCACTTAGTCACAACTTCAATCATGATTGGATCAACAACTATGTGACCCGCTGATATGACATGGCCTAGGAACATCACTTCCTTAATCCAAAATTCACACTTGTAAACTTGGCATACAACTAGTTTTCACAAAGAGTCTGTAAGACAATATGAAAATATTCTCGAAGCTCATCCATTGTTCTGGAGTAGATGAGAACGTCATCGATGAGCACTACCACAAAGTCATCAAGGTAGGGATGGAAAACCTAATTCATCAAGTCCATAAATATGATAGGGGAATTAGTCATCCCAAAGGGCATCACTAGAAACTCATAGTGTTAGTAGCGAGTACATAAAACCATTTTTGGTATGTCTTCATCTTTGAATCTCATATGATAATATCTAATTCACAAATCCATCTTTGAGAAGACTGTAGCATACTTCAATTGATCGAATAGATCATCGATGTGTGGTAGAGGATATCAATTTTTCATTACCACTTGATTGAACATTCTGTAATCCATACACATCCTCAACGAACCATCTTTCTTCTTTACAGATAGAACAAGTGTAACATCCCTGTCCTGGGTTATGCTTTAGCCCTAGATGTTTTTTTTAAGAAAGATAATAATATGCTTTCTTTTATCTTTTGAAAACTAATTAAGGCTCAGGAGGAACTTAAGTTTCAATTTTAGTCCTTTTTGAATAATGTTAAAAATAATGTTTTGCCTGTTTTGGACTAAAGTGCAAATTACCCAAGTTGAGGGGTTAACTTGCAAATGTTACATGATAAAATGTTCTTCAAGTGTTATAGAATCATAAGAATGAGAATGATGTTGAGGTATGGCTTCCACAAGCCTAAGTTCCAAAAATGAGCTTGTTTGAGCAATGTTTGTGCATTAAAACCTAGTTTCTGTGTAATGTGCAATTTACCCAAAACCTAGGGTTCAATATGCAAAATATCACTCCTAGAGAGTCCCTAATGTGTATTGGTATCAATTATAGACAAGAAAATCAGAGGGGCGTCTCACTTGAATCTCTTTGGAAGAGAGAGAATCTTGATATTAAAATAATCAATATTTAAGCATAATTGAAACCCTAATTCAATTTAATGCAAAAATAAATATATTTATGGAAGTGCCCTTCAACCAAAAATGAGATGGTTGAATTTATATAAGTGTGGAAGTTATTGTGCCTTGTAATGGCACCGAAATATCTAAAGTGAGTGGAGAGCCTACTCACATTAGTTAAAGAAAAAGTAATATCCACTCAATTTTGGATATTATTATTATATTAAATAAGGTGCTTAATTTGTTTTCTTTAATTCATGGATAAAGAAGAGGATTTTGAAGGAGAGGATGATGGCTTCTTATGCAAGGAAGTGAGGGGGATAAGTGGCACCAATTTTGGGAATTAAAGGATTTTTATAACACTTTCTCTCTCTTGAATTTCCCTTATATACACTCCATTTTTCATCCACATGAAAGGCTTTTTCGACTCTTCTTTCTTTACTTGCTTTGTCCAAATACAAGGTAGCTTAGGAGCAAGAGCATAACGTGTCCCAACCTGTAGGTAAGCTCCATAGTCATCTTCAACCTTGATTTCATGGTGAAAATCGAAATTCAATGCTTATTTTCTTCTTTTCTCCACTCAATGCTCAACCTTGATCATCCTTTACATCCAAAGAGTTGAGAACGGACCTTGGACAGTTTAGGAAGCTTAATTAACCATTGAGGACGTGAATCTTGAAGCTTGTATTCAACTTTGAAGGCGGTTTATATAACTTGAACCCTTAAATATCATTATTGATTTCATTTCTTCATCATATGACGATTCCTCTTTCATTTTCAAACTTCCTTTTGATTAATTGATGAAATCACCACAAAGATCACAAAAAATTTCGAAGGTTTGTAGCTTGAAGATGATGATGTCATCTTATCACACACCTCAAGAAAAATCATGTGCAAATGATTTCATCTTGACGACCAAACAGTCTCAAGACCGTTTGGGGGCAAACGGTCTCAAGACTGTTTGGGGACAAACGGTCTCAAGACCGTTTGGGGTCAATTGCTGATGTAGTTGGATGAAGATCCAATGGTTTCAATTGATCTAATTGAAATGGTTCCAAGAATGGGTGATCCATTGATTACAAACCCTAATCAGATTGATTTGGTTGAAACCCTAAATTGATTGAGTCAATTTCTATGTTGAATGGCTCAAACGGTCTCAAGACCGTTTGAGGGCAAACAGTCTCAAAACCATTTGAGGTCAAATGGTCTCAAGACTGTTTGAGGTCAAGAGGAGTCATGAATGGATGGATATCCAAGGGTTGTAGATTGATGTACTTTTAATGGTCTCAATGTTGGATGTATAATGGGTGCATACCCTAAATCGATTGATTATGGAAACCCTAACTGATCCATTCAGTTTCAAGGTGGTTTGGACCAAACGGTCTTGAGACCGTTTGGAGGGAAAACGGTCCCAAACTGTTTGATGCCCAATCGGTTTCCATGATGGGTTGTTCATTCGGTTTCAATGATAATTTGATCAAATAGTTTCAAGGGTTGAAAGCACCAAACAGTTTCAAAACCCTTTAAGAGCAAATGGTCTTAACCCTATATGCCCAAACGGTCTCAAGACCGTTTGGAGGGCAAACAGTCTCAAAGCCGTTTGAAGGTCAAGGAGGTCAAGACCGTTTAAAGGTTTAAAAGCATCAAAACCATTTGGAGATCTAATAGTCTCAAATCTATGAAAGATCAATTAACTCTATGATTGTTAATGATGTTTATCAAAGATAGTTACAATGGTTGTACCTTTAAGGTACTAGAGTGATTAGTACCCTTTGAGGGGTTAACCTTTGATGCTTATGGAAACAATATCTCAACACACTATGCTAACCCTAAATGTAAGTACTTGGATGAAGGGTTAACCTAATCTATTCAAGTTTGAAGTAATTAACATCCTAGAAAGGATGAGAGAGAAAGAGGAATTCATATATGTATAATAATCATGTAGTGGATAAGCCTCAACACTTTCAACATGAATAAAATATGTAGTCAGGGTATGATGCTTGATAAAGAGATCATGAAACCCTAATTGAGAAGTTTGATGAGCCCTAACCCTACTTTAGGGTAATTCTAGGTGAAACCCTAATCTAGGGTAATGGTGTAACCCTAATCTAGGGTGATGTGATGTGAAACCCTAATCTAGGGTAATGGTGTAACCCTAATCTAGGGTGATGTGATGTGAAACCCTAATCTAGGGTGATGTGATGTGAAACCCTAATCTAGGGTGATGTGATGTGAAACCCTAATCTAGGGTGATGTTATGTGAAACCTTAATCTAGGGTGATGTGATGTGAAATCCTAATCAAGGGTGATGTCATGTGAAACCCTAATGCAGTGATGTGATGTGAAACCCTAATATAGGGTGATGTGATGTGAAACCTTAATCTAGGGTGATGTGATGTGAAATCCTAATCAAGGGTGATGTCATGTGAAACCTTAATGAGTGATGTGATGTGAAACCCTAATCTAGGGTGATGTGATGTGAAACCTTAATCTAGGGTGATGTGATGTGAAATCCTAATCAAGGGTGATGTCATGTGAAACCCTAATGCAGTGATGTGATGTGAAACCCTAATCTAGGGTGATGTGATGTGAAACCTTAATCTAGGGTGATGTGATGTGAAATCCTAATCAAGGGTGATGTCATGTGAAACCCTAATGCAGTGATGTGATGTGAAACCCTAATCTAGGGTGATGTGATGTGAAACCTTAATCCAGGGTGATGTGATGTGAAATCTTAATCAAGGGTGATGTCATGTGAAACCCTAATGCGGTAATGTGATGTGAAACTCAAATCCAGGGTGATGCTTTGTAATGCTATATGAAACCCTACCCTAATACAGGGTGAAGGTATGTGAAACCCTAATTTTGGGTTATAGTGTATGAAACCGTAATCTTGGGTAATATGATGATAAACCATAACCCTAATTTTGGGTAATGGGATGAGTATCCCTAATTGACATGAATTGGGAAACTCTAACCCTAATGAGTGAATAGTGATGCTACCATTACATTGCATAGTGCTGATATGTAATTGATATAACTGTTATCATGTATACTAATCATGCAGGTATCATGAGATGTTGGACATAGCCAGGTATGAGCTATGCTATTTTATTATTGAAATTGTATTATGGGCCTTACGAGCCATAATATGCTTTGTTTCCTAATAAGAGGTAATAAGAGATTAATGGGCTTTAAGAGCCATGTGAGATGCATGTATTGCAAGTATCATGTTCACCTTGGTGAGATGACCAGAAGGTATTAGTTACCTGATAAGTGGTGACAAGTGTTCTTGATGAATTGAGGGTTTGAATACCCATATTCCATAATCATGATGATGAGATGTTAAGGGATGAGAATGCCCATGATGTGACAAGGGATTGAGATCCCAATGTTTTATAAAGCTTCAAAAAGTACTTGATAGATGTATTACATATTCTTTATAGCATTTTTTATAATAATTCATGTTTGGAATCTTGATTGATGCTAAAAGAATATGGTAATGTACTTAATGAATCAAGTGAAACTTTATCATGTAGAGCCCTGACCATAGATCCATCATCGTCAGTAGTTGGTGATGGTGAAACATGTTTTCCTACGGGATCTCGTAGAGGGCATACTGTTGAGTATGTGGGGGTTATGGGCATGAATATCCTTATGCTCTAATGGAGGAATTGATGTGAGATAAACATTAAATCTCTCAATCCTTCATTATATATGTCGGGATGGATGTATCACTAATCTCTCAATTTCGGGATGGATGTAACATGAATCTCCCGATAATGTTAATGCCGGATCGATGTGAGATAAACATGAAATCTCTCGATTGCCAAGAGAGTACAGATGCCACTGTAACTCTATAGCGAAGTTGCCAGTATACCCTGGAAAGCTATTTAGCAGAGACACAAGATGTCCTGCATTTTGTCCTCACACTGACTGAGGAGGATGAGGTCATGGGAACCCGACTCTTCCTTGACCTATGTATGGTACCGATTATGATTCCGCAATTGTCGGTTGGAGTATGAGTGGTATACCTCATCTCCTCAGGGCTTAAGTATGATTGTAAAATGTAATTAGCTATGTAGCGTATTTGCTTAAGGTTGAAATATGAGAATTGTTGGTTGATGTTACCTTGCTTAGCATAACCTAGATGGATAAATGTTATACATGTTCTTTAATTCCTTATTGGATAAGTGACATGCTTCTTTATCAAGATATAAATGAAATGATTTGAATAAAGAATAATGCTCTAATATGTTTAGACATTGATTTATTTTCTGTTGAACATATATGCTTCTTCTGCTCAGCTTTATTTTATTAAACTGCAATAATAATATTTCTGGTGGAGAGTTATATCTTTCGCTGGGACAATTTCAATTGTATCACCTCTATGGGATCCAAATTTTTAGGTAGACATAGAAGAAGAGGCAGAAACCCTTTAGCAGGGGAAGAGAAGCAACAACAACAACAAGGACAATAGTGATATCTCAGGTGGAGGCACTGGTTGTCATATTTTGTATAGAAAGTCCTATGTGTCATCTCTGTACTCTCAGGTCCTAGGAGTTAGTAGTTAGTGCTTTTAATGAATTGATCTGAGATTTTGGCTTGATGCCTCGAGGTTCTTATGTTGTCTGTGTATAGTTTTTTTAACAGGGTAGTTGATGCTTGTAATCCTCGAGAAGGAATGGTACATGATATGTACTTATGAACCATGATGTATATGTAATACTTTGGTTCTTGTTATAAGAGTTTTCCTGTGTTTGGATCTCCTTGTAAATGGTTTTAATTTTTAGTGATTTTTAGCAATCCGCTGTTAATGATCACTTCCGCATTTGTCATTATCCTCTATTTGGATTTTGTCGTCACAATTTAGTGGTATCAGAGCTCTAGGTTCGCTGAGTCTACAGAGACATAGGATTAAGGTTGTTAAGTTTGTTCTAGTATCTTCCAGTATATCTGATAGTGTCTTATGCTCATATAGGAGGAGAAGAAGAACTTAAAGATGTCTGGATCACACGAAGAACATCCTACTGAGAGCAGTGTTGCTGCACCAGGGAGAGGTGCAAGGGATCAGGATAGGGAAGAACTAGTACCCGAACATCCCCAACTTAATCAAGCTACACTGGAAAACCCATCTTTCCATGATCTGTTTGGGTAGTTCATGGCAACTATGATGCATATGGCGGATAGGATGCCACCACCTACACCTAGGGCACCAGCCCATAATGAAGGATAGGGAGCCAGTAAGACTTTCAAATGACTTCGCTGGGTCAGAGCCACAGATTATGCTGGTATAACTGACCCAACAGATGCTGACTTGTGGTTGACCGACCTGGAGAAGGCCTTTAGAATCCTCAATATTCCTGAATCAGAGAAGGTGAGGCATGCAATGTACCTTCTAAAAGGGAGTGCTGGCCACTAGTGGATAATAGAAGAGGGCAAGAGGCCAGATGTTGAAATTGGATGGGTAGAATTCCGACTAGAATTTGTCAATAGATACTTCCCCAAGATGTATCTAGATGAGAAGATCTCTCAGTTTGAGAGGTTAAGGCAAGGACCAATGAACATTAGAGAGTATGAAGCTAAGTTCATGGAGCTTTTGTGGTTCTGTCTGCATATGGCGACTACTAATGAAGAGAGAATTTGGCATTTTGAGAAGGGGCTGAATGCTGAATTGACCACTCCCATGTCTGCCTTAGAGAATAGGGAGAGATTCACCACCTTTGTGGAGTCCGTGAGATGGATAGAAAGGTCAGTGATTGAGAAGCACCAGACTAAGAGTAAGAAGGTGTATACTCAGTTTCAAGGACAGAGGTCTGGAAGTTTCAAGAAACCAAGATTTTCCGCACCAACAACACCTCCAAGATTTAATACACAGACACAATGGACGTCGAGTAGGGGTAGAGGCCATAGTTTACCACTAGAGGGAGCTCACAGCTCAGCATCAGTATCAGTAATAGGACCAGCCAGACCACAGAGGGAGAGCAGAGGCTATTTTATATGCGGAAAGATGGGGTATTTGATGAAAGATTATTGAGCTAGAGAGGTAAGTGTAACTCAACCTCAGAGGCAGAGTCAGCAAGGCTCTCAAAGGCGATAGTTTCTGAGTGGAACTAGAGGACGTGGACAAGCATCCCAAGCTAGTTCGTCAGCACCCAACAACCGAGCCCAGGGTCAACAACAAGCAACGACGAGATTCTATATGATGAATCAACCTGAAGCAGTATTCAACCCTCGAGTTGTGACATGTCAGATGGAACTATTTCATTCTGATATGTCTTCATCATGTTTCATATCTATTTTGATTGATCCGGGTGCTACACATTCCTTTATCACTCGAAGAGTGATTCATGATTGCAAAATGGTTGTTAGTCATAGAGCAGATAGTCTGTTGTTAGAAACCCCTTTGTTGGGATCTGCAGTGCCGCGGGAGGTGTGTTCTCCTTGCATTCTTTCTTTTTTTGAACATCACATTCAAGTGGATCTTATACCACTTGAGATGCACATGTTCGATATAATTCTTGGGATGGACACCCTAGAAAAGTATAAGGTTGTCTTGGATTGTGATTCCAAGAAAGCTGTGTTCACAGATGATGGTGACACATGGATCTTTCAGGGAGATAGGGCTATGGTAGATACCATAATGGAGAGCCCTAATCTTTCTAAAGTTCTAATAGTTAGGGAGTTTGAAGATGTGTTCCCTGAGGAACTTCTAGATGTTCCTCCACCTCGAGAGATTGATTTTGAGATTAATCTAATCTCAGGCACACAACCAATAGCACAAACACCGTATAGAATGGCACCTGCTAAGATGGTAGAGCTCAAGAAATAGCTGCAGGAGTTGCTTGAGAAAGGTTTTATCTGACCGAGTACTTCACCATGGGGTGCTCCAGTTCACTTTGTTAAGAAGAAGGATGGATCGATGCAGTTATGCATTGATTACAGATAGTTGAATAAAGTAACCATAAATAATAAGTATCCTCTACCAAGGATTGATGACTTGTTTGATCAGTTGCGTGGTGAAACTATCTTCTCTAAGATAGATCTGAGGTCGAGATATCATCAGTTGCATATCAAGGAGAGTGACATACCTAAGTCTACCTTTAGGACAAGGTATGGTCACTATGAGTTCATAGTTATGTCTTTTGGACTAACTAATGCACCAGCTGCATTCATGGAACTCATGAATAGAATCTTCCGGCCTTTTCTAGATCAGTTCATAGTAGTGTTCATAGATGATATCTTGATATACAATAGAGATTCTCAACAACATGAGCAACACCTCCGTCATGCTTTAACTTTGATAAGAGAGCATAAGTTGTATGCTAAGTTTAGCAAATGTGAGTTCTGGTTACCAGAAGTTTCTTTTCTAGGACACATAATATCTGCCTCAGGTATCCGTGTTGATCCTAAGAAGGTAGAATCTGTCCTGCAATGGGAACAACCAAAGACACTGATGGAGATACACAGTTTCCTAGGAATGGCAGGCTATTATAGGAGGTTCATTAAGAACTTCAGTTCTATAGCTTTACCCCTAACCAAGTTGACAAGGAAGGAGGTTCCTTTTGTCTGGAATGACAAGTGTCAACATTCTTTCCAGCTGTTGAAAGAAAGGTTGACAAGTGCACCTGTGCTGGTGTTACCTGAGCAAGGGAAGGGGTACATAGTTTTCTGTGATGCAGCTAAGAATGGTCTATGATGTGTGTTGATGCAGGATAATCAAGTGATTTCTTTTGCCTCTCGACAGCTTAAGAAACACGGGGAGGATTATTCGACACATGATCTAGAGCTAGCTGTTGTGGTTCATGCTTTGAAGATTTGGAGACATTATCTCTATGGAGAAACATTCCAGATTTTCACAGACCATAAGAATCTAAAATATATCTTTTCACAACATGAGTTGAACATGAGACAACGCCGCTGGATGGAGTTAATTAAGGACTATGATTGTATAATTAATTATCACCCAGGAAAGGCTAATGTAGTGGCTGATGCACTAAGTAGGAAATCATCATCACCAGCTTTAGGTAAAGCATAGTTGAACTCCTTAGTGTGCTTCAAAAGAGGTATGCTTATCTCCTTGAGGCAAAATAATATACAACTTAAGGTATCATTGTTAGCTGGGCTGTTAGCTGAGATGCATATAAAACCTACTCCGAGACAGCAGATTAAAGAAGCACATCAAGCTGATACTGTGGTTCAGCAGATCAGGTCATATTATGGTAATGAGAAATGGGATGGCTTTCATTAGTTAGAGGATCAGGTAGTCTATTACCATGGTAGGATGGTAGTACCTGATGCCAATGACTTAAGGAAGTTAGTCTTGGAGGAAGCTCATTCTTTGATGTATGCAATGCATCCAGGGAGCACCAAAATGTATCATAACTTGAATGATATGTATTGGTGTCCATGATTGAAGAAGGATGTAGCTGAGTTTGTTATGCGGTGTCCGATGTGTTAGCAGGTTAAAGCTGAACATCAAAAGCCCGCAGGAACAATGCAACCCTTACCTATACCACAGTGGAATTGGGATCATGTGACCATGGACTTTGTGGTTGGTTTGTCTAGAACAACCAAAGGTCATGATTCCATATGGGTGATAGTTGATAGGTTGACAAAGACAACACATTTCCTTCCTATCAAAAAAACCTACACTGCTGAGAAGCTTGCACAGATATATACTGATGAGATAGTGCGGTTGCATGGGGTTCCAGCTACCATTGTTGTAGATAGAGGTCCCCAGTTCACGATTCATTTTTGGAAACAACTACATAAAGCTTTGGGTACACAGTTAAGGTTTAGTACTGCCTTTCACCCACAAATAGATGGACAATCTGAGAGGACCATACAAACCTTGGAGGATTTTCTTAGGGCATGTGTTCTTCAGTTTGTAGGGAGTTGGAATCTACACCTGAGCTTGATAGAATTTGCTTACAATAATAGCTATCAGCACAGTATTGATATGACACCATATGAAGCATTATATGGTAGACATTGTAGATCTCCTTTATGTTGGTATGAAATAGGAGAATATCAACTTTTGGGTCCTGAGCTTGTGCAGCAGACAACTGAGAAGATTAAAGTAATACAACAATAATTAAAGACTGCACAAGATAGATAGAAGTCGTACGCCGACAAATGACGAAGACCTTTAGAATTCCAGGTTGGAGACAGAGCATATATCAAGGTCTCACCTTGGAAAGGTGTTCTTAGATTTGGGAAGAAGGGAAAGTTAGCTCCTAGATTTATGGGGCCTTATCCAATCATTGAACGGATTGGAAAGGTAGCCTATAAGATGGAGTTGCCACCTAAGCTGCATAAGTTGCATCCAGTGTTTCATATCTCCATGCTGAGAAAGTGTCATCTTGACACAGAGTTAGTTCTGCAACCTGTGGAGGTAGAACTAAATGATGATATATCTTATGTTGAAGGACCTGTGATGATCCTTGATAAAAGAATTAAAAAGCTAAAAAAGAAATACATATGTCTTGTGAAAGTTCTCTGGCATCACCGTGGCATTGAAGAAGCTACGTGGGAGCTAGAGGAAGAGATGAGGAGGAAGTACCCTTCTCTTTTCTCTTGATGATTTCGGGGATGAAATCCCTGTTAGGGGTGGATAATTTGTAACATCCCCGACCTGAGTTATGCTTTAACCCTAGATGTTTTGTTTAAGAAAGATAATTATATACTTTCTTTTATCTTTTGAAAAGTAATTAAGGCTCAAGAGGAACTTAAGTTTCAATTTTAGTCCTTTTTGAATAATGTTGAAAATAATGTTTTGCCTGTTTTATACTAAAGTGCAAATTACCCAAGTTGAGGGGTTAACTTGCAAATGTTACATGATAAAATGTTCCTCAAGTGTTATAGAATCATAAGAATGAGAATGATGTTGAGTTATGGCTTCCACAAGCCTAAGTTCCAAAAATGAGCTTGTTTGAGCAATGTTTGTGCATTAAAACCTAGTTTTGGTGTAATGTGCAATTTACCCAAAACCTAGGGTTCAATATGCAGAATATCACTCCTAGAGAGTCCCTAATGTGTCTTGGTATCAATTATAGACAAGAAAATCAGAGGAGCGTCTCATTTGAATCTCTTTGGAAGAGAGAGAATCTTGATATTAAAATAATCAAGATTTAAGCATAATTGAAACCCTAATTCAATTTAATGCAAAAATAAATATATTAATGGAAGTGCCCTTCAACCAAAAATGAGATGGTTGAATTTATATAAGTGTGGACTTTATTTTTCCTTGCAATGGCACCGAAATATCTAAAGTAAGTGGAGAGCCCACTCACATTAGTTAAAGAAAAAGTAATATCCACTCTATTTTGGATATTATTATTATATTGATTAAGGTGCTTAATTTGTTTTCTTTAATTCATGGATAAAGAAGAGGATTTTGAAGGAGAGAATGATGGATTCGTATGCAAGGAAGTGATGGGGATAAGTGGCACCAATTTTGGGAATTAAAGGATTTTTATAACACTCTCTCTCTCTTGAATTTCCCTTATATACACTCCATTTTTCACCCACATGAAAGGCTTTTTCGACTCTTCCTTCTTTCCTTGCTTTGGCTGAACACAAGGGAGCTTAGGAGCAAGAGGCGAATGTGTCCCAACCTGTAGGTAAGCTCCATAGTCATCTTCAACCTTGATTTCATGGTGGAAATCGAAATTCAATGCTTATTTTCTTCTTTTCTCCACTCAATGCTCAACCTTGATCATCCTTTGCATCCAAAGAGTTGAGAACGGACCTTGGATAGTTTAGGAAGCTTCATTAACCATTGAGGACGTGAATCTTGAATCTTGGATTCAACTTTGAAGGTGGGTTATATAACTTGAACCCTTAAATATCATTATTGATTTCATTTCTTCATCATATGTCGATTCCTCTTTCATTTCCGAACTTCCTTTTGATTAATTGATGAAATCACCACAAAGATCACAACAAATTTCTAAGGTTTGTAGCTTGAAGATGATGATGTCATCTTAGCACACACCTCAAGAAAAATCATGTGCAAATGATTTCATCTTGATGACCAAACGGTCTCAAGACCGTTTGAGATCAATTGGTCTCAAGACCATTTGGGGGCAAACAGTCTCAAGACCGTTTGAGGTCAAATGGTCTCAAGACCATTTGGGGTCAATTGCTGATGTAGTTGGATGAAGATCCAATGGTTTTAATTGATCTAATTAAAATGGTTCCAAGAATGGGTGATCCATTGATTACAAACCCTAATCGGATTGATTTGGTTGAAACCCTAAATTGATTGAGTCGATTTCTATGTTGAATGGCTCAAACGGTCTCAAGACCGTTTGTGGGCAAATAGTCTCAAAACTGTTTGAGGTCAAACGGTATCAAGACCGTTTGAGGTCAAGAGGAGTCATGAATGGATGGAGATCCAAGGGTTGTAGATTGATGTACTTTTAATGGTCTCAATGTTGGATGTATAATGGGTGCAAACCCTAAATTGATTGATTGTGGAAACCCTAATTGATCCATTCGGTTTCAAGGTGGTTTGGAACAAACGGTCTTGAGACCATTTGAGTCCAAATGGTCTTGAGACCATTAGGGATCAAATGGTCTTCTGACCGTTTGGAGGGCAAACGGTCTCAAACCATTTGATGCCCAATCAGTTTCAATGATGGGTTGTTCATTCAGTTTCAATGATAATTTGATCAAACGGTTTCAAGGGTTGAAAGCACCAAATGGTTTCAGAACTGTTTAAGAGCAAACATTCTTAACCCTAGATCCACAAACAGTCTCAAGACCGTTTGGAGGGCAAACGGTCTCAAAACCATTTGAAGGTCAAGGAGGTCAAAACCGTTTGAAGGTTCAAAAGTATCAAAACCATTTGGAGATCTAATAGTCTCAAAGTTGTGAAAGATCAATTAAATCCATGATTGTTAATGATGTTTATCAAAGATAATTACAATGGTTGTACCTTTAAGGTACTAGAGTGATTAGTACCCTTTGAGGGGTTAACCTTTGATGCTTATGGAAACAATATCTCAACACACTTTGCTAACCCTAAATGTAAGTACTTGGATGAAGAGTTAACCTAATCTAATCAAGTTTGAAGTAATTAACATCCTAGAAAGGATGAGAGAGAGAGGAATTCATACATGTATAATAATCATGTAGTGGATAAGCCTCAACACTTTCAATATGAATAAAATATGTAGTTAGGGTATGATCCTTGATAAAGAGATCATGAAACCCTAATTGAGAAGGTTGATGAGCCCTAACCCTAATTTAGGGTAATTCTAGGTGAAACCCTAATCTAGGGTAACGGTGTAACCCTAATCTAGGGTGATGTGATGTGAAACCCTAATCTAGGGTGATGTGATGTGAAACCCTAATCTAGGGTGATGTGATGTGAAACCCTAATCTAGGGTGATGTGATGTGAAATCCTAATCAAGGGTGATGTCATGTGAAACCCTAATGCAGTGATGTGATGTGAAACCCTAATCTAGGGTGATGTGATGTGAAACCTTAATCTAGGGTGATGTGATGTGAAATCCTAATCAAGGGTGATGTCATGTGAAACCCTAATCTAGGGTGATGTGATGTGAAACCCTAATCTAGGGTGATGTAATGTGAAACCTTAATCTAGGGTGATGTGATGTGAAATCCTAATCAAGGGTGATGTCATGTGAAACCCTAATGCAGTGATGTGATGTGAAACCCTAATCTAGGGTGATGTGATGTGAAACCTTAATCTAGGGTGATGTGATATGAAATCCTAATCAAGGGTGATGTCATGTGAAACCCTAATGCAGTAATGTGATGTGAAACTCTAATCTAGGGTGATGCTATGTAATGTTATATGAAACCCTACCCTAATACAGGGTGAAGGTATGTGAAACCCTAATTTTGGGTTATAGTTTATGAAAGCCTAATCTAGGGCAATATGATGATAAACCATAACCCTAATTTTGTGTAATGGGATGAGTATCCCTAATTGACATGAATTGGGAAACTCTAACCCTAATGAGTGAATAGTGATTCTACCATTACATTGCATAGTGCTGATATGTAATTGATATAACTATTATCATGTGTACTAATCATGCAGGTATCATGAGATGTTGGACATAGCCAGGTATGAGCTATGATGTTTTATTATTGAAATTTTTTATGGGCCTTACGAGCAATAATATGCTTTGTTGCCTAATAAGAGGTAACAAGAGATTAATGGGATTTAAGAGCCATGTAAGATGCCCGTATTGCAAGTATCATGTTCACCTTGGTCAGATGACTTGAAGGTATTAGTTACGTGATAAGTGGTGACAAGTGTTCTTGATGAACTGAGGGTATGAATACCCATATTCCATAATCATGATGATGAGATGCTAAGGGATGAGAATGCCCATGATGTGACAAGGGATTGAGAGCCCAATGTTTTATAAAGCTTCAAAAAGTACTTGATAGAAGTATTACATATTCTTTGTAGCATTTGTTATAATAATTCATGTTTGGAATCTTGATTGATGCTAAAATAATATGGTAATGTACTTAATAAATCAAGTAAAACTTTATCATGTAGAGCCCTGGCCATAGATCCATCATCGTCAGTAGTTGGTGATGGTGAAATATGTTTTCCTATAGGATCTCCTAGAGGTCATACTGTTGAGTATGTGGGGGTTATGGGTGCGAATATCCTTACGCCCTAATGGAGGAATTGATGTGAGATAAACATTAAATCTCTCAATCCTTCATTATGTATGATAGGATGGATATGTATCACTTATCTCTCGATGTCGGGATGGATGTAAAATGAATCTCCCGATAATGTTAATGCCGGATCGATGTGAGATAAACATGAAATCTCTCGATTGTGAAGAGAGTACAACTGTCACTATAACTTTATAGCGAAGTAGCCAGTATACCCTGGAAAGCTATTTAGCAGAGACACAAGATGTCCTACATTTTGTCCTCACACTGACTGAGGAGGATGAGGTCATGGGAACCTGGCTCTTCCTTGACCTATGTATGGTACCAATTACGATTTCACAATGGTCAGTTGGAGTATGAGCGGTATACCTCATCTCCTCAGGGCTTACATATGATTGTAAAATGTAATCAGCCATGTAGCGTATTTTCTTGAGGTTGAAATATGAGAATTGTTGGTTGATGTTACCTTGCTTAGCATAACCTAGATGGATAAATGTTATACATGTTATTCAATTCCTTATTGGATAAGTGACATGCTGCTTTATCAAGATATAAGTGAAATGCTTTGAATAAAGAATAATGCTCTAATCTGTCTGTTGAACATATATGATTCTTCTGCTCAGTTTTTTTTTATTAAACTGCAATAATAATATTTTTGGCAGAGAGTTATATCTCTCACTGGGACAATTTCAATTGTCTCACCCCCGTGGGATCCAACTTTTTAGGTAGACGCAGAAACCCTTTAGCAGGGGAAGAGCAGCAACAACAACAACAAGGACAACAATGATATCTCAGGTGGAGGCACTCGCTGTCATATTTTGTATAGAAAGTCCTATGTGTCATCTCTGTACTCTCAGGTCCTAGGAGTTAGTAGTTAGCATTTTTAATGAATCGATATGAGATTTTGGCTTGATGCCTCGAGGTTCTTATGTTGTCTGTGTATAGTTTTTTTAACAGGGCAGTTGATGCTTATAATCCTCGAGAAGGAATGGTAATGATATGTACTTATGAACCAGGATGTATATGTAATACTTTGGTTCTTGTTATAAGTGTTTTCCTGTGTTTGGATCTCCTTGTAAATGGTTTTAATTTTTAGTGATTTTTAGTAATCCGCTGTTAATGATCACTTCCACATTTGTCATTATCCTCTGTTTGGATTTTGTCGTCACAACAAGATCTCCCCATGACTAGATACTGGGGTGAACAAACCCCATGTCAAGTAGTTTTTGTAGTTGTTTCTTAAGTTTTGAGAGCTCTGCAGGTGCCATATGACAGGGTGGTTTTTATATGGGGGTCGTACCTGGTACGAGATCGATGATGAACTCGACCTCTCGGGAAGGGAGAATACCTGGTAACTCTTCTGGAAACACATCAGGGAAGTCTCAAGTCACTTCAATATTTTCCAATTGAGATGGTTAAGGGTCCAAGACAATGGAGGCCAAATAAGAACGACATCCATGGGAGATGAGATTTTCTGCTTTCATGGCCGATATGATGAATTGTCTTTCCTCACAGTTTCTACCTTTTATGCACAACTGTTCACCATCAGGGTGAAGCAACCTAACCTTCTTTTCATCACAAAACCAGGCTACCTTAAACTTTTTTAACCAATCCATATCAAAAATGACGTCGAAAGCTGTCATGTTCAAACAAATGAACTTGGTTGGAAACATCTTCCCAGATATACATAACTCCAAGGGTGGGGTTCTTAGATAGGAAGATGATATCTTACCACTAGGGGTTTGCACGTCAAGGATATAGCTCACATATGTAGATTCTATGTCTAACATCTCGACAAGATTAGTAGATATAAAGGTATTTGAAGAACCAGAATCAGACAAGTCCTTTATAGGTTGTAAATGGAGATGTACGATACCTTCTATCACTTCATTGTCATCACCAGCGTCAGCAACATCTATTACAAAAACTCGTCTAGCACGACACACTATTAGAGGACGTCTACCATGTTGGTTGTTGTTGTTATTGTTGTTTCTAGGAGGCTGATTAGGGCGAAACTGAGGCTGGTTGGTAGGCTAATGGGTAGGATCATGGCGTTGTTGTAGTTGAGGGCACTGGGGCCTGAAGTGTCCAATCTCTCCACACTTATGAGAGATGACTTTCCTTCCATCTCTAAGTGCTCCAAGACACCTTCCTGGAGGGTGATGGTGAGAGTAATGCTTGCACTTATCCCGCCGTTGATCATGATCAGAGTTCTTTCTCTTGTTGTTCTGTGTCAGGGCTTGAAAACTAGGGTAAGACTCTACTGCTAGGGCTTTATCCATCATTTTCTGGAAGGTTAGAGGAAGCTGGGGGACTAAGGTATGTCCCACATGATAGTTGAGGCCTTGGAATAACAAATCAACCTTTCTCTCTTCAGTCAACCCAATTGCATACCGCTCAAGTGAGGAATCTCTGCACGTAGGCAGAGACAAAGAGTGATCCTTGCTTTAAACTGTAAAACACTACTTCTTTCTTTTTCAGAGTGCTAGTGTAGATGTAATTTCCATGAAACAATGCCTAAAACTGCTCCCAGGTAACGATTGTGATGTTGTGAGTCCTGGAGATCCCATTCCACCATACATGTGTTGGTCCATATAACATGTACGAAGCGAACCCATCCTTTTGATGAGGAGGGCACACAATACCCTCAAAAGTTCGCTTGATTGCCAAGACCTAGTCATCGACCTTATCGACCATCTCCAACTCTCCTTTCCCTTGAAGGGGGGGTCTATCTTCATGAAGTCAGGCAAAGTGTACTCCTTAGGCTTATCCTACACTGGAGGGTTATTCACCTTCCCCACCATGGTCGTAATGAGGAACAATCGCTGGTAGGCCAACTCCTGCTCAGGGGTGAGTCCATTCGAGGTAGAGGTGGTGGTGTTGATGTTCCCATGGGAGCCCATGCCAGAGCGAGGGCTCTCCAGTGTAGAGAATCTATCAGTGGTGCCAGAGTGTAGGGTATCACCGACATTGTCAAATAGGTTGGACCTCCTGGAAAACATGTTTTATGAGTAAGGTATACATACTAAGCAAGGGTTTCTAAGATAGTTAGATCATCGAGCATAAACACACTCTGATACTATTCTTGTGAGGAGTGGGTCTTGGGACGGACAAGTCCTTACTTTATTCAAGAAAATAATTGCAAAAATCCCCAATAGATTAAATCCCATAAAATAAAAGCAGTCAAGTAATTAGGGTTCATAATATTTCTTTTAAATAGAACGATAACATGAATATAGTTTTGTTGCAATGGAAATATAAAGTGTAACTATTACATGATGATCTCATTAGAGTTCAACTAAAGAGTCATAGATGACTTCTAACTGAAAATTAAAGACTAAACTACTTGGATCAATTTGTAGTGAGTAACCTTTCCATCTTAGAAATCCTCAACAACTAAATCTGGGCATCCCAGCCTATTGCACGAACCTCGGGCTGTGTAACCTCTGGGTGGGTTGAAAGAAACACCCACGGTAGGAGAAATCAAAGAGAAAAGTGTGTTAGTGAATGTTGAGTATGTGTAATAATTAAAGCTAGGAATTACTTTAGAAATTTCCAAAATAAGAGCATCAAATTAAAGGATGTCAAAAGAAACAAGTTTCAAGAAAATTGTATCAGGCCAAGAAATGAGGCATGTCTATTAAGGAATGTCAAGTAGGGAAATCTGCCTTTAATTTTTTTCCCATTAATAATAACAACAACAAATTTGTGCATGCAATAAACAAAGGCTAAAGTTATTTCAAGTAGGGTTGAGACACCATTGTATTTCAACTTAAAAATATGGGTGGAAAAGCACACCTTAGGTGGAAAACATGCCTCGTTAACAATGGGTGGAAAAGCACACCCTGGCCAAAAAAGCACACCCCTATAAATATGGTTGTACAGATGTACCATTACAAGAAATAAAGCTAGTCTAAGCATGCACATAAATAAGTAAAGGCAAGTATAAGTTTAGTCCATATGAAATAATAGGATGAGATCATTCAACATAAAGCATGTGGAGTCAGAGGACCCATAAGTATTGTCCAAGAAAATAAGAATTTTAAAATGATGACAAAGATAACATCTATTCATGCCTCATATGGAAAATGTTATTGTGGTCATAAAAGTAGTGCACATACCTTAACTTGAGTCGCTAATTCATAGGTTAAATCGCAATCTTCCAAGTCTATGGTCAACTCAACCTACATATAAGTTTAGATCCTTTAATTAGGGTTTATGTTCTAAAATATGTATGGTGAAAACCCTAGAAAAACCTAATCGATCAGTGAATCCCCATTCAATTCTTGAGATGGACCCAAAACTGACCTCAAGGTTTCTTAAAGACAAATCTTGATTTTATATTATAATTTTGTTAATTATTATATTTTTTTCATAATCATAAGTAAAAATAAAACCCAAAAACTCAAATCCTTGTCAAAACCCTAGATTGATACTTGATTAAATCTTAGTGAGGTAGTTCAGGGTTACTGACCATGGATGTGACTCTAAGGTCTAAATTTTATCCTTTAAAACATATCTTTAATTATTAGTGTGATATTATGATTGTTTAAAACCATAAAAATCTGATTTTTAAAATTGGTGAACCAGGTGGTGAAAACTATACCAAAAAATAGAGAAAATTCCATGTATTTCAAAACATATTATTATATATTTTTTGGATAATTACATTGAATGTTATGATTTTTCAAAATTTTGACCAATCACAAATTGCCAAAAATCCGTGTCAATGATCCACTAGAACGACCCGCTTACTTGACCCAATCACGAGTGGCCAAGCAAGCTTGGGTCCACTGTCAACATTCACCAATGCGTCATATCTCGAAACGAGAGGAGGCAGCGAAATGACTATTTTGCCCTTGCAGGAAAAATAAAGAAAAGGAAAGCAAGGAGGGTAGATTGATATACATCGTTTGTACACCAATTTACTAGAATAATTATCCTAGAGTTTAATCCTTTTTTTACTTTTCAGTTATGGGTAGTATAGATGGGTCGATCCCATAGGACAACGTTTTTAAGATTGTTTTCTTTTAATCCCGATTCATTTTTGAAAATAATTATTTTTGGTATTTTTGAATAACAAATAGAAAATAAAGTTCGATTTGAGGGGGTCGGTTTATATAATGCAAGAAAGTAAATTACAAGAAGAATAAAAGACTACACTAATGCAAAGAAAGAAACATGATTATTCTAAGACAAGAAAGAACAAAGGAAGGAAATTGTTAGTACACAAGATTATCTAAACAAAAGTAAAGTACTAAAATTTAAAAGGTGAATTGAACACAAATGTTGAAGAACAGTTTGAAATCAAGAAGGAAGGCATCGAGGCTTAAGGGTTTCACCACCTTAGTCCTTGTGAAAATAAAACTGAGCGATACACAATTATAAGAAAGAAGTAGGTATGTACTTTATTTGTATATAAAATGCAAAAGAGGAACTCCACGTGAACCCATTAGTCGTGGTATTCACATATCCTTATTACTCACCCTAAAGAGAATTTTTCTACGGTCGCATCCAAATTGTCATAAAATCGGTTTAGGTGTTCTAACTCCCGGGTTCTATGGTCACATCCACTGGGAGTAACAAGCGATAAAAACGATTAATTACATTGTTTAAATATGTGATTTCTAAACCAAAAACCATCCATACCAATAGTTGTGTAAAAGCTTGATCTGATTAACACATAGCTAAGGGGCTATTACTCTCACTTCGATAAGGAAACTACTCACTACTCATGGCGACGATGGGAGAAACTAGGAAAGAAAGCAAATGAGTCATAGACCGCAATTCCGGATCTCCGCAGAGTCTAAGGTGGTGACGATTAAATGACTCATTTGCTTTTTCTCCCGCTCCAAGAGAAACATAAAAAAAGAATCAGAGAAAGGAGATCCAGAATCAAAATAAAAGAACTAACTTTATGAAAGAACTGGTCTTTATTACTTTTGAAAGGAAGATTACACTAAGATGAAAATGACAGAATTCAACTTTTGATTGCGTACAAAAAGAACTTGGGGGCCCTTTTCTTAGTGGAGTCCCCCTCCTTTTATAGGAGAAGGAGGGGTGGAAACCCAAGATACAAGACTATCTATAAGACTCCTAGCCGGTGGCGGAGAACTTTCTGGATCTGGGTAATAGAGAAAATAGTTGATTGCTTTTGCTTGCATTCTTTTTGCTGTAGATTCCCGCAACAGCGACTTCGAGCGAATTTTTAGGCCAGTCATAAGTATGGAAGCGATCCAAAAATATATTTTTCCTATAGATAATTCAATTCTCTTTCCAACGCATACTTGCCCATAAAATTCCGCCTTTAGATGTGAGAGTTATGACAATTTTGGTGCGAGGTATATATTTAAATCAGACACTGCGAGAATTTGTGCAAAATATCTTCCAAGGAAAAATTAATCATTGAGCATTTTCCTACAAAAAAACAAACCAAATATAATTAAAAATCCAAATTAATATAAAAATCTAAACTAATACAATTAATTATAAAACTAAGAAGATAAATAACAAAACAATCTTAAAAAGATATCTAAAAGATGTAAATGAAAAGGATAAATACACATTTATCAAAATACCTCAGACTTGAACCTTTGCTTGTCCTTAAGCAAATAAAATTACAAATAAAGTCCAATTTATACTCCCAATGTATCATTCCTCACTCTTGTAACATCACTATAATCCTTACCTCTAATTTTTAGCCAAGTGACCCAATCTCCTAGAACCACGTAGCATAAAGTTCTATATTCCCTTTCAAAATAATTATCACATCTTGCTTAAAAAATAAGATTTTGTAGAAAAATAGACTTCCTCTTCTGTTGCTTTGACACTCTCAATTTATGAATTTTTTTTCTCAGTTATTTACACAAGAACAAAAAACGAGGGAGTGTGAACAAGTGAAGAAGAAATAACAAAAGATTTTTTTCTTTGATCCCTCCTCTATTTGACTCGGGACTTTGATTTGCAGAGTTGTGACTACATTGGTCACAATCTTTTTTCTTGTGCACTTTGGCATCTTTTGATGGTACACCCCTTTTTGGGGTATGGAATTTATTTTTGGGAAGCGTGCCACCCCAAACTTGATTTTTGTTCGGTGGTGATTCTTTACTTCTCTTTTCTAGAAGAAAAATATAGGGAATGAAAAGATGTTCTAGTACTTATAACTTTCAATATATTTTTAGAGAGTGTCATCGCTCTAGTTAGAATATTCTTATAATTCACATCATACAAGTTCTATACAAGATAATCAATTTGTTTAAATATAGGGAAAAATTATACTTGGTTCTGATTGATTCCTTATGACTTGCCATGGTGATTTCAGACATGGCAATTTGTAATAGATTTTGCAAAAAGTTTACTAAATTCAATTTAGGGTACAATGATATATGTCTACTTAATGGGTCGACTAGATAATGGCCTTTTTACAACTAAGGGAAAAAATTAAATTGGCCGACTAGATAAAGGCCATAAACTAAAGAAACTACATGAAAAATGATGAAAAGGGAAAATAAAACAAATAAGGGAAAAGATAGGGGGTGGAATAGAATCGTACCACCCACCTCTACCCCAGACATAGACTTTTGCTCGTCCCGAGAAAAACCTAAACCCGAGATGGAGGGAAAAAAATCTTGGATTCACCAGGAGGCCCTGGTAGCTCAAAATATGTCCATCTGAAGGGAATGTCGATGATGGTTGGGGCTTTGAACAGAGGATCTTCATGGTTTACCCAATGGATGGGTGGCCGTGGAAGCTTGAAGAGGTTTTCAAAATGGTATTGTTTGTCATCTCGTAGTCCTTCGAGTAGGATCCACATATCTTCCTTCAATAGTGAAAGTAGTGTTGAGTTGCGTAATAAATCTAGTGTCAGATTTGGAAGGTCGGGTGGAGGATCTAGCTCGAGTATCTTTTTGCCGCCTAGATTTACATGTAGTAGAGAGGGTTTCAACATTGGAAGAACTGGTTTGTTTGTTGAGTAAACAATCACGTGGGGATGTATGTTTTCCTAGTGGATTATGCAACATGGTGCATCCAGATCCTTTGACCCATAAATGGAAGCTAATGGATTTGGTGTGGACGACTCATAGATGGCATAATTATCGTCATAATTATAAAAAAATGATCAAGTCAGGTTGTTCCATCTCTATTGGGGAATTCTCCATCTCTTCTTCATAAAAAATACCATCAACATGGATTTCTATGGAGTCACCATGATCCTTTACTATGCTGGAGGGGAGATCTGATTCCTTTATAGGACATGTGCCCAACTCAATGGGCTCAGAAGGGATTGTCTCACAATATAACAATGTAATGTAAGGTTCTTGTGGTGGTGGAATCACCTCATCAAGTTCAACCAGATGTAGAAAAAGAGGTGGTTGAGTGAGGGCATAGTGCTCTTGATAAGGAAACCTTTCAAAAGAATCCATTTGTGCATCTTGGGGATGTGATGGTACATTGGTCACAATAGGCTCAATCAAGATGGTATGATTATTACAAACATCCAAATATGGGCCTACAACTGAGAAAGGTGGGGGAGCCTAGGTTGTTGGGATGGTATTTGAGCCCACCCATCTTTAACCTTTTTGTTAAAAGATTTTTGATTCATGAATTTATCAACATAGGCCTCCATACACTCATTTTCTGACTTATATGGATAGTGAGGGCCCCATACAGATGCGACCCTAGCTAAACAAAGTTCTTCATTTGCGGCATCCTTAATTTCATTAAAACACATATCCATCTCCTGATCAAGGTTGTGTGGAATCTCAGCTATATCACATTGGACCTCTTCTAAGGGTGTCAGTTCATTATAGAGAAAGGGTTCAAATGAAGTAGATTGGTCATTTGAATCAACTAGATTAACATCCACAATGGAAGTGATTGGTGGAGCTTTAGGTACTGGAATTGGTTCTACTTGATTGAAGATGATATAATCATCGTCCTCATCATCGATTAAAATCATCCTTAGCCTCTCTGGTTCCAGATTAAAAATGGCGGCGCAGAATCGGCGTTCGCTGAGCCTCACATGCATAGTTAATATTGAGTGCAGAAAAAACATACTACTGGAATGAAAACTCAGCAGAAAGAGGAAATAGCACTTCCAAAATGTTACTCAGAAGGCATAAACAAGTTTTTCAAAATTGTTTGGGGTTCGATAAAGTGATCTGTTGTCCCCGACAATGGCGCCAAAATTGATACACGTCGTTTGCACACCAATTCACTAGAATAATTATCCTAGAGTTTAATCCTTTTTTTACTTTCCAATTAAGGGTAGTATAGAAGGGTCGATCCTATATGACAACATTTTTAAGATTGTTTTCTTTTAATCCTGATTGATTTTTGAAAATAAATATTTTTGGTATTTTTGAATAACAAATAGAAAATAAAGTTCGATTTGAGGGGTTCGGTTTATCTAATGCAAGAAAGTAAATTGCAAGAAGAATAGAAGACTACACTAATGCAAAGAAAAAAATAGGATTATAAGACAAAAAAGAGTAAAGGAAGGAAATTGTTAGCACACAAAATTATCTAAACAAAAGTAAAGTGCTAAAATTTAAAAGGTAAATTGAACACAAATGTTTAAGAATAGTTTGAAATCAAGAAGGAAGGCATCAAGGCTTAGGGGTTTCACCACCTTAGTCCTTGTGAAAATAGAATCGAGCGATACACGACAATAAGAAAGAAACATGTATGCACTTTATTTGTAAATAAAACACAAAAGAGGAACTCCACGTGAACCCATTGGTCCTGGTGTTCATGTATCCTTATTCTTCATCCTAAAGAGAATTGTTCCACAGTCGCATCCAAATTCTCATAAAATTGGTTTAGGCGTATTAACTCCCGGGTTCCATGGTCGCATCCACTGAGAGTAACAAGCGATAAACGATTAATTATGTCGTTTAAATCTACGATTTCTAAACCAAAAACCATCCATATCAATAGTCATATAAAAGCTTGATCCAGTGAACACATGGCTAAGGGGCTATTCCCCTTGCCTCGATAAAGAAACTACTCGTTACTCATGGTGACAATCGGAGAAACTAGAAAAGAAAGCAAAGGAGTCATATACTGCAATTCTGAATCTATATAGAGTCTAAGGCAGTGATGATTAAATGACTCGTTTGCTTTTTCTCCCACTCCAAGAGAAACACACAAAAAAAAGAACTAGAGAAAGGAGATCCAGAACCGAAATAAAAGTACTAACTTTATGAAAGAACTGATCTTTATTGCTTTTGAAAGGAAGATTACACTTAGATGAAAATGATAGAATTCAGCTTTTGATTGCGTACAAAAAGAACTTGGGGGCCCTTTTCTTAGTGGAGTCCCCCCTCATTTTATAGGGGAAGGAGGGGTGGAAACCCTAGATACAAAACTATCTAGAAGACTCCTAGCCGACGGCGGAGAACTTTCTGGATCTGGTAAATAGAGAAAATAGTTGATTGCTTTTGCTTACATTCTTTTTTCTACAAATTCCCATAACAGCGACTTCGAGCAAATTTTCTGTTCAGTCATAACTACAAAAGTGATCCAAAAATATATTTTTCTTGTAGATAATTCAATTCCCTTTGCAATGCATACTTGCCCATTAAATTCCGCCTTGGGATGTGAGAGTTATGATAATTTTGGTGCGAGCTATATATTTAAATCAGGCACTGCGGGAATTTGTGCAAAATATCATCCAAGGAAAAATTAGTCATTGAGCATTTTCCTATAAAAAAAACCAACCAAATATAATTAAAAATCCAAATTAATATAAAAATATAAACTTATACAATTAATTACAAAATTAAGAAGATAAATAACAAAAAAATCCTAAAAAGATATCTAAAAGATGTAAATAAAAAGTATAAATACACATTTATCATAGATCGAGAAAAATACCAAGGTTCATCCCCCCAGCTGCTTGCGCGACATGGTTACGCACTAGAACAAAAACTTCTAGCCTGATTTGGGGCGCTTCTAGACACGACGACAAAACACCAAAATGAAGATACGAAAGTGTAGATCAAGCGATCCCGAACTTACCTCCAAACTTGATCGAAGACCCTTGGTTTTTTGCCAATGAAGTGGCACCCCAATGGTAAAAGTGATGATGTAAGACCGAGAGGTCATGAGTTCCAACCCAGGCGATGGGATGAATGAATCACCAATTTTTTAAAAAAAACAAGTATTGTCACTTTTGGGAAATTTCAACCACAACTAATTTTCCATAGTAGCTCACAATGACACATCGTGTGTGGCAGAGTAACAATAGGTTTTGCCTAGAACAAGATCCAGAGTAGATAGTGAACCTTATGGACCACCAATGGAAATAGAGTGTGTTGGAGATATCCAATCATATTTGATAATATGTGGACAAAGTCCTATAAAAAGTGGTCATAGATGACCACAAAAAGGATGTTGTACAACTTTATGAACAATCGGTCTTTAGGGTATAAGACCGATAGAAAGTCTATAGACAATCTTTTTAGATCATCTTATTGGGAAGAGGATAGAGGTATAGAAGGTATTGAATCTCTCTTGGTGTGATCAGCTGTGGTTGAGAAGGAAGAAGATGATGAGAGGGGATGGGGGAAGAAAAGGTTGCAACATTGGCTTGGAAATGAGAAGTCTTGAGGCAGCTATACGTCCCTCACTGAATGTTCTAGCCTGAACATTCATCTTTCACATCATTGATTTCTGAAAACATGTAATGGTTTCAATTTTTGTGAGTAAATCAATTTTACTACATCAATTAGAATATGAGATGTCCTTGCCAAGCTCTTAGTGCATTTTCAACCACTCTTTCAGTGAAAATTTTCAAAACAAATGAATGAAATGTAGCTAATGTTGTAATTTAGTTGAATCTCCTATGTTGGGGAAAAATTTTAAATGTCTTTTATCATATTTCACCCTCATATCCCATAAAAGATGGCTAACCACCCACATATCATGCTAATCTAGTGTAATTTCGATCTGGCCACAAGGGTTAGGTGGTATGTCTTAAAAGAGGATAAAATACCCCAATCGACACTCCACATGTGCATAAGCCTACATTAGCAGCTGAGTGCCGGAACCCGTAATCCATTATCATATTATATTTGGTAATTAAGGAGAGTACAACTTAAATTGACAATTTTAACTAAGATTTCATCATTTGTATACTTAATAGTTGAGATTTTGAGTTGCACATCCAATAATTGTTTGTCTTGGTCATCCAGATTCTACTTAGTGCTATTTAATTGATTGATTCATTTAATTGTGACCACCCCCACTGAACTAACAATCTCTTTCTCGGGCATTTAAGTTGAATTGATGGCTATGAGTATAAACCTGTTGATCATGGTTGATTTGGTCTTATACACATCTTTCATTTCCTTTGATCTATGCATGAACTTGACAATTCCTTCATTTGTGTTTCTATGTTCCTTTTGCTTGAGGAAAAGAAATGGTTTAAGCTTAGGGGGATTTGATGTGTGTATTTTATACCATCTTTTGGATCACTTTGAATTACATTTATAAATCATTTTCACCCAATAATTACTCGTAATCATGCTCTATTAATCCCTATATTGTTATCTTTACTTGCTCTATGGTTTGGTTTGTAGGTACAACAATTTGGCATCAAAATGGGGAGAAAATGCCATCATAACACCCATCAACACATTCCCCAATCATCTAGAGATTTAGAAAATCAATGTTGTTGAAACTGATAAAGACACCCTGTGTCTTATTTAAGACAACCCTTGTCTTAATAAAGACATGCCGTGTCTTATTGAAGGCACCCCATGTCCTAGTTGAAATTGAACCCATAACTCTCAGATTTGCAACAACATGCTGTGTCTTATCAAAGACATGCCGTGTCTTATTGAAGACATGCCGTGTCTTATTAAAGACATGCCATGTGACTTTCCAGAATTTGATCTAGACTTCAATTATTGCATCGAACACGCCATGTTGGCCATCCCACATGTTGTGTGACCTGTAGATTTCACTCAAATGTGAATTTAACTATCTCACACTTATATATACAACCCCAAGCCATCTTAGGACAATTACTATAGACATTGCAAACCTTTTGGAGCAAGACTCAAGAAAGGGAGAGCCGGGAGGAGTTAGAGGTGTTCTAGGGGAGAAAAGTTGGTTTTTTGGGAGGGAAAATTCTTCTTCTTCCTTCTTCTCCAACAATTACATCAAGGATCTCCGCTGTTCTCTTCTCTCCACTCAGAAGTGAAGCTTTCTGGAGAGTTTCTAGCAGCTAGGATGGTTTTGTGACTCCTTGATCGGAGTTCCAGGTCTGACTTCTTTCTTCCATGAACATCCAAGTTTATTTCCTTCTATTATGATGTCTAGCACTACTTTCTACTACTTGTATCTACTTCCTACAGACATGGATGAGTAGATCACTTGTTATTGGGCATTGGGGAGTAACTCCCATATCATAACATTGTTGAGCATGAATTTCATATATAATGCTAGTTGTTTCTTTGTTCTAAGGTTCATCATTGTTTAATTCTTCTTACATGCTTTGTTGGCCACTTTGTATGTTTGATTTCTTCTCTTTGTATAATCTGGGAAGATATACATAAGAGTAAGGAGATGTGCTTTAGTTGCATTACCTTGACTACGGGAGTGGTTGGGATGTGTAGGGGGGCAAAGGTTTATAATCCACGAGAGTGGTATATAAAGTTAGGACTATTCTACACTACCGGGAGGTGGGTGTAGGATACAAACCTCCCTTGTGTCATTTCTAGCATTGTTGATCATTGTTGTTCTTCATGTTTTGATATGGATGTTAAACCTTATCCTCAAGAATCCCCAATCCAATTTGATCCTTAATAGAAGTGATTTCTGTTCTAGTTTGTTTCCTTTTGATTGCTTAGTTAACTAAACAAAGCCTCTCTTGTTAAAAAGATCTAGATTGTTAAAGTTTAATACTCTTGTGCCTAACAAACCTTGCTCCTTGGATGACCTCGATAATACTACACACACCCGTATACTTGCGGGGTAGTGTTTGAGTTTATAAATATTAAAGCTTGTGCACGCAACCAACAAGGCCCGAGAGGGACCACTCCTTATTTACATTTAATGAAATCATTGTAAAATATCCCATTAGTTCATATCCATCAAATAAAACTATTCAAAAAATTGGGGTTCACAATATTTCTTTAAACTAAATGATAACATGAACATAGTTTTTGTTGTAGAAAAAATTAAATCTAATTATTACATGATTTTCTCAACAGAGTACAAATAAAGAGCCATAGATGGATTCTAATAGAATTCAAAGCCTATACTACTGGGATCACATTGGGGTGAGTAACCTTTCCATCTCATAAGTCCTCAATATCTAGATCTGGGCATCATCATCTATTTCTTGGTCCTTAGGTTGCACAACCTTTGGGTGGGTTGAATAACCCAGGGGAGAGAGAAGAAATAGCATGGACGTCAATGAATGATGAGTATGTGCAATAATTAACAACTAGGTAATAGAGTAAGATTAAATAAAAAGGTATCATTAAAGGAAAGTCCAAGAGAGAATTTCAAAAGAGTTAATAGATTGAATGGATGAACCAACATTAAGGGTTCATAATGAATATTACATGAGTAATGTAAAATGAGGTAATTCTCATGTTTTCTTATATGTGACAATGCTAGATCTACACAAATATGATGGTAGGAGTTAACACGTATACCATGAATATGGGGTGAGCAGGAACATATACACATATGTTCTGAGCAGGACATGATACATATCTTATCTAATACCACTTGTAAGAATTATGACCTCTGCATAATCAAGAGTGGGAATTTACACATCTACAACAAAATCCACACATTGTATTTTTCTAGTAGTCACCACATGTTGCACATAAAATAATAAGAAAGTCCAAACTGAAACATAGGGAATGAGAGCATTCTTTGATTATAAAATCAGGTTGAAGGACCCATAATAAAAGATTCAACAATCATAATGATGAAAAATATTTCAAACAAGAGAAATGAAAGGAAATAAATTCACTAAGGAGATCAGGGTTTTCAAGTGCCACATAGAACTAGATCATTTACTCAATATATATTTTAGGATATGCAATGTACCTAAACTCGAGTGCTATATCAGAGATCAAATCCTGCCCTTCCAAGTCTAAAATTAACTCAAACCTACATATAGTATTTGGTCCATCAATTATGGTTCAAGCTTCTATTATATAACTATAGTGAATACCCTAGAAAATCAAATCCATTGGCAAAACCCTAGATCAACTCTCGTTATAGGCCTGATGCTGGGTTTAGGGTTATTTTTATTAATGTCTTGACTCAAAATCCCAACTTTATTGATTATCATGTTGCCTTAATTAGTATTAAGATTATAAGTGAAATCAAAACCCTAAAAATCCAATATTTACAACTCATGAATCAGGCAAAAAAACCCATTCCAAACGATAGAGAAATTTCTCATGATACCAAAATATACTTTTGTGGAATAATTTTGAAGATTCCAGTACAAAGTTAAGGATTTTACAATATCTGACCAATCAAAAAATTGATTAATTCCTCATCATTGGATAAAACCCAAATGAAGTGAGGTGAGACCTATCGAGGTGGCCCAATCACAAGCGGCCACATCACCTGGGCCTACTGACATATCAATGCTCCAGTCATAGTGAAATGATCAGATTCCAAACAGAGAAACAACCTTACTACCCTCGGCAGACAAGAGAGAAAGAGAGGCCGAGAGAGGGAAAAGAAGGAAATGAATAGGGGATCATCCCCTTCCTTGTTCACACGCCATGCCTGTGTGAAGCATCCTAGCTAGTCAATGAAGATTTGGGTAAAATCCAACACAGTGATGATACAACAGTTTGAGGGTATAGAAATGAAGAACAAGGCTTGAGCAACTTTAGTACTAGACTCGATTGGAGACTGGTGACACTGGTTGCTGATGCGAGGAGCCACAAACCCATGACTAAATCCTGATCAGATGTGGTCAAAATGACAGTGTGAGAGGAAATTAGAAGAGGAAATTGTCGAGCAAGGGTATCACAAAGACAAGGGTCTCATATCCTATACATAGGATTAAGGTTTATGATATCGATGTCCAAGGATTGGAGTTGCTTGGACTCCAAGTTTGGGCATTTTTAGAATATTCCACCATAGAGCTCAAATAGGGTATCCCCTGGGGCGGGTTGGATCAATGAACTTGATGGAGAAGAAAGATCAAAATAAGATTAAGCGATGAGGGATAATCATCACAAATCCAGCTGCTAGTTTCTATCTTGGGCGCAAGGTAGATGGCGGGTTGCAAGTCATCTGGTACACATTTGACTGTTGAGAAAAATCTCCTCATCCACTAAAGTCGTGACTCGCATGACATGCATGGGTTTTGAGTCGCTTTTACAGGCCGATTTTATGTGTTTTGTACACTTATTTATCATTTCTTTATTTAAATTTGCATAAATCACTATTGTTGGCCTGTACACTCTATTTGCATCAAATCATGCTTATTCCATCATATTTGTATGATTTTATATATTCCATGGACTTATATTTGATTTTTTGCATTTTTTCAGGTATATTATGCATAGTATAGAGTCGGTGCCAACGACCCCAGCAGTCGGTGCCACCGATGTGGCATCAGTGGCCCGGCAGAAATTGACCAAAGGAGTCGATAGCACCAACCACTAAGTCGGTACCACTGAGATAAAGCTATAGCTACGGAAGCGATCACCCAGACAAGTCGATGGCATCGACCCTACAGGTCGGTGCCACCAAGTTAGCTTCAGTGAGAAAGGGAGAAAACTCACCTCAGATCGGTGCCACCGACATCCCAATCGATGGCACTGACTCAGCCAGAGATCGACAAAGGCCCAATACCATCGGTGCCACCGACTCTGTCAGATTTTAGCAATCTAAATCGGCCGCCCGATCCAACGGTCCACGTAATGTGGTACCGTAAATGACCTAGGACAAAAAGGGAGGACCACCAGACCTAAGGGGGACATCATGTTGCACCACTCGACAGACAGAGAGGAGAGGGAGAGAAGAACAGAGCCGAAGGATGACACTCGAATGATTCGAGCACTGTTGACGGGCGTTTCTACCGCCGGAAGGATGCAGAATGTGTGTTTCTCGAGGAGGATTATCCAGAACATCACCTTTTCAGGGGTTACATGATTTCTTTCATGTTTCCCATATTTTTCTTCTCTCCTTCCATGTATTTGCAGCTGAAAACCATGCGGGGTTAAACCCCTTTATTCCTTAGGACCTGGGAGTAGCCTGGGGAACCACTGTATCAACTTTTACATGATTTAATTCAATTTTCCCTCCTAATTCATGGATATTTATGCATGTGAATGAATGTTTTTTTGTTGATTGATCACCTTCATTGGAAATCATAGGCGAATAATTAATCTGGAAGGAGAAATTAAATGCTTGAAACCCACACATAAACACTATTTTACGCATTCTTTGGTAAAGGTAATGCACAGGTAGTGGGAAGATACCTAGAGATTGAACGTAAAGTACCTGATCTAAGATATAAATTACCATAGACATAGAATTGGATTAGAATTAGGTAGTGAATTGTACCGTGAAAGTGGGCAATTCTCGCTACGGGATTTCTATTCAGAAAGAGGGTAAATTATATAAAAGTCAGTAAAAGAAGATACAACGGGGATCCATGGTGAAACTGGCATTCCTGAGGAATTCCATCTCTCATGACTCAACCAAACCATTTTTTATTTTAATTTTCTCTTGTTTTGATTTAAAAACCGATTCTCTCAAATTTTATACCGGCTTAGCTGATTGTACTGTAGTTAGTAGTAGTCATTGAGACTACGTCTCCCTGTGCTTGACTTGGGCCTCACAAGGCTTGTATTACGCGATACGTACACTTGCGTTTAGACGTACGTAAAATACGTGTCAAGTTTTTGGCACTGTTTCCGGGGAGACTACAACGTCTCAACACTACGAGTGCTGCAGTCGACCATTCTAGGCCACTTTTTAATATTCATGCCTCTTAATATAAAATAATAATAATAATATATATTTATTTCATATTCATTTATCGCATTGTCTCTTAGGGTACCTTGGCTAACTATTTTCAATCTTTTAGATACTAGTGTATGGTGGCAACAAGGACCACAGACTACAGAGAAGTTACAACTGCATTTCCAGGGGCTGGCGAAGCCTCAATTCAAATAAATTCATTAGAAGGCATACCATTGTCACCCAGGCAACAAGAAATGGGAGACAGTAACCCTGGAGCAGAAAAGACCATTTGGGAAAGGATAAAAGCATCTTCCTCAGCGGCACAGACATGGCCAATTAAGAAGCAACATGTGAATGTGGCTCAGTTCAAGATTGACCCAGGTTTGATTGCACTTGTCAAGTCACAAGCATTCTATGGGAACACTCATGAAGACCTAGTGGCACATATTTGTAATTTTGTGGAAATCAATGATATGGTCAAAGTCGACAGGCTTCCTCAAACCACTATCTATCTAAAGCTGTTTCCGTCGTCACTGGCTGACAAAGCAAAGGAATGGCTGCACAACCTACCCAAAGAATCGATAGAGACATGGGATGACATGGTGGAGGCATTCTTTGAAAGATATTTTCCTCCAGAGAAGATAAATGAGCTGATCAAGAATATCCATAACTTCAAACAACATGCATCCGAATCATATTTCGAGGCATGGGAGCTTTTCCAGATAATGCTAAGGAAGGTTCCACATCACGGGATAGATTTGGAAAATCAAGTAAAGATGTTCTATTTTGGGATGCAAAAAAGTTAACGAACTACTCTAGATAGTACAGGTTTGGGATTCTTCCTCAATAACCCACCATCAACATGTCAGGAGATTTTGAAGAACATGGCGAGAAATTAGGCTTGGGGAAGTGAGAGAGACAATCCAGAGCAGATCAAAAGCATAGGGGAGTCCAAGGCTATTTCTTCCTTGAATGAAAAGTTGGACCTTATTGCAATGAAGTTGCTTGAGAAGGACGATCATTTTTCTGAAGAGGAAGAGCAAGTGAAATACATGCGTCAGCAAGGATACCACAATAATGACTACACATGGAGGAAGGATCCCAAGTTCTCATGGAAGGATCCAAACAACTTCTTGTAGGATCCAGATCAGTAGAATCAGCAAAGGCCAGTGCAGTAGCAGCGTCCAGTGGTAGAAGAGAGCAGTAATGACATCTTGAGAAAAGGTTGTGAAGCAGAATGACATGTTACTCAATAATGTTCAACGGGACCTCTAGAACCACAGTGTGCAGATGAGAACTTTTGAGATGTCATTATCTCAGCTTGCAGCAGATGTGGCCACGTTAAAGAAGCCTTCTCAGCAGGGGTTCCCTGGAAATACTAACACTCCAATAGGGAATCAGTAGGTCAAAGCCATACTATTGAGAAGTGTGAAGAAGACATTGACCCCACAGTATGAGGAGAAAGAGGCGACCAATCCCGTTGACAGTAATGATTCCATGCAGAGCAACCGCAAGCAGAACCTGAGACAAGGAAATTAGGGGAGGAGCAATGGAAAGATGTTGAGCCTGAAAAGTGGACGTCATATGTACCACCACATCAGAGACCACAGGAGGTAACAACTCCATATCCCAATAGCTTGAAGGCGACAAAGCAAGACCAACAATTTAAGAAGTTTTTAGACAAGTTTAGGAAGCTTTCTGTGAATATACCATTGATTGAGGCAATTGAAAAAATACCTTCATATGGCAAGTTTCTGAAGGATATTATTAACAAGAAGAGAAAGATTCTAGAGTTTGATGTAGTTGTCTTAAGAGAGAAAGTTAGTGACTTCATCTTAGGTACGCTTCCACCAAAGAGGCAAGATCCCGATTGTTTTAATATTACATGCTATTTTGGGAAGACAAGGTTTGGTGAGACACTTTGTGATTCAGGGGCAAGCATTAACTTGATGCCCCTATATACTTTCAAAAAGATTGGTCTCAAAACATCAAGGAAGAGCAGCATGATGATACAGTTGGTAGACAACTCAGTAGTTACACCGTATGGCATTTGCGAGGATGTGCTTGTAAAGGTGGACCAGTTTGTTTTTCTTGCAGATTTTGTAGTAATGGAGATGCAAGCTGAACATGGCAATGAACTACTGCTAGGACGACCCTTACAAGCTACAACCAACATGATTTTAGAGATGGGAAGAGGCCGCTTGACTATGGGGATTACAGATGATAGGTTCAAGATAACCATTCTGGGAAATTCCAAATCATCTCATTCTTAGGAGCAATGCAATATGGTGCCACACATGGAAAATAATATTTCCTTGTTTTTGGGAAAACCATTCCTAGAGATGGCACATGTTATGACAAAGGTGGATAAGGGTACACTTGCTATAGATATTATGGAGAACACCAAGGTGCTCTCACTTACCAAGGCAGTAGGATACCTAGATGATAAAGAAGAGGAAGTGAGTCTGTCTACCGTGGATGAAGATACAGAGGATACCATATTAAAATTCCACCCGTAGCTTCCTCTAGAGGCCTGTCTCATGAAAAAAAGTGATGATTGTGTTCTGGACCAGTCAAGGGAGAAGTGTGTGCAGCTACTTAAGGTGCTTCCATGCCATTACACGAGGCATTTTGAGGACTTAGAGCCATTACCACCGCCTTTGATGTCATCACTCCTAAACCCACCCGCTTTAGAACTCAAGCCGTTGCTGCCTCATCTGAAGTATGTTTTTCTAGTAGCAGAGGAGAAGCTACCAGTCATCATCTCGACATCATTGAGTATTTTAGAAGAAGAACAATTGCTCACGGTGTTGAAAAACCACAGAGGTGCTTTTGGGTGGTCTATCACTGATATCAAGGGGATTTCTCCCACCTTATGCCAATACAAGATTCGTCTAGAAGAGGGCGCGAAGCCGGTCATTCAACCTGAATGTCACTTAAATCTGATTATGATGGAGGTGGTCAAGAAGGAGGTAATCAAGCTACTATCGGCATGTATTATTTATGCTATTTCTGACTCTATGTGGGTAAGTCCGACACAGGAAGTACCTAAGAAGGGGGGAATCACTGTCACCACCAATGCATCTAACGAGAAAATCATGACTAGATTAGTGATAGGATGGCATGTTTGCATCGATTACTGGCGGATGAACTCTGTGACCCTTAAAGACCATTTTCCATTACCGTTCATCAATCAGATTTTGGAGTGACTCGCCGGTCACTCTCACTTTTGTTTTCTTGATGGATATTCAGGTTACAATCATATTTCAATAGAGCCTAAGGATCAGGAGAAGTCTACCTTCACTTGTCCTTATGGCACCTTCGCTTATCGCCATATGCCTTTCCGGTTGTGTAACACACCCGCGACTTTTCAAAGGTGTATGTTGGCAATTTTCTCAGATATGGTAGAGCGATGTCTTGAAGTTTTTATAGATGATTTTTTGGTTTATGGGATGTCGTTTGAAGATTTCTTGCAAAATTTGGACAAGGTGTTGCAGAGATGTGAAGACACCCATTTAGTGCTTAATTGGGAGAAATGTCACATGATGGTTAGTGAGGGCATTGTTTTAGGCCACAAAGTGTCTAGCAAAGGATTGGAGGTAGATCCGGTTAAAATAGAGGTGATCTCAAAACTCCCTCCACCGTCATCAGTGAAGGTAGTTAGGATCTTTCTAGGCCAAGCCGGGTTTTATCGCCGATTTATTAAAGATTTTTCAAAAATCGCTAAGCCCTTGTCTGAGCTTTTGGAAAAGGATGTTGAGTTCAATTTTGATGAGAGGTGTTTAAAAGCTTTTGAGAATTTGAAAGAGAAACTCATGTCCACACCAGTTGTACATGCTCCAGATTGGAGCCAACCGTTTGAGTTGATGTGTGATGCATCAGATTACGTGGTGGGGGCTGTGTTAGGGCAACGTCTTAACAAGGTCCCAATGATCATTTATTATGCATCTAAAACTCTTAACGATGCACAATTAAATTACACCACCACAGAAAAGGAACTCTTGGCTGTTGTTTTTGCTTTTGAAAAGTTTAGACAATACCTCGTAGGAGCTAAAGTGGTGGTGTGGACAGATCATGCAACCATTAAGTACTTGCTGCAGAAAAAGGATGCCAAACCTAGACTTATCTGTTGGATCCTTTTATTGCAGGAGTTTGATATTGAGGTAAAAGATAAGGCTGGGATTGAGAATGTGGTGGCTGACCAACTATCTAGGTTAGAGAGGGTAGATGAGAAAGACCTTGACATACCCATCCTAGAAACCTTTCCCGATGAACAATTATTTGCTATTACTCATAAAGACCCTTGGTTTGCGCATATTGTGAATTATCTTATTTGCAAGGAGTTGCCTAATGATTGGGGGTATCAGGAAAAGAAGAAAATTTTCCATTCACTGCGTTATTATTTTTGGGATGATCCTATCTTGTTGAGATAATGCATGGATGGTATTTTGAGAATATGTGTGCCAGAGAGCGAGTATGAGAGTGTGTTGAAACACTGTCACACACTACCTACAGGAGGGCACCATGCTAGTTCTAGGATAGATGCAAAAGTTCTAGAAAGTGGTTTGTATTGGCCAACATTGTTCAAAGACACCTATGATTTTGTGCGGAGGTGCGATGCATTACAACGGTCCGGTAACATATCCAAGCGGCAAGAGATGCCCCTAAACGTGTTCCAAGAGGTAGAGGTTTTTGATTTGCGGGGAATAGATTTTATGGGACCCTTTGTGTCCTCTAATTCCTACCTTTATATATTGTTGGCCGTTGACTATGTGTCGAAGTGGGTGGAAGCAATTCCAACCCACACCAATGTTGTCGCATTTGTATGCAAATTTGTCAAGGATCACATTTTCTGCAGGTTTGGAGTAACTAGGATGATCATTAGTGATGGGGGAACTCATTTCACTAATCGCAAGTTTGGGACACTTTTGAGCAAGTATGGAGTGATGCACCGGGTGGGTACACCCGATCACCCACAAACTCAAGGATAAGTGGAGATATCAAATAGAGAGATTAAGAAGATTCTTGAGAAGACGGTGTCGTCAAGTAGTAAAAATTGGAGTGAGTTATTGGTTGACGCACTTTGGGCCTATAGGACAGCCTACAAGATGCCCGTAGGAACCACACCCTTTAGGTTAGTTTATGGCAGGGCGTGTCATCTTCCGGTGGCATTAGAACACAAGGCTCATTGGGCGTTGAGAAGGCTAAATTTTGATCTTGATGAAGCTGGGAAGATGAGAAGGTTAGAATTGAATGAACTTGATGAACTAAGATGGAATGCCTATGAAAATGCTAGATAGTTCAAAGAAAGGACAAAGCAAATTCATGACAGGAATATCGAGAGGAGAGTGTTCTATCTGGGAGAGAGTGTCTTGCTTTTCAATTCTAGGCTGAAATTGCACCCTGGGAAACTAAGGTCTAGATGGAGTGGACCCTTTATCATAGAGGAGGTGTTCCCACATGGGGCTGTGAGAATAAGAAAGGGGGAGAGAACCTTCTTAGTGAATGGACAGAGATTGAAACACTACTTTGGGGAAGATTTCACTAGAAAAGTGGATGAGGTAAAACTCATCGCTCCTATTTGATCTTGCACTTTAAAGTTGTCTAGAATAGGACGTTAAACGAGGGCGCTTGTTGGGAGGCAACCCAACCATTAAGATTTTTGTTTTATGCATATTTATTTAAGTCATTCCATAGTACATGCTCCAGATTGGAGCCAACCATTTGAGTTGATGTGTGATGTATCAGATTATGCGGTGGGGGCTGTGTTAGGGCAATGTCTTAACAAGGTCCCTACGGTCATTTATTATGCATCTAAAACTCTTAACGACGCACAATTAAATTACACAACCACAGAAAAGGAACTCTTGGCTGTTGTTTTTGCTTTTGAAAAGTTTAGGCAATACCTCATAGGAGCTAAAGTGGTGGTGTGGATAGATCATGCAACCATTAAGTACTTGCTACAGAAAAAGGACGCCAAGCCTAGACTTATCCGTTGGATCCTTTTATTGCAGGAGTTTGATATTGAGGTAAAAATAAGGTCGGGATTGAGAATGTGGTGGCTGACCCCTGATCTAGGTTAGAGAGGGTAGATGAGAAAGACCTTGACATACCCATCCTAGAAACCTTTCCTGATGAACAATTATTTGCTATTACTCATAAAGACCCTTGTTTTGCGCATATTGTGAATTATCTTGTTTGCAAGGAGTTGCCTAATGATTGGGGGTATCAGGAAAAGAAGAAAATTTTCCATTCACTGCTTTATTATTTTTGGGATGATCCTATCTTGTTGAGACAATGCATGGATGGTATTTTGAGAAGATGTGTGCCAGAGAGCGAGTATGAGAGTGTGTTGAAACACTGTCACACACTACCTACAGGAGGGCACCAAGCTAGTTCTAGGACAGCTGCAAAAGTTCTAGAAAGTGGTTTGTATTGGCCAACATTATTCAACGACACCTACGATTTTGTGTGGAGGTGCGATGCATGCCAACGGTTCGGTAACATATCCAAGTGGCAAGAGATGCACCTGAATGTGTTCCAAGAGGTAGATGTTTCTGATTTGTGGGGAATAGATTTTATGGGACCCTTTGTGTCCTCTAATTCCTACCTTTATATATTGTTGGCCGTTGACTATGTGTCGAAGTGGGTGGAAGAAATTCCAACCCGCACCAATGATGCCACAGTTGTATGCAAATTTGTCAAGGATCACATTTTCTACAGGTTTGGAGTGCCTAGGATGATCATTAGTGATGGGGGAACTCATTTCACTAATCACAAGTTTGGGACACTTTTGAACAAGTATGGAGTGACACACCGGGTGGGTACACCCTATCACCCACAAACTCAAGGACAAGTGGAGATATCAAATAGAGAGATTAAGAAGATTCTTGAGAAGACAGTGTCATCAAGTAGGAAAATTTGGAGTGAGTTATTGGTTGACGCACTTTGGGCCTATAGGACAACCTACAAGACACGCATAGGAACCACACCCTTTAGGTTAGTTTATGGCAGGGCGATCATCTTCCAGTGGCATTAGAACACAAGGCTCATTGGGCATTGAGAAGGCTAAATTTTGATCTTGATCAAGCTTGGAATATGAGAAGGTTAGAATTGAATGAAATTGATGAACTAAGATGGAATGTCTATGAAAATGCTAGATTGTACAATGAAAGGACAAAGCAAATTCATGACAGGCATATCGAGAGGAGAGTGTTATATCCGGGAGAGAGTGTCTTGCTTTTCAATTCTAGGCTGAAATGGCACCCTGGGAAACTAAGGTCTAGATGGAGTGGACCCTTTATCATAGAGGAGGTGTCCCACATGGGGTTGTGAGAATCAAAGATGGGGAGAGAACCTTATTAGTGAATGGACAGAGATTGAAACACTACTTTGGGGAAGATTTCACTAGAAAAGCAGAAGGAGAGGATGCCTATTCTATGACAGGTATATATAGCATGATGCAGGACATCCATATGCAGCAACAACAACAAACCCAATCCCTAGTTGGTATTCAGGACATTCAAGGGAGGCTATATACAAACCAGCAAGCAATCTATGAAAATGAATGCCTTCTCTTAGCCAACCAAGAGAATATACATCAGCGCATACAGTAGATGGAAGCTTATCAACAACCTTTCTTTGATAACTACTGGAGCCAGGGGTGTTTTGGAAGTTACCCGATGCCACCGTACATGCCACCATATGATCTGACTTTCCAGGGGATGTTTCCTCCCCAGGATCCCACACAACCACCGCCACCACCACCATTTTGAGCTGGGTATCACTGTTCCACCTCTTGAGTTAGGATATTGACTATGCGGCCATAGTCATATTCAAGCTTGGGGGGGTGCTGGAACAATTTCTATCCTAGCTTTTATTTTCTGTTATCATAGTTTTTGTTAGTTTTTCTGTTATGTAGGATCCACATTCTATATAGTGTAATCTGTGGAGAAGTAAATGCATGGCTTCTGTGAAAATATCAATCTCTGGGGTGGGTGCAATTTTGTGAAGTAAATTTAAAATGTGTGAGCTGATCTTGTGAGTACGAGAGTTGCATATCTGAGGAAGTGCCTGAGTAAGTCAGTTTTAGGATATTAAGGCATTAATGACCATCTAATTTGTCTAAGAAAGTGATTGACTTGGATTGTTGAGCCTGAACTGATCAAACACTAATGTGACCTTCAATTTAATTCAAGAAAGAAATCTCGTGATTACCCTGTACACAGGTCATTAGAGAGGGACATATGATTTTCTCTAACGGTTCTATCTCTTAGTCGTGTGATCTCATCCACCGCATACATATGCTTTACACCGCACCATAAGAGGATTAAGTACATATTATCATTCTTTCTTTTTGATTGCATTTACATTGCATAATAGACCTTGCATAATAGTTGTTTATTTTTGCTTGCATTAGTGAAAAATAAAATAAAAAATATAGAAAAATATAAATGCACAACAACAAGATTTTTTTGGTGCATATCATTTAGTTGCATAACATCTGTGTTCATATAGTTACAATTGTATTACATATAGCATATAGTATCATCATGTGCTAAGCATTCTTCTAAAACATAAGAATGTAATGACTTCACCCATACCCTTGAAATAAAAAAGAAAATAGTGTCATGTTTTAAAAGAAAAAAGAAAAAAAGGAAGGATTAAGTAGAGTTTCAGAGAGTGAGGGAGGAAGGGCATGGACTTACCTATATCATAAGGAAGAATTAGTACATGATGCAGTTTTGTAGATATTTTGTCTTATCTTGAGACGAAATAATAGTTGTATGCATCAATTCACCACAATGATTAGGCATTAGTAGCATTATGAAAATTGCATCATCATAGGCTTATCATAATTGTGATTGCATGAATGATTTTATGTGCTCATGATTCTTCCACATCCACCCATTCCAACCACATGTTGCTCTTATTGGTAGGCCACTCAATTGATTTTCTCCTCATTCATTATCTATCAGGAGAACTGCTTCCATCTAGATGGTAGGTAGAGAAAAAGGGCAACATAGATAGGAGATCACACAATGCACCAACTATGAACTGAATGAGTTTATCATATTAACTTCTTTAATTGATAGTCTTTCATTGATTGGGGGACGGACATCTTGGATAGAGATTTTTGGTCACCTATAGGGTAGTTAGTGTTCAGTGGTCAGTAAAGGCCAGAATGAGGACCGTAAGGTGGAGATTTTTAGATGTACCTTATGCATGATGTCATTTTTCTAACTTATCTCAATCAAATCCAAAGGTATTGTTGCTCGAGGACGAGCAAGATTCAACTTAGGGGAGTTTGATGCATGGGTTTTGAGTCACTTTTACAGGCCGATTTTATATGTGTTTTGTACACTTATTTGTCATTTCTTTGTTTATATTTGCATAAATCACTATTGTTGGCATGTACACTCTATTTGAATCAAATCATGCTTATTCCGTCATATTTGTATTATTTTATACATTCCATGGACTTATATTCGATTTCTACATTTTTTTAGGTATATTATGCATAGTGCAGAGTCGGTGCCACCGACCCTAGCAGTCAGTGCCACCGACGTGGCATCAGTGGCCAGGTAGAAATTGACCAAAGGAGTCGATAGCACCGACCACTAAGTCGGTACCACTGAGACAAAGCTATAGCGATGGAAGCAATCTGTAACACCCCTCCCTAGGGTTACATACATAACCAGCGGAAGCACAACCTAATCCCCAACATTATCCATAATATGGGGTACTTGGCATTTTAGGGAGGGTTGTCAAAAAAAAGTAGTCATTGCAAATAAACAAATAATTCACCATTGAGATTCATACATTGTTCTTTACATAGGAAACTATGATTGAGCTCTATAACATGTATAAACATTTCTAAGCATGGAAACCTAAACATAAAAGTAAACATATTTATAACAAAGGATCGACTAGAATGGATGGCACCCCACCAGTTAGATCTTGCAGGTTTGCTACCTCTTACTTTCTTCTCTTTAGTCCTTACTTGCTCCAATATCTAGGGACATCGCGTCCCCAGTCATGCAAAGGGAAAAACAACACATCAGTAAACGGTACTGGCACTTTATAAAAAAAAACAAGATAAATATACTTGACATGTAAGAAAAATTGACATGAATTAACTTTAGGCATTCTTGAATCATCATTATTAGCATAAAGAATTGAAAAGAAATCTTATGCGTCCCTCTGTGACGCCCCCTTAGGAGCACATGATTGCTAGAAAAGCCCTTGATGCTAGGAAAGCCCTTGACGACCCTTTTGAGGTCCATGATCGGGAGCATAACAAAACTATTTCAATTCCAATTACTTGACCATTAACATGGTGATGACATTAACATAAATCATGATCAATCATGAAGGGATTTCTCCTCATTAACATGATATTTTAAACATGATGGGATTTCACCCACTTGCTCATTAACATGAATTCCATGAGTCTTTAATGATAACAATAATCATAGTGAGCATTATAGCATAAGACATAGTATGTGGCAATCAACAAGCAATGATATAATGAACATGAGTATGACATTAATCTTGAAACAATAATGTCTATTTTATACTTAACATGCAGGCAATCATAAATATTTGTGCTCAGCAGCATGGCCCGTTTACCTTGGAGCAAGGATGATCCTTGAGTCAGATCTAGGTCAAACCTTCCCTTGACTTAGCTCTACAAACATGTTCATAATCATTTAACATAATGAATCAATACATAGTATTGATCTTAGGTGATTTAGGGCTTGAGTGCATGTGGATCAGTCTTATGAATCAGTCGTTATTATATTAAGAAAATCTAGGTTGACCAAGGTCACATAAATCACATTGATGCATGATTAGGGTTTCATGAGTCTAAAATATTGTTCCTAACAAAACATCAGAATAAGAAGTCAAAACATGGTCTAAAAACCTTCAATTCATATTCTGCTCGAAAATCCAAATCCAGTGACTATTTATCTGAAATTTTCTGACCAATGGTTGAATTACTACGATTATTTGAAAAACTGACCAATGGGAAATCAGGGGAAAAGCCACCTGGGCTAAACAAAATTCCCTCAGAAGATATTGGGCCCGTGTATAGGCAGACCAATGGATGCGGTCCAATTGGAGGCGGGTCCCTCCTATTCCAGGCACGCAGGAGAGAACTGGGTTCTTAGGAGATGGATACCGTGAAATCAAAACGACGATCTTTGATCTTGGTTCGCTGCCCATCGGGAGAGCTACCTTGCCCACTGTGTTCCTGGAAGGAAACCACATTCAACGAGCCTAGACTCGGGTGCTGAGGAGCAGTGGAGCTCGGGGACCTACTCTAGCCATGGCGAGCATAGACCAGGATCAAGCAGCAGGGGAGGAAAACACTGTGACTGCAAAAAGATGGCAAGGCAAATCAACTCACAAGGCTAAACTAAAGACGAGGAATCATTGGTGCCGGAAAAAGAGCCAGTCGTTCATCAGTTGTTGAAGAACAAAGGAAAACAGAGAAAGAAGAGTCGGAGATCCAACTGCAAGAAAGAACGGCAATAAAGAACCATCAGGACTGGGTTTGAAATCGCAGAGGGAGGGCGATCATGAAACTGAGGTCTCCGGGGTCATAGAGCCATGGAGGTGGCTTGGCGACTAGCACCTGCAAGTGCCGCTCAGTGCCCTATAGGACCCGTTTCTCGGGGAAGACCCAGGACAAACCAAGGAGTCGGGAACAGAGTAAGTGAGCTGAGGATACTCACCGCGGCCGCAATCGGACAGGGGAGGTCGGAGTGATGAGGATATGGCCGCCGTCACCGCAACTGTAGGTCGAGTAGGTTGGGCTTGACTAAGGCACTACAGATGAAATTGCCTAGGGGAGAGAGAAGTGAGAGGGGCGGCGGACCTTTTAGGGTAGTTATATAGGCATGGGGGCGCCTGAGGCCATCTCTGCAAAATTGGGGCGGCGAGGGGGATACCTGCCCTTTTGGGCGTTCACTCGTTAGGGCATGAAACCCCTAAGAACCAGGGATGGCCCGAATCGGGAAAGCCTCACGAGCACTAAGGATAAGAAATCACGCGATTTCATGCATTGATAAGGGAGATCAGGGAGCGGAGAAATCGCTGTACTATTCCCCTACTTTCCTTACCTGTCGCGAGGTTGAGGACAACGTTCGCACCGTTGGATCATGGAGTGGTTAAATCACATCCGTCTGATTAGGCGCAAGTAAGAAAAAAGAATAAATAGGGCGTGACAGGTAGATAAATTCGGGACTATAGGCAAATCGGTGCAATAAATGAAATTGTAGTCAAAATACAATTAAACTTTAAGAAAACCTTTCCAAAAAGATTTGAGGGGTCAAACTAAGTCAAAAGAACACCAAATTTGAACCATACGTTCATAATGGTGTCTAGACTCTTTCCATATGCCTAGTTTTCCATTTTGGCCATATCATGCCCATTAATTTATTAAAAGTGATTTTCCTTATTTTATGCATATAGTTGGTGAGATAATGTGTAATATCTTCCCATATTTGTTTCTTTGAGTCTACAAAACATGATGACTAATTATTACTCACTAAAACGTCATGTCCTATAAGTTTTATAACTTTTTTGAGCAACTCTCTTGGAGGAGAGAGAAAAGGGAATTAGTGGTCCTTTCCTCCTTAATAAAAACTATGTTAGGAAAGAGGAGTTATTAGCCAAGGCATCTTATTCCTTAGTGACAAATTCAGATCTCAAGTATTTTCTCTTTTTATCATTTTCTTTCATATTCATAATAGATAGGAGAGAGAGAAAAGGTGAAAAGGAAAACATATATTCAACTTATTATGACATACATGTGAGAGAAGGTGTATTTATAGTCTTATTTCCATTTTTCTCACTTTATTTTTCTAAAGGTGTATATTCATGGCCTTTTGTATTAAACCTCTTGATTAATTATTATTTGGAAAAAGTCCCATTCTATCTTTTAAATTATATTTGAATATCGGGATGTGACAATTCTACCCACCTTAGATAAATTTCGTCCTCGAAATTTCCTACGATACTACCCACCTTAGGATTTTTGTTACTTCTTCGTATAATTAAATCGTCAATAAAATTTGCATGGAAAGTGGATTTATTTCATGAAAAGGTCCAAATGAACATAAGATAATTATTACATCACTCCTCATCTTCCTTGTCTACTTCCATAGTAAAAATTCTAGCTTGTCTTTTGGTAGGTGGAGGGTGGCCCTTGTCCTGGTCTTGGTCCTTCTTTGTGAGCTTAGGGCAGTTTGACTTGAGGTGTCCGATTTCTCCACAGTAGTAGCATGCACCCGTACCATACCTGCATGGGCCTGCATGGTTCTTCTTGCACATTGGACATTGGGGCTTCTCAACTTCAACTGTAGGTTCAGGTACCTTCCTCTTAGGGTTGTTGGGAGGCTGGTATTGGTTGTTCTTCTGAGGAGCTTCTTTCTTGTAGGATCTTCCAGGGTGATCTTCAAGCTCTAAGGCTGCATCCAGGGCTGCTTGGAGGGTTCTGTGTCCTCTTCCTGACAAAGCAAAGCTCAGGTCTGGCTTGAGTCCTCAGATGAATTTCTTTATCCTACGACGTTCATCATAATCATACCCGTACTTTTGGAGGACTCTGAACTTCATAGCATATTGGGTAACAGTCATGTCACCCACTTGTGCCAGGTTGGCAAACTCCAGCTCCTTTTTCTCTATCATGGCTTCAGACACGTAGTGCTCCTGGAAGGCTTCAATGAATCCTTCCCATGTGAATGGAGGTGCATCAGCTGCCCTTGAGTTGAGGAGGTTTTCCCACCATGTGCGGGCTGCCCCTTTGAGCATGTGGGTTGCAAAACAAACCCTAGAGTGTTGAGGGCAGTCCATGTCCAGAAAGCAGTGCTCCATGCCTCTAATCCAATCCTCAGCTTTGGTGACTACATCAATTTCTCCCTCACCCGAGAAAGTGTCGGGTCTTATCTTTAGGAAGTCCATTAGAGAGGGTTCATGATGCCTAGGCTGGTGTTGGCCTTGTGCTAGGGCATTGGTGAGTGCTTGGATAAGATCTTCTATGGTTGGCTTATTGTTCTCTCTTGGTCCACTTTCCCCACTAGAAGAGCTAGCACCATGATCCTTTCCCTTTCCATTTTCTTCTCTTTTAGGGGCCATCTAAAAAAAAGGTAATATAAACCTAGGGTTAGAACATGTGAATCAAATCACATCTTTGGTGGCCATCCATTTATTGGCTCTGATACCATTAATGTAACACCCCTCCCTAGGGTTACATACATAACCAGTGGAAGCACAGCCTAATCCCCAACATTATCCATAATGTGGGGTAATTGGCATTTTAGGGAGGGTTGTCAAAAAAAAAGTAGTCATTGCAAATAAACAAATAATTCACCATTGAGATTCATACATTGTTCTTTACATAGGAAACTATGATTGAGCTCTATAACATGTATAAACATTTCTAAGCATGGAAACCTAAACATAAAAGTAAACATATTTATAACAAAGGATCGACTAGAATGGATGGCACCCCACCAGTTAGCTCTTACAGGTTTGCTACCCCTTACTTTCTTCTCTTTAGTCCTTACTTGCTCCAATATCTAGGGACATCGCATCCCCAGCCATGCAAAGGGAAAAACAACACATCAGTAAACAATACTGGCACTTTATAAAAAAAACAAGATAAATATACTTGACATGTAAGAAAAATTGACATGAATTGACTTTAGGCATTCTTGAATCATCATTATTAGCATAAAGAATTGAAAAGAAATCTTATGCGTCCCTCTGTGACGCCCCCTTAGGAGCACATGATTGCTAGGAAAGCCCTTGATGCTAGGAAAGCCCTTGACGACCCTTTTGAGGTCCATGATCGAGAGCATAACAAAACTATTTCAATTCCAATTACTTGACCATTAACATGGTGATGACATTAACATAAATCATGATCAATCATGAAGGGATTTCTCCTCATTAACATGATATTTTAAACATGATGGGATTTCACCCACTTGCTCATTAACATGAATTCCATGAGTCTTTAATGATAACAATAATCATAATGAGCATTATAGCATAAGACATAGTATGTGGCAATCAACAAGCAATGATATAATGAACATGAGTATGCCATTAATCTTGAAACAATAATGTCTATTTTATACTTAACATGCAGGCAATCATAAATATTTGTGCTCAGCAGCATGGCCCATTTACCTTGGAGCAAGGATGATCCTTGAGTCAGATCTAGGTCAAACCTTCCCTTGACTTAGCTCTACAAACCTGTTCATAATCATTAAACATAATGAATCAATACATAGTATTGATCTTAGGTGATTTAGGGCTTGAGTGCATGTGGATCAGTCTTATGAATCAGTTGTTATTATATTAAGAAAATCTAGGTTGACCAAGGTCACATAAATCACATTGATGCATGATTAGGGTTTCATGAGTCTAAAATATTGTTCCTAACAAAACATCAGAATAAGAAGTCAAAACATGGTCTAAAAACCTTCAATTCGTATTCTGCTCGAAAATCCAAATCCAGTGACTATTTATCTGAAATTTTCTGACCAATGGTTGAATTACTATGAATATTTGAAAAACTGACCCATGGGAAATCAGGGGAAAAGCCACCTGGGCTAAACAAAATTCCCTCAGTAGATATTGGGCCCGTGTATAGGCAGACCAATGGATGCAGTCCAATTGGAGGCGGGTCCCTCCTATTCCAGGCGCGTAGGAGAGAACTGGGTTCTCAGGAGCTCGATACCGTGAAATCAAAACGACGATCTTTGATCTTGGTTCACTGCCCATCGGGAGAGCTACCTTGCCCACTGTGTTCCTGGAAGGAAACCGCACCCAACGAGCCTAGACTCGGGTGCTGAGGAGCAGTGGAGCTTGGGGACCTACTCTAGCCATGGAGAGCATAGACCAGGATCAAGCAGCAGGGGAGGAAACCACTGTGACTGCAGAAAGATGGTGAGGCAAATCAACTCACAAGACTAAACTAAAGATGAGGAATCATCGGTACCGGAAAAAGAGCCAGTCGTTCGTCAGTTGTTGAAGAACAAAGGAAAACAGAGAAAGAAGAGTCAGAGATCCAACCGCAAGAAAGAACGGCAATAAAAAACCATCGGGACTGGGTTTGAAATCGCAGAGGGAGAGGGATCATGAAACTGAGGTCTCCGGGGTCGTAGAGCCATGGAGGTGGCTTGGCGACTAGCACCTGCAAGTGCCGCTCAGCGGCCTATAGGACCTGTTTCTCGGGGAAGACCCAGGGCAAACCAAGGAGTCGGGAACAGAGTAAGTGAGCCGAGGATACTCACCGCGGCCACAATCGGACAGGGGAGGTCAGAGTGATGAGGATATGCCCGCCTTCACCGGAATTGTAGGTCGAGTAGGTTGTGCTTGAATGAGGCACTAGAGATGAAATTGCCTGGGGGAGAGAGAAGTGAGAGGGGCGGCTGACCTTTTAGGGTAGTTATATAGGCATGGGGGCGCCTGAGGCCATCTCTGCAAAACTGGGGCGGCGAGGGGGATACCTGCCCTTTTGGGCATTCACTCGTTAGGGCACGAAACCCCTAAGAACCAGGGATGGCCCGAATCGGGAAAGCCTCACGAGCACTAAGGATAAGAAATCACACGATTTCATGCATTGATAAGGGAGATCAGGGAGCGGAGAAATCACTGTACTATTCCCCTACTTTCCTTACCTGTCGCGAGGTTGAGGACAACGTTCGCACCGTTGGATCATGGAGTGGTTAAATCACATCCGTCCGATCAGGTGCAAGGAAGAAAAAAGAATAAACAGGGCGTGATAGGTAGATAAATTCGGGACTATAGGCGAATCGGTGCAATAAATGAAATTGTAGTCAAAATAGAATTAAACTTTAAGAAAACCTTTCCAAAATGATTTGAGGGGTCAAACTAAGTCAAAAGAACACCAAATTTGAACCATACGTTCATAATGGTGTCTAGACTCTTTCCATATGCCTAGTTTTCCATTTTGGCCATATCATGCCCATTAATTTATTAAAAGTGATTTTCCTTATTTTATGCATATAGTTGGTGAGATAATGTGTAATATCTTCCCATATTTGTTTCTTTGAGTCTACAAAACATGATGACTAATTATTACTCACTAAAACGTCATGTCCTATAAGTTTTATAACTTTTTTGAGCAACTCTCTTGGAGGAGAGAGAAAAGGGAATTAGTGGTCCTTTCCTCCTTAATAAAAACTATTTCGGATTTTAGCAATCTAAATCGGCCGCCCGATCCAACGGTCCACGTAATGTGGTACTGTAAGTGACCTAGGATAAAAAGGGAGGACGTCCAGACCTAAGGGGGACATCACGTTGCACCACTTAGAAGCCAGAGAGGAGAGGGAGAGAAGTACAAAGCTGAAGGACAACACCCGTATGATTCAAGCACCGTTGACGGGCATTTCTACCACCGGAAGGTTGCAGAATGCGTGTTTCTCGAGGAGGATTATCCAGAACATCGCCTTTTCAGGGGTTACATGATTTATTTCATGTTTCCCATGTTTTTCTTCACTCCTTCCATGTATTTGCAACTGAAAACCATGCAGGGCTAAGCCCCTTTATTCCTTAGGACTCGATAGTAGCCTGGGGAACCAATGTATCGACTTTTACATGATTTAATGCAATTTTCCCTCCTAATTCATGGATATTTATGTGTGTGAATGAATGTTCTTTTGTTGATTGATCACCTTAATTGTAAATCTTAGGCGAATAATTAATCTGGAAGGAGAAATTAAACACCTGAAACCCACAGAAATATTATTTTACACATTCTTTGGTAAAGGTAATGCACAGGTAGTGGGAAGATACCTAGAGATTGAACGTAAAACACCTGATCTAAGATATAAATTACCATAGATATGGAATTGGCTTAGAATTAGGTAGTGAATTGTACCATGAAAGCGGGAAATTCTTGCTACATGCTTTCTATTAAGGAAGAGGGTAAATTATATAAAAGTCAGTAAAAGAAGATACATCAGGGATCCACAGTGAAACTGGCATTCCTGAGGAATTCCATCTCTCGTGACTCAACCAAGCCATTTTTGATTTTAATTTTCTCTTGTTTTGCTTTAAAAATCAATTCTCTCAAATTTTATATCGACTTAGCTGATCGCACTGTAGTTAGTAGTAGTCACTGAGATTACGTCTCCCTATGTTCGACTTGGACCTCACAAGACCTGTATTACACGACGCGTACACTTGTGTTTAGACGTACGTAAAATATGTGTCATCAACTCATCCCTGAGGGCCAAAGGGATGAATTGATGGTTGCTTTGGGTACTCAAGAGAATCATGTTTGTGATAGGGGTGTTGGATTTGGTGTTGGGATAAGATCCTATTTTGTCCCATTAGAGCAAACTGTAGTTCAATTTCATCTTGTAAGAAGTTATAGTTAAAGCTCACAATATAATAGATATACTTGACATGGAATATTATCACACTAAAAATTCACTAGGAATATAATTGTAAAAGAGGAAAATCACCCCTTTATTAAAAATTTGAAGAATTAAACCTCCATTCCCAACATACTCAAAGGTATGTTGAAAATGGGTGTAAAATTTTTCAAATCTTAATTAAGTATTGGTATACAAAAGACCATTGGAAAGTAGCAGAATAAAATTACTAGATATATTCAATTTCATAAAAGGTTATACAAGAATAAATCATTCTCCCTTTAGGGTTTACAACAAGATACAACAAACCATATCTAGATAGAGGGAAGTCTAACTACTACAATCTTGTCTCCAAGCAACAACTGCATCATCTAGGTCCAAGCCAAAGCTATGTTCTCCTTGTCTTATCCATCACCTTGCTCAGCACCTGGGTGGTTGAGAAGGCACTAAGCAAAAGAGAAAGGGAAGAAAAAGTATGTGTCACAAAGTATGTCTAGGATAACAAGAAAAGTAAAGCATGTAAAATAGGCTAGGGTTCATCATAAGATGAAGATAACAAGAGTATGACGCTATATCAAAAGAAACTTGCCATTGACAATTAAATTAAAAGGGGTTCTGCATGTAAGATAATTATGTCTACCTAACTAAGTAGGGTTGAGGCACCTACCAGACCTCTGACCTTAGGTGAGGGGAGAATAAGACATTCCCAGTCACCTAAAATATTATGGGGAGAATGAAAACATTCCCCAGGGTGAATAAATACATACCCTCTGTGGGTGGTTGCACATAAGTACCACTACTTAACATTAAATAGAACATAAATCTACATGCTAGAAAAAGTATTCATGGCAAGAACAATCATGTGAATCAATAAACATAGCATTGTGGTTTAAAACCCAAACAATAAGAAACTATGATCTAATTTGAGGCATAAGAAATTAGGGTTTTAAGAAAAGAGTTAGGTTCAATTAAGCCTCATTAGGGAATATTAGGTTAAGGCATAAATATCCCAACTAAGGTGTTAGATGCACATACCTCATCCTTAGAGCCCTAAAAACCACTTTTCCAAACCCTAAGCAAGATCTAAGTCCACTTGTCCTAATATCATAACCATGTTCATGTATTAGAATTATGTACATGCATTAAAGACTTAAAAACCCTAAAGTTACAAACTGTCGATTTAGGTCCCAAAACCATCACCACTATCTTAGTTAGGGTTTTCTGTTCAAAATAACATATAATTTTATATATTTTAGAGATGGACTTTTAGGGGTATTTTTAGTGATTTTTTACTTAATTAATTCATTCCCAAAAACACTTACATTGAAAAACTCAAAACCAGGCATCAAAATTATTTTTATTAGATAGATCATTTTTTCTGAGTCTAGAACATATTTTACTTTTAATTATGGCCCAAGGTATTAATAGATATGAATTTCCTAAAATTGACCAATAAGAAAATTAGAAAAATTGATTTTCATTTTAAATAGAGAGAGAGAGAGTGAGAGGGTGGGGCCGGGCCCACTGCTTGGCCCAATCACAGCAAGCCAAGTCAGTGGCCCACCTCACAGCCTGGCATCAGACAAAGCCGGGTCAGGGCGGTCAAAACTGGGAAAAGGACTAATGTGTCCTTGCGTGAGTCAAAGCCAGAAAGAAGTTGAGCGAGGGAAATTTGGTAAAAACACAGGGGGTTATCTTCCCCAACTCATCGGCCTATGCCATGGCACTAAGAGCAGCTACTACTAGCTAGGGAATTTGGGCAAAAATGAAAAATGCGACCAAACTCGAAAGTGAAAGCGATAGAAAGTAGAGGACAACCAGAACTTGAAGATACCTTTGATTTTGCCAGAGATAGAGAGAGGTGAGAGGGTGAGCTGCCACAAGTCCAGAGGCTTCGACCATTCGTTGGAGGGTCAAAACGCGATGAAAATTGAAATTGATTGGTGCGTGGAGTTGCAAAGGCGATGGGGATGCTCGGGGCATAGTTATTTATAGGCAAGAAGGCGTCAAAAATCTTGGGATAAACTGGTGCAGAATCACGAGAGGAGTCTAGAGAAGTAAGAATTTTTCGATTTGGTTGAGTGTCGAAGGAGATATTTGATTTTGAAAAATCGCCAACATAACTTTTTTTCCTTCTTTGAACCGAGGTAGAAGATGCATCCTCAGCCATCCGATGGATCCACAGAGCTCTATGAGCCATCAGATCGTACACATAAGTCCTATTAGCCACGTGACACCTATTTTCCAAGTTACATTATAATTCAAATAAAGTGATACATACATTATTTAATGAATTTCTCTTTCTTTTTTTAAGGGCTCAAACAATTTCCAAATTTAATAAAAATTGACACCCTGATTGATTTTGAGGTGTAGAATCTGAATATGGAATTAGTTTTGCCTTTTGATGACTTTTAATGGTTTAAATAATTCAAAACTCATTTTCTCTTTCCACCTTCATTTATGACTCTAAGGTTATCCAAATATGATCAAATTTCACCCACTTGTCCTGATTAATGTCTTAGATACAATTTTGCCATTATTTGATCATGTTTGTGCCATTTATTTAATTAATTCTCAAAATGAAGGCTCTACACACTTTTTCTCTCCTACTTTTTCACATTATCCAAATATCATCCAAATTAGTTGAAAACTTACCCAAAGTATTATTTATATTTCTAGATTATGAATTTGGAATTAGTTTTCCAATTTGAGAACATTAGATATTTTATTTCTCCTACTTGGCTTATTTCCAATTTTTTATAAATAAAAGCTTATATATATTTATATTTTCCACATTGGGTGATACTTGGCCCTTAAGTAACTTTTAGTTCAAGAAAATGAAATTGTGTATCAAATTGTCTTATGAATTTTCTATTTGTGATTTTTAGAAACAATATATTCCACATTATCTCCTTTTATCCATTTATAGCATTTATCATCTCTTTTATGTATATTTTGGGATTTCTTTTCTTTTTCACATTCTAAAAAGTCCTAGAAAGTTCTATCATGAATTCCTTTATTATTTTTATTACTTAAGTGGAAATTTGCACTTTAGGCCCATTACTTAGATTTGTACTGAAGTAATTGTGCATTGAACCCCTTTATTTGCGTAAAAGGTGAACAAATGTTCACTTAATCATTATATTCTCCTCAAATTAAACAGAAAGGCCAAAGAGGATAGAAATGAAAGCAAAAGATGGGAAAGAGGGCCAAAAGACAAAATGCCCAGGATTTGGTATGTTACAACACTCCACCCCTTAAAGAGGATTTTGTCCCTGAAATCACAAGCAAGGAGGGAAGAGTGGGTGTGCAACACCTCACCACAAAACTTCAAGTTGTTTCTCCAACCATAAAACTTCCACCAAATGACTCATCAACATATACTTCACGAGCATCTTGACATGGGTAAGGTTCTTGAGGATCACCTAGGGTTCCACTGTTAAGATTATTTTTATGAGATTTAACATTATTAACATTTTTGGCTCATTAGTATTATATTTGTTAGGATATCACATTGTCATTATTATTCTTTTAATTATGTCATGTCATATTCACTTGGTTTCAAAAGATAATTATATTTCATTATTATGCACAATTAGAAGTTACTCAATTATCTCAATATATTTGATCTTTAATAATTTGGATTTACACTTCATTATCCTCATATTATCATAATATTAATTATAACAAATTATCTTGCATGTGATATGACATTTTATTCAATTTTTTTTATTAAGTCTAAAATTAATCAAAATTATGTCACATTGATTACTTGTATCTAGATTAAACATTGTCACATTACCTTTCTTATTCACATTCATATCATCATTATTCATTTCATCATATTTATTCACTTCTTATTATTGATTATGCACATTTATGTGAATCCAATTACTTCTTATCCATATTGAAGCCATTACATGTATTTTAACGATCAAGGTGAGACATATTACATATCAATGAATTGATTCACATTAGGTGTCTAATCACGTGTGTATTAGATAACAAGGTAACATGCATTTCATATTGATGACTTAATTAATATGTGATCAGATGATTATATATATATATATATATATATGATTTATGTGTATCAAAGTATTTTAACTGATTATGGCACCTAACATCATTAATGTATCATGAAAGTCATTTAGGATGCATATATTAAGGTTAGATTATTACAACTTAGGGTTTAGGCCAATATGACCACTATATTTCACTAATTCATGTTTAGTATACACTAAGTCCAAGATTAGGCTACACTTATCATATCATAAGGGTTTATTAATACATGACATTATTAACATCATGTGTATATATAATTAGTATTAATATGTGAGCTACTCTTATTATGTGCATTAGATATACATTAGGGTTCAAGCACATGCATTATTCCTTAGATGATCATTATATGTTCATTACAATATAAATAAGCATGTTAGGTTATAACTATAACTTGTCTGGTCAAAACTAAGGATCCCAACAGACTAACCTCCTATCCATGGAGTTAGGGTTTCTAAAGATAGAGTAGATAGATTTCAAGATGTTAGCGTTTCTAAAGATAGAGTAGATAGATTTCAAGATGTCACAGGGGTCCATCCTCCTAAAGAGGATTTCGTCCTCGAAATCTAACTACCCAAACATCATCAAACCAACTGTTCTCCACCCCTTAAAAGGTTCAACCTATCAAGCCAAACTACACCAGGGTTAGAGGTTGAGTCTAACTAAACCATATACAAGATCCATCACACTTCCACTGTGCACTCTGATAGCTCACTAAACCCCAAACTTAAAAGTCTATGTTCTAGGGATAAACAATCCAAGAATGTGGTCCTAAGGGACATAAAGAAACTATCTTGGTATCCATCCTCAAACAAGTCATCATACCCCTAGAACGTAGGGTTCCTAAAGATATGCAAAATAAAAGTCTAAGGTTACTATTACCTAAAAGAAAACTACTTCGGTCAATCCATATCAGCTCAGGCTAGGCCAATATCATATGGTCTGGGAGTCCTCATAAACCAACGAAGTGGCACGGAGAAAAATATTTCCAGCCCCCAATGCTGATCCTTTCTAGACACCTTTGCTTCAACTTATCGCCTAATAGTTGTCTAAAGGCAAACCTAAACAACATCAAGTTATGTATGTTTTAGTTTTGAGTATTTTAGGGTTTTATTCATCAAGATTCTAATGTGGAACTATAGGTTCCTAAGTTAACCTTTCATCATCTATAAATCAACTCTAGGGCAAACATGTTACCTAAAGGAACTATGTAAGATAGGGATTCTAATTAGGGAGACAACATTGAAATAATCAGATTTTGACTACCATGGCCTCTGATACGATGCTGTAAAAGAGTGAAATAACCCTTTTACTAAAAATTTTAAGAATCAAACCTCCATTCCCATCATACTCAAAAGGTATGTTGAAAATGGGTGTAATTTTTTCAAATCTTTATTTAAGTATTGGTATACAAAAGACCATTGGAAAGCAGCAGAATAAAATTACTGACTATATTCAATTTCATAAAAGATTATACAAGAATACATCATTCTCCCTTTAGGGTTTATTACAAGATACAACAAACCGGATCTAGATAGAGGGAAGTCTAACTACTACAATCTTGTCTCCAAGCAACAACTCCATCAGCTAGGTCCAAGCCAACTCTATGTTCTCCTTGTCTGATCCATCACCTTGCTCAGCACCTGGGTGGTTGGGAAGGCACCCAACAAAAGGGAAAGGGAAGAAAAAGTATGTGTAACAAAGTATGTCTAGGATAATAAGAAAAGTAAAGCATGTAAAATAGGCTAGGGTTCATCATAAGATGAAGATAATAAGAGTATGAGGTTATATCAAAAGAAACTTGCCATTAATAATTTAAATTAAAAGGGGATTTGCATGTAAGATAATTATGTCTACCTAATTAAGTAGGGTTGAGGCACCTACCATACCTCTAACATTAGTTGAGGGGAGAATAAGACATTCTCAGTCACCTACAATATTATGGGGAGAGTAAAAACATTCCCCATGGCAAATAAATACATGCCCTCTATGGGTGGTTGTACATAAGTACCGCTACTTAACATTAAATAGAACATAAATCTGCATGCTATAAAAAGTAGTCATGGAAAGAACAATCATGTGAATCAATAAGCATAGTAGTGGGGTTTAAAACCCAAACAATAAGAAACTATGATCCAATTTGAGGCATAAGAAATTAGGGTTTCAAGAAAAGAGTTAGGTTCAATTAAGCCTCATTAGGTAATATTAGGTTAAGGCATAAATATCCCAACCAAGGTGTTAGATGCACATACCTCATCCTTAGAGCCCTAGAAACCACTTTTCAAAACCCTAAGCAAGATCCAAGTCCACTTGTCATAATATCATCACCATGTTCATGTATTAGAATTATGTACATGCATTAAAGTCTTAAAAACCCTAAAGTAACAAACCATTGATTTAAGTACTGAAACCATCACCACTATCTTAGTTATGGTTTTCTGATCAAAATAACATATAATTTTATATATTTTAGAGAGATGGATTTTTAGGGATATTTTTAGTGATTTTTACTTAATTAATTCATTCCCAAAAACACTTATATTGAAAAACTCAAAAACAAGCATTGAATTTTTTTAGATAGATAATCTTTTTTTTGAGTCTAGAACATATTTTACTTTTAATTTTCTCCTAAAGAATTATTAGATATGAATTTCCTAAAATTGACCAATAAGAAAATTAGAAAAATTGATTTTCATTTCAAATAGACAGAGAGAGTGAGAGGGTGGGTCCGTGTCCACTTCTTGGCCCAATCACAGTGAGCCAAGTCAGTGGCCTGCCTCACAACCTGGCACCGGTCAAAGTCGGGTTAGGGCGGTCAAAACCGGGAAAAAGGACTAATGTGTCCTTGCGCGAGTCGAAGCCGGAAATCGGGTGAGGGCAATTTGGTAAAAATGCGGGGGGTTATCTTTCCCAAATCATCGACCCATGCCATGGCACCAAGACCAGATACTGCTAGCTAGGGAATTTGGGCGAAAATGAAAAATGCGACCAAACTCAAAAGTGAAAGATGCAATAGAAAGTAGAGGACAACCCGAACTTGAAGATAACTTTTATTTCACCGGAGATGGAGAGAGGTGAGAGGGTGAGCCACCGCAAGTCTAGAGGCTTTGGTCATTTGTTGGGGGGTTAAAATGTTATGAAAAGTGAAATTAATTGGTGTGTTGAGTAGCAAAGGATATGGGGATGCTCATGGCATAGGTATTTATAGGCAAGGAGGCGTGGGTTAGGGTTTTAGAAAATGAGGTGAGAGGGAAGTTTTGGGAACTTTGGGGGTTTCTTGATTACTCGCAAAAACACAAAAATCTTGGGATAAACTACTATGGAATCATGAGAGGAGTCCATAGAAGCAAGAATTTCTCAATTTGGTTGAGTGTGGAAGGAGATATTCGATTTTGAAAAATCACCAACATAACTGTTGTTTGCTTCTTCGAACCGAGGTAGAAGATGCATCCTCAATCGTTTGATGGATCCACAGAGCTCTATGAGCCGTCGAATCATGAGTATAAGTCCTATTATCCGTGAGACACATATTTTCCAAGTGACATTATAATTCGAATAAAGTGATACATACATTATTTAATGAATTTCTCTTTCTTCTTTTGAGGGATCAAACAATTTACAAATTAAATAAAATTGACACCTTGACTGATTTTGAGGTGTAGAATCTGAATATGGAATTAATTTTTCCTTATTAGTACTTTTAATGGGATAAATAATTCAAAACTCATTTTCTCTTTCCTCCTTCATTTATGACTCTACAATTATCCAAATATGATCAAATTTCACCCACTTGTCCCAATTAATGCTTAGATACGCTTTTGCCATTATTTGATCATGTTTGCACCATTTATTTAATTAATTCTCAAAATGAAGGTTCTACACACTTTCTCTCTCTCTTACTTTTTCACATTATCCAAATATCATCCAAATTAGTTGGAAACTTTCCCAAAGGATTATTTTTATATCTAGATTATGAATTTGGAGTTAGTTTTCCAATTTGAGAACATTAGATATTTTATTTCTCCTACTTGGCTTATTTCCTATTTTCCTTAAATAAAGGCTTTTATATATTTATATTTTCCACATTGGGTGATATTTGGCCCTTAAGTAACTTTTAGTTCAAGAAAACGAAATTGTGTATCAAATTATCTTGTGGATTTTCTATTTGTGATTTTTGGAAACAATATATTCCACATTATCTCCTTTTACCCATTTATAGCATTTATCATCTCTTTTATGTATATTTTGGAATTTCTTTTCTTTTTCACATTCTAAAAAGTCCTAGAAATATCATGAATTCCTTTATGATTTTTGTTACTTAAGTGGACATTTGCACTTCATGCCCATTACTTAGATTTCTACTGAGGTAATTGTGCATTGAACCCGTTTATTGGTGTAAAAGGTGAATACATGATCACTAAACCATTATATTCTCTACAAATTAAACAGAAAGGCCAAAGAGGATAGAAATGAAAGGAAAAGATGGGAAAGAGGGACAACATGCAAAATGTCCAAGATTCAATATGTTTTAGCACTCCACCCCTTAAAGAGGGTTTCATCTTAAAATCACAAGCAAGGAGGGAAGGGCGGATGTGCAACACCTCACCACAAAACTTTAGGTTGTTCCTCCAACCATAAAACTTCCAACAAATGACTCATCAACATATAATTCACAAGCATCTCAACATGGGTAAGGTTCTAGAGGATCACCTAGGGTTCCACTATTAAGATTATTTTTATGCGATTTAACATTATTAACATTTTTGGCTCATTAGCATTATATTTGTTAGGATATCACATTATCATTATTATTCTTTTAATTATGTCATGTCATATTCACTTGGTTTCCAAAAAGAAATATATTTCATTATTATGCACAATTAGAGGTTACTAAATTATCTCAATATATTTGATCATTAATAATTTGTATTTACACTTCATTATCCTCACATTATCATTATATTAATTGTAACAAATTATTTTGCATGTGATAGGACATTTTATTCAATTTGTTATTAACTCTACAATTAATCCAAATTATGTCACATTGATTACTTGTATGTATATTAAACATTGTCACATTACCTTTCTTATTCACATTAATATCATCATTATTCATTTCCTGATATTTATTCACTTCTTATTATGATTATGCACATTTATCTGAATCCAATTACTTATTATCCATATTGAAGTCATTACATGTATTTTAATGATCAAGGTGAGATATATTACATATCAATGAATTGATTCACATTAGGTGACTATTCACGTGTGTATTAGATAACAAGGTAACATGCATTTCATATTGATGACTTGATTAATACGTGATCAGATTGTATATATATATATATACATATATATATATGTGTGTGTGTGTGTGTGTGTGTTTGTGTGTGTGTGTATCATTTATGTGTATCAAAGTATGTTAACTGATTATGGCACCTAACATCATTAATGTAACATGAAAGGCATTAAGGATGCATATATTAAGGTTAGATTATTACAACTTAGGGTTTTTTTTGGTCAAGCAAAAAATCTGTTACTAGATAACCAAAACTTTGGGTACATGAGCGCCACGAGGAAAAAACCAAGATCCTTTATTGTCCCCACGCAGGGGGACAAGACATGGATCTGAAATAGAAAAAACAAACTCCAAGCTAAGAGATGAACAGGAGGAAGACATATCAGCCTAAGAATTACAGATTAAAAAGGGGATAAGTGGAATCAAATAGAACCAATAAAACACACCCACAAAGATGTATGTAGAAACACCAGCTCAACTTCCAAAACCTGAAACACAAAGACATCCCTAATCTCGCCTCCTAATTAAACCCCAACTAGATTACTGAGAGAAACCAACTAGAAGAAGGCAGGCCTGCCACTCCAACCTTCTCCCCTGAAGAGAAGAAAACACTGCCACTGATTCTCATCTTCATCCGAACAGGCCAAGAACTAAGTGACCAAAATCAGACTAGAGAATACTAATAGGTGCCTTCTTAGATATCTGCAACTGAATAAAATTCCATCCATGAAGCAACAATCAGCTCACCCACAAATAAAGCTTACATAGACAGAATCATTCATCCACATATATCCAAGGATCGACTGCCTGCAAGTATTTGCGAGGTATCAAATTGGTACATGTTCTGGACCTCCCAAGCAGTTGATAGCTAATCAATAGGGAGAAGACTCCTCGCTTCCAGCTTACTTATGTTTTTTCTTCTTTTTCTTCATCATGGATACCTTGTTCACACTGAAATCATCAAGAACCTCTGGATCAATGTCGCAAGAACTAACTGAGGAGACCTCATCTGAATTCCATGCAAGCTTATGCTGGTACTCCAGGGATAAACCACTGTCGATAGCTAGCCATTTCTTACATTGAGAAGTAGCACATATTTTTGATAGGGAAAGTTCCCAATCAAGGTTAAGTGACTCATAACCCCTTTCTGGTGATTGACAGTGCATATCCGGTTCCAAAATCACACGAGGGATTTTTTCATTCTTATTGGAATCAACTTCAGTTGAAGCTCCATCAACAGGTGCTCTCGTGGAATGGCCAGAACTCACTTCGGCATCCCGTCGAACACCTTGACTTCTCGCATTTTTACCTGCTCGAATTTACATTTGACTGGGTAATGATTTGCTCTTTTCTGTCAACGGACAAGATGGAAATATGTGCCCAAATTGATTGCAGTGGGAGCAGGTCTTTGGCTTAGCTACATAATCAATCTTCAAAGACTTGGGTATTGGATACACCATGATCGTCACCTCCTTCACGAAAGCAGAACTTGAGAAGATCTCGATGCAGACCAGAGAATCTTTGAGGCAGTCCATTGAGAGACAAGCATCTTCGATGTCCAGGGGCTTCCCAATTAGGGTTTCCTAGTCTTCTAGACATCCAGTGAAGACCTAGATTCTCAAGAATGATCCAGACATGGAGCTTGGAGAAGGATAATAGTGGAAGTGGGGAGCCCGACTCCCAAGCTTGGGTGATGATGAGAAACCCATCCATCATCCAATGTGCTTCCTCTAATACTCTCTCCCTTTCAGAAGCCATCAGAAGCTTGACGACATACCCCTCTACTTCCTCTGCGATGATCTCGAACGGACCACTAGGGTGCCATTGGTGGTGGATCTAGCCATGGAGTTGACTCCGAAAGGGCTTCCTCCCCATGAATCTAATGGAGATATACTCTTCCCAAGAAGGGATGGATTCATCGTCACTTGAAATCGAGAAACATTTGATGTTGTTTCTGATCTCAGGCTCGATGAACTCAATCACAACAACTTCCCGACAGGGCCTTCCAATACGACTGGCCAACAACCAGTCAGCCACGACACTTGACGAAGAAGCTCCTTGTTCTCCCACCGATAGCTGCAGAGTCGAGGAGATCAAAGGTGCGAGATTCGTCGGGGTAGGACTCACCTTTGGATTTTTGACCTTCTTAGGACAAGGGGCTCATAGCCTCTCCAGTAACCTCGCTTGAGCTACCTGGAGGAATCGGGATTGATTCATATGCAGAGGACCTCACCACCGTATAACCATCGTCATCCCTAGGGATCCTTCCCCTCCCTCTCCCTCTTCCACCTCTTCTGCCTCGTGCCATCATCTCTCTTCTAGATCCCTCGCTTTTAACTTGAGTAATACCTATTACAGCTTAGGGTTTAGATCAATATGACCATAATATTTCACTAATTCATTTTTAGCATACACTAAGTCTAAGATTAGGTTACACTTATCATATCATTAGGGTTTATTGGTTCAAGAGATTAATAACATCATGTGTATCCATAATTAGTATTAATATGTGAGTTACTCTTATTATGTGCATTAGATATACATCAGGGTTCAAGCACATGAATTATTCCTTAGATGATCATTATATGTTCATTACTATAAAAACAAGCATGTTAGGTTATAACTATAACTTGTTTGGTCAAAACTATGGATCCCATCATACTAACCTCCTATCCATGGAGTTAGGGTTTCTAAAGATAGAGTAGATATATTTCAAGATGTCACAGGGGCCCATCCTCCTAAAGAGGATTTCTTCCTCAAAATCTAACTACCCAAACATCATCAAACCAACTATTCTCCACCCCTTAAAAGGTTCGACCTATCAAGCCAAACTACACTAGGGTTAGAGGTTGAGTCTAACTAAACCATATACAAGATCCATCACACTTCCATTGCGCACTCTGATAGCTCACTTAACCCCAAACTTCAAAGTTTAGGTTCTAGGGATAAACTATCCAAGCATGTGGTCCTAAGGGAGATAAAGAAACTATCTTGGTATCCATCCTCAAACAAGTCATCATACCCCTGGAACTTAGGCTTCCCAAAGATATGCAACATAGATGTCTAGGTTACTATTGCCTAAAAGCAAACTACTTCGGACAATCCATATCAGCTTAGGCCAGGTCAGTATCATACAGATTTGGGAGTCCTCGTAAACCAAGAAAGTGGCGCGGAGGAAAATATTGCTAGCCCCAGAACCGGATCCTTTCTAGACACCTTTGCTTCAACTTCTTGCCCTAATAGTTGCCTAAAGGAAAACCTAAACAACATCAAGTTATGCATGTTTTAGTTTTGAGTATTTTAAGGTTTTATTCATCAAGATTATAATGTGGAACTATAGGGTCCTAAGTCAACCTTTCATCATCTATAGATCAACTCTAGGGAAAGCATGTCACCTAAAGGAACTATGTAAGACATGGATTCTAATTAGGGAGACAAAATTGAAATTTTCAGATTCTGACTAACATGGGCTTTGATACAATGTTGTAAAAGAGTGAAATCACCCCTTTACTAAAAATTTGAAGAATCAAACATCCATTCCCAACATACTCAAAAGGTATGTTGAAAACGGGTGTAAATTTTTTCAAATCTTTATTTAAGTATTGGTATACAAAAGACCATTGGAAAATAGCAGAATAAAAATTACTGACTATATTCAATTTCATATAAAGATGTAAAAAAATACATCAAATTTTCCCATTATGGTTTACATCAAGATACACAAATTAGGATCTCAATAGAGGGAAGTCTAACTACTACAATCTTGTCTCCAAAGCAACATCTCCATCAACGAGGTCCAAGCCAAAGGCTGAGATCTTCTTGTCTTATCCATCATCTTGCTCAACACCTGGGTGGTTGGGAGGCACCCAACAAAAGGGAAAGAGAAGAAAAAGCATGTGTCACAAAACATGTTTAGGATAAAAAGGAAAGTAAAGCATGTAAATTAGGCTAGTGTTCATCATATGATGGAGACAACAAGAGTATGTGGCTATATTCAAAAGAAACTTGCCATTAACAATTATATTAGAAAGGATTTGCATGTAAGATAATTATGTCTACCTAACTAAGTAGGGTTAAGGCACCTACTGGGCCTCTAACCTATAGGTGAGGGGATAATAAGACATTCCCAGTCACCTACACAATAATATGGGGAGAATAAAAACAATCCCCAGGGTTATTAAATACAAGCCCTCTGTGGGTGGTTGTACATAAGTACCACTACTTTAAATTAAATTGAACATAAATCTACATGCCAGAAAAGTAGTCATGGCAAGAATAGTCATATGAATCAATAAGCATGGTAGTGGGGTTTAAAACCCCCAAAAAAAAGAAACTATAATCTAATTTGAGGTATAAGAAATTAGGGTTTCAAGAAAAGAGAGTTAGATTCAATTAAGCCTCATTAGGGAATATTAGGTTAAGGCATAAATTTCCAAACTAAGGTGTTAGATGCACATACCTCTTCCTTAGAGACCTAGAAATAACTTTTTAAAACCTATAAATAAGATCAGGGTCCACTTGTCCTAATATCATAACCATGTTCATGTATTAGAACTATGTACATTCATTAAAGACTTAAAAACCCTAAAGTGACCGACTTTCCCTACAAACCATCGATTTAGGTCCTGAAAACATCACCACTATCTTAGTTAGGGTTTATTTTAGGTATTTTAGAGATATGGACTTTTAGGGGTATTTTTAGTGATTTTTACTTAATTAATTCATTCTCAAAAATACTTATTTGAAAAACTCTAAACCGGACATAAAAATAATTTTTATTGGATATATCATATTTTTCTAAGTCTAGAACATATTTTACTTTTAATTTTGGCCCAAGGAATTAATAGATATGAATTTACTAAAATCGACCAATGAGAAAATTAGAAGAATTGATTTTCATTTTAAATAGACAGAGAGAGTGAGAGGGTGGGGCCGGGCCCACTTCTTAGCCCAATCACAACAAGCCAAGTCAGTGGCCCACTTCACAGCCTAGCACCGGTCAAAGCCAGGTCATGGCGGTCAAAACCGGGAAAAAGGACTAATATGTCCTTGTGCTAGTCAAAGCCAGAAAGAAGTCGAGCAAGGGCAACTCAGTAAAAATGTGAGGGTTATCTTTCCCAACTCATCGGCCCATGCCATGACACTGAGAGCAGCTACTTCTAGCTTGGGAAATTGGAAAAAAACAAAAAATGCGACCAAACTCGAAAGTGAAAGATGCGAAAGAAAGTAGAGGACAACCCTAACTTGAAGAATTTTGCCAGAGGTGGAGAGAAGAGAGAGGGAGTGCTGCCATAATCCCAAAGTCCCCGACTGCCCATAGGAGGGTCATACAAGAGTAAAAAGTGCAATTGACTGGTGCATTGAGTTCCAAGGCGATGGGGATGCTTAGGGCATAGTTATTTATAGGCAAGGAGGCATGGGTTAGGGTTTTATAAAATGAGGTGAGAAGGAAGTTTCAAGAGAATTGGGGGTTTCTCAATCATGCATTAAAACATGAAAATATTGTCATAAGGTGGTGTGGATTTGATAGAGTGAGTCTAAAGAAACAAAAATCTCACGATTTGATCGAGTGTGGAAGGAGATATTGCAATTTGAAAAATCACCAAAATTGTTTCTGTTTCCCTCTTCAAACTGAGGTAAGAGATGCACCCTCGACTGTCGAATCATGTGTACACATGTCTGCGATCGATCTGGATCGTCCGATCGAGCGCTAAAGCCCTAAATCAAATATAAATCCAATTCAATTATAAAGTGACACATAATATTAAATAATTTTCTCTTTCTTCTTTTAAGGGCTCAAAAAAATTCCAAATTTAATAAAATTGGCACCCTAATCGATTTTGAGGTGTAGAATCCTAATATAGAATTAGTTTTGCCTTTTGAAGACTTTTAATGGGTTAAATATTTCAAAACTCATTTTCTCTTTCCTCCTTCATTTGTGACTCTAATATTATCCAAATATGATCAAATTTCACCAACTTGTCCCAATTAATGCCTTAGATACGATTTTGCCATTATTTGATTATGTTTCTGCCATTTATTTAATTAATTCTCAAAATAAAGGTTCTACACACTTTCTCTCTCCTACTTTTTCACATTATCCAATTGTCATCTAAATTAATTAAAAACTGTTAATGCATCATTTAGCACTTACAATCACTAAGATAATTATTATCCTAGAGTTTAATCCTTTTTCTACTTTCGATTAAGGCTAGTATAGAAAGGGTCGATCCCACATGACAACTTATTAAGATTGTTATATCTAATCCCAATTGTTTGAAGAACTTGTTATTTGTTTTTGGTATTTTTCAGATTTAGAACGGAAAGTAAAAGTCGGGTTGGGGGTTTGTGATTAACACTAAGGAAAGAAATGCAAGAATGAAAATGCACTTAACAAGAATGTAAACTTTCCCTGTTAAAAGGAAAATTAAGATTGTTGTTAGCACAAGAAAAAATATTATGAATGAAAAGACTATAGATTAAAGAAAGCAAAAGCAAGCGGTGATTAAATCAAGAGATGAGAATCGAGGCTTTAGGGGATTTCACCACCTTATCCTAGGCAAAAACAAACTAATCCTTAAAAATGACGGATTCGATGAAGGCAAGTGAATTAATAAAAATCCACTAAAGATGGACTCCACATGAGCCCATTGGTCCTAGTGCTCATACTTCTTAGTTCATCATCCTAAAAGAAGAAGATCTACGGTCATTTCAAAACTCCTATGCGATTGGGTTTGTTGTTCTAAATCCGAACTTCTACCATCATATCCATCCAGATTAACCTTTGATCAAATAAATTAATTACTTTGATAGATCAATTAGTTATCAAACCCAAAAGCCATCTAGAATCATTTTTAAGGAAAAGTAGATAAATCCATGACTAAGGGGTTATTCCCCTTGCCTTGATAGAGAACTACGCACTCATGCTTGTGGAGAAAAGGGAGACAGAGGGAAGAAGAGTTCTAGCCAAAGTCTAGTCTTACTAAAGGATAGTTCCTTCAGCTAGAGTCAATGAAATGGCCGACGCTTAATCCCTTGCTCCAGTCCACGGAAGAATAATAGGAAGAAGTAACTAGATCTAAACTAGCAAAGTAAAATAACAACAATTGAATGAAACACTTAGCTTGCAAAAACTATTCTTTATTGATGGAAAGAACAATAACATAAGAACACAAGAAGATTGCTCAGAAATCTCGTACAAAGATGATACAAAATATGATCTTGGGAGGAGGAAGTGCCCCTCCTTTTATAGAAGAAGGAGGGGGTAGGCTACTAAAAAAAGGGAAGGGGAGAGAGGGAGCAATCCTTTTGAATTTTCTAGATCTGGTCAATAGAAATTTGATAATTTTTAATTTTCTTGACCATGTAACTCTCTTCAATGTAGATTCCCAAAGCAGAGATTTTGAACGTATTTATCTCCTATAAAAAGAATAAAAGAGGTCTAAATAATAGGATATTATTTTATTAAATAAAATTTCCTTTGAAATGAATACTTGTATACTCAATTTGGACTTTGGATGCAAGAGTTATGCCACTTTCGGTGACATGTATACAATAATTACAGGACTGCTGCAAATTGTGCAATTATACTCCAAGAATATTTATCCTATTTCCTACAAAAATCCAAGAAAATATAATTAAAATTCTAATTAAAGAAAAAATAATATAATGTAATTAATTATAAAACTAAAAAAATAAACAACAAAACAATCCTAAAAAGATATCTAAAAGATGTAAATAAAAATGATGAAAACAAATTTATCAAAAACTTGCCCAAAGACTTATTTTTATATATAGATTATGAATTTAGAGTTATTTTTCCAATTTGAGAATATTAGATATTTTATTTCTCCTACTTCGCTTATTTCCTATTTTCCTTAAATAAAGGCTTTTATATATTTATGTTTTCCGCATTGGGTGATACTTGGCCCTTAAGTAACTTTTAGTTCAAGAAAATGAAATTGTGTATCAAACTATCTTGTGGATTTTCTATTTATGATTTTTGGAACCAATATATTTCACAGTATCTCCTTTTATCCATTTATAGCATTTATCATCTCTTTTATGTATATTTTGGAATTTCTTTTCTTTTTCACATTCTAAAGAGTCTTAGAAAGTTCTAGCACGAATTCCTTTATTATTTTTATTACTTAAGTGGACATTTGCACTTCAGACCCATTACTTAGATTTCTACTGAGGTAATTGTGCATTGAACCCCTTCATTGGCATAAAAGGTGAAAAAATGTTCACTAAACCATTATATTCTCCACAAATTAAACAAAAAGGCCAAAGAGGATAGAAATGAAAGGAAAAGACGGAAAAGAGGGCCAAAAGACAAAATGTCTAGGATTCAGTGTGTTACAACACTCCACCCCTTAAAGATGATTTCATCTCTGAAATCACAAGCAAGGAGGGAAGGGTGGGTGTGCAACCTCTCATTCTAAAACATCAAGTTGTTCCTCCAACCAAAAGCTTCCACCAAAACTTTCACCAACATATGCTTCACAAGCATCTCGACATAGGCCAGGTTCTCGAGGATCACCTAGGTTCTATTATCAAGATTATTTTTATGAGATTAAACATTATTAACATTTTTGGCTCATTAGCATTATATTTATTAGGATATCACATTATCATTATTATTATTTTAATTATGTCATGTCATATTCACTTGGTTTAAAAAAAGAATTATATTTAAATATTATGCACCATTAGAGGTTACTCAATTATCTCAATATATTTGATCATCAATAATTTGGATTTACACTTCATTATCCTCATATTATCATTATATTAATTACAACAAATTATCTTGCATGTGATTGGACATTTTACTAAATTTGTTATTAAGTCCAAATTATGTCACATTGATTGCTTGTATGTATATTAAACATTGTCACATTACCTTTCTTATTCACATTAATATCATCATTAATCATTTCTAATATTTATTCATTTCTATTATTGATTTTGCATGTTTATGCGAATCCAATCACTTCATATTCACATTGAAGCCATTATATGTATTTTAACGATAAAGTGAAACATATTACATATCAATGAATTGATTCACGTTAGGTGACTAATCGCGTGTGTATTAGATAACAAGGTAACATACATTTCATGTTGATGACTTGATTAATATGTGTCTAGATGATTATATATATATATATATATATATATATATCGTTTATGTGTATCAAAGTATGTTGACTGATTATGGCACCTAACGTCATTAATGTACCATGAAAGGCATTAAGGATGCATATATTAAGGTTAGATTATTATAACTTAGGGTTTAGGTCAACATGACCATTATATTTCACTAATTCATTTTTAGTATGCACTACGTCCAAGATTAGGCTACACTTATCATATCATTAGGGTTTATTGGTTCATGACATTATTAACATCATGTGTATCCATAATTAGTATTAATATGTGAGTTACTCTTATTATGTGCATTGGATATTCATTAGGGTTTGAACATATAAATTATTCCTCAGATGATCATTATATGTTCATTAACTTATGAACAAGCATGTTAAGGTTGCCACTATTATATGTCTGGTCAAGACCAAAGATCCAAGCATACTAACCTCCTATTCATGGAGTTTGGGTTTCTGAAGATAAAGTAGATAGATTTCAAGATGTCACAGGGTTCCATCCCCCTTAAAGAGGATTTCTTCCTCGAAATCTAACTACCCAAACATCATCAAACCAACTATACTGCACCCCTTAAAGGGTTCATCCTATCAAGCCAAACTACACCAGGGTTGAAGGATGAGTCTACTACACCATGTTCAAGATTCATCACACTTCCACTGCACACTCTGATAGTTCACTTAACCCCAAACTTCATAGTCTAGGTTCCAGGGATAATCTTATCCAAACTTCAAAGTATAGGTTCCAGGGATAATCTTATCCAAACATGTGGTCCTATAGTTTACCAAAACCAAAGTGCAATAATGCCACCCGCAAGTGAACATATCTCAGCGCAGTATAGTTGAGGATCGAATCTCAAGGGACAACATTTTAAAGAATTATCTAATCAAAATAACTTAGCAAGAACTAGTATTTATCATAAAAGTTGAGAGTGGTTTGATTAATCTAAGTTTGCAAGAATAAAAAGAACTAGATTGAGGTTTAAGTTATTAATGGATGGAAACTCTAGGTGGAACTGGGTTTCACTGCCACTACTCGAATTTGCGCATTCATTCAAATCCAAACCGGTATGAAGATATAATTGGAGTTTTACAAGTTTCCACTTTTGGCATCAGAAACTTGTATGAGTAGATATCCCTATAAGCTCTATGTCTCATTACTTACAGATCCTCTATCCACTACTCTAAAGACTTGTCAGAAGTTCTCATCAGGGTGTCAACCAAAACTAATCGATATTCAATTCTTAAACATTGAAGTTCTCATAGTAAAAGATTAGAATAAATATCATAAAGCGGGTGATAAATCCACATAACATGCAATAAAAAATTGGTTATAAATTAAATGAGTTCATACAAGAGTTGGAACATGAATGAAATTGCAAGAAAAAAGTAGTGGGGCTAGTCGCCACACCCCAGTAAAAAGACTACTCCCTCGACACAGTGAGGTTAATATCACAAGAAGAGGAAAGGATACCATCACGCTCATGATGGTAATAGAAGTGGCTCAACGTGGTGTGCGACTATTGACTTCCTTCTTCATTTGTCTTCTAGGAACTAACTCTAGCTTGCAACAGAAGTAGGTGCAGGAACAACATCTCGGGGAAGAGATTTATCACCTTAGAGAAGGGGATCGATGGCTTGGAGTTGTTGAAGGTTGATTGAAGTCGATAGGCGTCTCCAAGCTAGGTCGATAGAACTAGCTTGGTAGATAGGTGTCATCCTTGCTCTGATCTTGGCGACAACCTTTCGACGTGTCTGTCTCTAGAATTTCGAGATGAGTTGTACGGCTATGCGGGGGGCCTATTTATACGGTCGATACTGTTGACTTCTTTCCATCGATGTCGACTATTGTTGTCAATCGATCACTATGTCAATCCCTTAAGGGTCGATGGGGATGTCAGGATTGGAGGTCGGCAGGTATCGACCTTAAGGGTCGATAGGTCTGTCAGGCAGTGTGGTCGTTGACAAGCATGTTAACAGTAGTGATCGATGGTTGATTTCTGTCAACTACTGGTTGATGATGATGTCGAGTAGGTGGTCGACCTTGGTTATCAATGAGTCTGAGTGTTGTCCCTCTTGGGTGTGACCTCTTGTTTGTCTTGATTTCTTCACCAATTTTAATGTCGATTGGCATGTCAATCAACATGTCAAAATTGTCCTTGGACTCAATTTTTATATATCGACCTACCTTCTGAAAGATCTCAAAATCCATTTTGGTCTGGGGTTCTACCCCGCACCCCGCAAGAGGTGTCCTTCTCTTGACTCCTTCCTGTTGAAGGGCAACGAGACTCCCTAGGTGAACTTGCTATAGAGTGATAAAATTAATAAAAAAACCTACAAAGGGAGTCAAGAGGAGTATCAAATTCCTACAAGTTAGCATAAAAACCTAAGTAGATCAAAACAAAGATATTATTGAGGAAAAATATGCTATATGAATGCTAAAATAGTCTAATAATGCAACTAAAACTAGAATGAATATGCATTTATCAATATTCATCATGTACTTTTATATGCATATCTTCAGAAATGAAAATGGAAATTGCTAGAATGTTTTTAAGGGCAAAACAACATTATGAAAAATATATGAAAGTGGTTAATGATGAATGAAAATCTAATGTTATATGTTCTTTTATAATTGATGATCCTTGATAGAAATGTTTGATTAAAAACTAAAACCAAATTAAATCTAACGTCTGCATGTCTTAATTTATAAATGGAGCAACTATATACATTTCATCACAAATCTTGTTGACTATTAAGTGAATCGTCTAGACATGTCCAAGGTAATGATTGTTGAACCTACAACTGATAAAATATTTTAAAATGTTAGACATTTAATCAAGAATGACTATGAGATGAGGGAAAATAACCAGTTACATATTAATATATAGATATAGTTACTAGCTATCATTTGCATTTCATTCTTTTAGACATATCAAGTCAATCCTTGAAGTGGCATGCATTGTCTGCTCAACTCCCTAAAATGTAACATGTGCCACTATAAATTTCATAAATTGGACAACTATAATATAATATTTTCTCCCACCATTAATAGTTGTAACCATGGTTCAGGAAAGCGGTATGCGGTGTACGGGCGGAGAGGGTACTGCATAGAGTATATGCGGTATGTGGCAGTATATACAGGAGTATATGCGGTTTTGGATTTTTTATTTCAATAAACTAATTATATATAAAATAATATAGCGAGATCATAAATTAAAATATATAGAGTAGGCACGTACATTTATTTACTTATAAACATATTAATATGCATGTATGATGTATGATATGCTTATATATGTATATATGTCTATATATAGAATGTGTTTGTAAAATATGTACAAATACTAAAATGTAGGTAAATCAATGTACAAATATATGTATAGTGTGTATACATGTGAATAAATCGAAATGTATATATACATGCACAAATATGTGATTGTATATTTAGGTATATTGTATATGTATCTATACATGTTAATATATCAAAAGGTATTCGAATAAATGTACAAATGCATGTGGAAATTTTTTATGTGTATTACAATGTATACATGTAATTCAATGACTATATATCTCAATTTATATATATAACGAAATGTGTGTATATATATGCATGTATGTACAAAATGCATAAACATTAGTTGTGGGCTTTTCGAAAAGTGGAGTTTAATCGGCCGCTTAATCGGCCAAGCGGGAGCATATGCGGCCCATGACTGCTTAGTGGACCGATTAGTAATATGTGATGCGGTAGGGTGACTGAATAGGTATATGCGGGAGTATATGCGGCCGTGCGGACCGATTTCCTGAATAGTGGTTGTAACATGCTCCTACTATGAGAGTCATGTTGTTTGTTGTTCAATACATATCCATGCATACTTTGAGTCACATGTAATTAAATAAAAATCTAAAAATAAAAATCTTTGGATAGCTAACTGAAATAATTTATATTTCATGTTATGATTTAAATAATTGAAATTTTATAATTGAAATTTACATGTGTTGTTGTCTGCACATCTGTTTCAATATTTTTATTAATTGTTTGGTCCTTCAAAATTAAAGAAAAAACTCCTTAAATTTTCTAACAAAATCAAATAATATGTGTTTGATAATACAATTGACATGTATATTTACCATGATTATGATTCCTTAAATACACTAAAGAAAGTATTATAACATAAAAATATTAAAAAGATGATGAAGTGCACATGTTTTGTCGTGTGAATATCTATTACTTCATTTCTCAATTCTTTACTCATTTTAACATTTCAACTAATTTTTGCGCCTTCAAAGGTGAAAAAGTCATGTATTTTTTTTAACTCAATTAATATAATGGATATTTGAAATTAAAATTGAAATATATACCTCTACAGGATATACTCTCCTTTTATCCTTTTCAATGAAACTCTCTTTTCAATTTATGCTTCCTTTCTCTCTATCCCTTCTTTTGAGTTCAATGCTAATTGTGTTATGTTTCCCGATAAAGGACACATTCTAGTCTGCTTCCCTTTAGATTTCATATTTTCTATATATTTTCTTACATCTTCAAGAGCTCGTGTTTCAAGATTATATCAAAAGTTTCCTCAAACTTTGATGCTTCCTCACATAGTTTGATTTAAGTTTGACATAATATGTTATTGCGTTTAGCAAGAGCAGCCTTTGGATCAACATCAATGATATTTCCATGCCAATCCAATGGATTACTAGATTTGGCATCCCTGGTCCATCTTTTAAGAATATAATTTATGGGGTGTTTTCAACAATTTCAAGTTGATAGAAGACTGTAAATATATGTCGACATAAGATTCCAACAAACTCAAATTTCTTGCAATTGCATTCAACTATGTGGTTCACAAGATCAATGGCAACTATATGTTGTCGGTCCTTCCCTATCATATTTACTATGAAATTTTTTATTGATCTGTCATCAACCATTTGTAAAGAATAATTAACAAAATGAACACACTCTTCTTGAACTTTTTCAAAGATCTATTGTGTAAGTTTTAACAATTTGCTTTGAAATACTGGAAGGTAGACACACTTGTGGGCAGAAAATTTTCATTTGCAAACCAACTTCCAATTCTCTATATCTTCTCTCTTTTAAAACACGATAAAAATGTTCAAAGAACTGCAACAAGTTATAATGAGATAGTAGATAACTTTTTGATATAGCGTTTAATGACTCAGTTCTTTGAGTTGACTTCATATTGACCGTAAAAAAATTCCTACAATAGTTCATTGTCCATCTGTCTTTGTCAAAAAAGATTTTCTTTCAGCCATTTATTTTCTTGAAGATTATACTTATGTAACAATTTAGAACCAAATTTAGGACCCATCTTCCTCTTCATAATCACACACACATCTACTCAATTTAGGACCAAATTGTTATTTTCCATTAACAATCATTTTAAACTAAGCACTGAGATATTAAAGAACATTTTGATTGACATACCAAACAAAAAGTCAGTGATGACATCGTGGTACTGTTGGTATATATATGCCCATAGAGCCATCCCGTGTGATTGCATGGAGTCAGATATTAATTAATTAATTAATATGATTATTTGGTTAATTAATTAATTCTAGAATATTCTAATTAATCCACAAGCATTTTAATTAAGGAAGTCTTTCTATATACTGATGGGTTTAAGAAACCCTGCCTCCTTTTGTCTCCTATTTAAAGGGGCTTGACGACTAATATCTAAAAAAGGATATTGAGAGAGGCTTTTCAGTTTATGCTCACGTACGTAAACCTTAGTCGTCACCCTCCTCAGGAGAGAAAGGAAAATATCGCGATGCTAGCACGTCACTGCACATAGGCTACTCTTTCCCGCCGGCTTAGGAAGCCCAACGTGGAGTTCCAGTTCATCTATGTGGACAAAGTAGAGATGCAGACGCTGAGACACCTACATTTAGAGGACGTCAATGACCATCCATACGTGCTACGAGTGTCATACATCACTGCACGAAAGGAGTGCCACCGGATCTTCCCGTGACGCACTCAGTGAATGGGAGAGAAGTACCATCTGTGTAGGCCAACAACATTGCACACCATCGTGTAGTGAAACATCATCGGACTTGCTCTGCGATAAGATATATCCCGTGAACACTGTATCCGAATATATTATTGTCGATGAGATCCTGTTTCAGGTTGCGTTGAATTTTTTTTAGTTGCTTCTGCCGCACATGTTTTCTCCACAAAACCCAACAATAGTATCAGAGCATAGTCGATCTATGATGTATTTGGATTTGTTTCGATACAATTGAATTACTGTACTATTTTCAATGTTGCATACGATGTGAAATAAAACTGCTAATGTGAAATCTAAACCTAATTCCACATACACCGCAAGCTTCTAATTTGGACGTTTCAGATGGGGTCGACTATGGAAAATATTAATTTTCCTAAGTGCACAGAAGTAAAATTCCATAGACCTTTTAGAGGCTCTGTCCCTGAGACCCCACGTGGGGTAGCCTCCCCTCGACCCCCACACAGAGGCACTACCCCTGTGTACTCTGCATAGTCTGTGTGGGAGTTGAAAATTTATTTGATGGGAAATGTCCCATATTAAAAGGATTATAATTTTAATATGTATATACATATTCGTAGATATACTTATGATACCATACACATCGCCTTTAAAATCTATTTTATGTGGTGAATGCATGCACAATTATGGCCTAGTATCCCCTTTTATGAATGTTGTGTATGAATGTGGATGTCAATCTTGTAGATATGTTTGTTTGTGAATTCTATGGATGTACGATGGTTATACGTGGATCCTTTGTATAAAATATTCAGCTTGCACGCAAAGCCTCATCTCTTATTTGAAAGTGTAATAATTCTTTCCTTTTATATTTGTACTCATATGATGTAATAGAGATAGGATTAGTTTTAGTCTTTGTAAACTTGATGTAAGGAGGCCACTTGAAGATCCAACTCTAAGGAGCATCCATGGAGAAGCACCATGAAGATCCAACTCCAAGGACCATCCATGGAGAAGCACCATGAAGATCCAATTCCAATAAGCAACTTGAAGTTCCAACCTCACGGAGCATCCATGAAGTTGTTCATAGTAATACTGATCCTTACAAGTTGATTCACAAGTGTTGTTGCATGCGATGCATAAGGCCTTAGGTGGACCGTAATCCTTTGTTTCTCCAAAGGATTACAATAGTATGGCCATAACTGATGTATTTGTGTTTTTGATTGCATGTCTATCATTTGTGGTTGTGGATATAGTAGTATATGATACATACTATAAGTTTGTGGTGTTTGGATATATATATATATGTATTAATAAAACCCTTCAAATAATAATATTAAGTTTTAGTTGCCTTCCATAAAGCAACACACATGAAAATCTTGATCGAATATGTGTGGGCATGCCTCCGCATGGTACACTGTCTATCACATAGAAGTGTGATGGTGGGTGTGTAGGTCTGCCTCTGCAGGGTGCACACTCATCGTGTTGGCTTATGGGTTGGACTTAACTAGGGAACCTTGATAGGATCAAGTACCTAGAGGCACACAGATGCATAATGTCAATAAGTTGTGCATGATCATCTATCTAAGAGTTAGATATGATGCAATTGGTAAAAGTTACCTACCTTAGTATTTGGTCTTTGACACCGGCGTTGGTTGGGCATTGATCCAATTATTTTGGATCTTGGCTCACCAGAAGGTTGTAGGCTGCAATATTCCGAGCTGATAGTGGGCTATCAATTTGAATAAAATAGTGGGAGCATAATTAATTAAAGGCCTAATTAATCTCGTTTATCAAATCTTTACAAGTCAAAATATTTTGGACTAAATGGAAACCTTTTCTTTTGTAGCAATCAAATGGAAAACAACACTCACACTTTCTCATTGCGATCGATCCTTGAGAAGGACAAACTTACCAGAACCAACTTTCAAAAATAGTTTAGGATGTTGAGAATTGTTCTCACACAGGAGCGTAAGCTCTATGTCCTTGAAACACCAGAGCCAGCAGAACCCGCCTCAACTGCGCCCAAGGCTAAAAAGGATGCTTACAAGAAGCACCTTGATGATGTCGTGGATGTCAAGTGCCTGATGTTGTGCTCAATGAACTATGAGTTGTAAGAGTAGCATGAGAACATGAATGTCATGGAGATAGTAACACATCTCAAGAACATGTATCATCATCAAGCAAGTCAGGAGAGATATGATGTCTCCAAGGCTTTGTTCAGAAGCAAGATGAAAGAGGGAGACTAAGTTGGCACCCATATACTCTTTTTTTGGGTGCAAATAGGGTGGGGTTCCTCTTTACTGATAACAAGGAAACAGATAGTTATAGAGTATAACCACCGAAAGATAAAGAAGGTTGTAAAGGTACAACCACCAAAGGAGGAAAAGATAAGATAAAAAAATGTACAAAATAGAACTATAGCTATGTATCTGTACAAGAAGAGCTATGTAAAAGGAGTCTATCTCTATCACATCTTGACCAAAATACATCCATCTCCATCTGAAAAACATCAAATATCCTACTATTTCTTTCCCTCCAAAGCATATAGATGACACAGACAACATGAACCTTCATCTCCTTACTAAGCCCCTGAAGATCGTCCAACTTATCAACTCTGACTTGGTACTTCCTAGAAAACCTCTCCCAAATCCATCTTGCATAACAACAGTCAAAGAAAAGATGAGAGGGCATGTCTTCATTTGCTTCACAGAGAGAGCATCTAGAAATAATATGAAATCCCATTTTCTTCAAGTAGTCAACAGTAGGTAATTTACCAAGAAACAACTTCCAAAGAAAGATAGACCATCTTCTTGGAATCTTATCAGACCAAACCCACTTGCCCCAGTGAACAAGCTGCCATTTTTCTCTAGATATATTCCAGCCATCTTTCATCATAAAATAATCCCCTCCTCTGAACAGAATGGCATCATTCTCATTAGAAGAGATAGCTTGATTACTTAAAATAGATAACAGAGCTTGTGCACCTCTGAAACCCAGAATAGACCACTGACCATTGTTAATGAAGTTAGAAACTTTGCAAAACCTTCCCTTACCCAATCTCAGAACACACTGATGATCAACAAGATCAATCGGCCTATCACCATCATTCACCCACGGGTCCAGCCAGAACAAAAAGGAAACACCATTACCCAAACAGAAATTAATATGTCTCTGCAAAAGAGTTCTTTGTTCAAGAATTTTTTTCCAAACCCAAGATGAAATGTCTTTGGCCTCCACCACCCAGACCGATTCATCTCTAATATATTTCTCATGGACCCACTTGATCCATAAACCATCCTTATTAGAAGCTATACACTAAATATTTTTAAGGAGACATCCGTTTGACCAGTCCACAATGGACCTAACACCAAGACCACCCTCTTCTCTCGGTCTGCATATAATCTTCCATGAAACCATATGTAAATGCTTCTTGTCATTCAAGACATTCCAAATAAAATCCCTTAATAACTTTTAAATATTGTTGATAACAACCTTAGGTAAAGGAAAAGTAGCAGTCCAAAAGATACTATAAGTAGAAAGAGTAGAAATCGCCAACTCAATTCTTCCTGCTTGTGAGAGAAGTTGAGTTTTCTAGGAATCTAATTTGTATTTAATCTTATCCACATTAGGGGCACATAAATATTCATTTAGTCTCCCTATGAACATGGGCAGACCCAAGTATCTCACTGGAAGAGAGCAAACCTTGATATCCAAAGTGTTGGTAATATTTCCTTCATCTACCAATCTGCATAAAAAACTTGGCTTTTCTCATTATTCAATTTAAGACCAGACACCCTACCAAACGTTTCCAAAATAGACCTTAAACACATTGCATCATTGTCATCAACTCTAGAGAACAACAACAAGTCATCTACAAAAATGATATGAGAGATGGAAACGAAACCCAACAATCCCACAGGTCTGAAACTGCCTTTCTAAACTTCAACATTAATAATAGAAGATAAACCCTACATAGCTATGACAAAGAGAAAAGGAGCTAGAGGGTCTCCTTCTCCCATGGACAAAGGCAAATTGATTTTCATCAATACTAGATGGCAGAATAAACTAGACTCTGTTCGCCATAATTTTCATGATGACTTTGTATATGACATTACATAAGGAAATAGGCCTAAAGTCCTTTAGCTCAGTAGCACTTGGCTTCTTAGGGATTATAGTAATCATTGTGCTATTACACTCTTTCAACATCTTCCCTGAACTGAAAAAGATTTGCACAACTCTAACAATATCATCGCCAATGAAATCCCATATAGACTTAAAGAACACTGCATTGTAACCATCAAGACCAGGAGCCTTCTCATCTTTCGTCTTCTTCATAACACCTTCAGTTTCAGTTCTAGAGACAACCCTTCTCAGCTCATCAAACTGAGCACCAGAGATTTTAGGAGTGAGCCAATCATCATTCCAAGACACAATATCATTTGGAGTCCCATTAAATAAATCATCATAGAAACTTTTAATGGTATCTCTAATTTCATCCACATCATAGATACACTTACCACTCATGTCATTCAAGACGTTAATGTTGTTTCTCATCCTGCGAGATTTAATAGAAGCATAGAAGAAAGCAAAGTTCCCGTGTCCTAGTTTAAGCCGTTGCAGTCGACTCTTTTGTTTGAGAAAGTTTTCTTCATCATTCATTGCTTGTAAAGCTTTTATCCTGATGATAGAGAGTTGACTATGTTTCTCTTCACTTTCAGGGTCCGCATCTACCACATCTTACAGAGCTTTAGCCTGAGCTTCAAGATCTTTGGCCTTAGATAAGTAATTACCAATACTATCTCTATTCCATTTCCTTAAAGCATTAGTTACAACTTGAAGTTTTCTATAAACTCTAAACATAGGAGTGCCCGTACAAATGGTATCTCTCCAGGCAGCTTCAACCACATCTCTGTAAGAGGAGTTGTTGACTCAAGAGTTGATAAAAAGGAAGGGGGCAAACCCTCTTTTCCCCTACCAAATCTAAGAGTGATGATTCTATGATCGCTCACCACAGAAGAAATGACTTCACCCCAACAGAAGGGAAAATTGGAAAGGAACTTATCATTGCAAAAAATACAATCAATTTTACATAAAGTACTTCTGCCCTTCTTATTGTGACTGTCCCAAGTAAAGAACTATCCTTTAGTGGACATCTCCATCAAGTCATTGATACTAATAGCCTCATTAAAATCATGCATACTTTTACTTGAAGGTGGATGCTTCCCCAGCCTCTCACAACTTAGCTTGACAGCATTAAAGTTGCCCATAACACACCAATTCTCAGGCTTCATGCTTTAGATAGAAGCAATAGAACTCCAGAGAGTATCCTTGTCCCCATCACCGTTAACACCATAGATAGCAGAAAGTTCAAAAGATAGATTGCTCTACTTTATAACACAATGTAGTAACTAATCATCAACTAACTTTTTATCAATAACAATGTCAGAGTCCATCCACAAAACAATGATTCTAGTATACGAATAAAACTCAGAATTATCCAGGTACTTGGCTCCATTCCAAACTAGATAAAAAAACCCCTTCACATGCTTCTTTTTAATTCTGGACTCCAAAATGATGTAGATATCCGCTTTGTTATCCCTAATTTCCTTCTAAATGTGAGGTATCTTATTAGCACCCCCTCACATTCCAAGATGTAATGGTGAAAAGACTAACCATTTGGCGGGAGGTTAATCAAATCCTCCTTCTCCACAAAGTTCGATAGAAGAGAATACTTGTTTAGTGAGGGAGGGATACTTCTATTCATGACTAGCTTTGGAACAACCCAAGGAGGAGATTTAGACTTCCTGTCCCTTGTTTCCCACACAACTTCAGGGGAGGTGTTTGGTGTAATAGTGTCCACACTCAAAGCCTTACCTTTCTCACCTCTGATTTCTAGAATAACTTTAGCATCCAACACCTTGTTCTGAGAAGCTGAGGTCTCATGTGCCAGCTTACCATCAGTATCCCAAAGACAGGAACAAAAATTAGATTACTCAGCATGTCTGCAGTTGCTTCCTGAATAATTTCCACAACATCTATAAATACATCACCCTCATCACTCCTGGTAGTATCTGGAACTTTAGGAACCCACATCTTATTCTTAGAGGGATCATTAGTAAGTTTTCCTATACCAACACCCTTCTCCTCCGGAAGAGTACCACAGAGACTCGATTCATGGCCATAGAGACAACAAATCAAACACCTACTCAGCTCCCACTCATACTCAAAAGAGACGGTGTTAGATTGACCATCGTCACTGACTATCTGTAGTTCTTCAGGAAATGAGAAGTCCAACGGGATCAACACCTACAGTCGTGCATACTCAAGCCTCAAAAATTCATTCGTAAATCTATCCGACTGTAATGACACCCCCAGAAAGGAACCAATCTTATTGAACATCTCAATATCCCAAAGCTCCAATGGTAGATTGAAGATCTTCAACCAAATCGACATTTCTGTTAATTTCAACTTCTTTAGAGGCTCACCTCTTTCACACCTTTTGATGATTAATGGCTTACCGGCAACAAACTGGTGCCCTCCATCAATGGCCGTTGATAAATCTTCATCGTTGGAGAACAACACTATGAAATAGCCCTGACCTCTCGACCTCACTTCTATAGACCCCTTCTCTTGCCAAATCTGAGCTAAGTGACGCGCCAAAGTAGGCCAATGTGGCTTCAATCCTACCACATATCCCATAGCAGTCCTTCTCCATCTAGCAAGGTTTCTCTCTGCAATGTTTTTCAAATAAACCAACTTCCCTTCCGTCAACTGAATGTTCGTCTTCTTCAAACTCACTGGACCCCCATTCTTTTGTTGTTCTTTGAATAGATCCGACCACAATTTCACCTCTTTGGCTATTGAAACACTACTAACATGAACTTTTGGTCTAATGGAACTTGGATCTAGAGGGTTAGATGATGTTGCTAGCACTCCCACAATCACCCCCTTCGTCACCTCCGTAGTCGCCACAGACATTCCGCTCATAGAATAATAATCGACACCCATATACTCACTTTTATTGGGTACGTGGAAAGCCTATCCAAGCTGGGATTTCCCTTAGGTCAAGAGTTGGCCACTGATGTGATTCTGCAATTGTTGCATGAATCATATAGTCATTTTGTCACAAACTACAACATGAACAATCTTGGCAAGCCGTTGTCAGAATTGTTGGGCATGTTGAGGACAACTGAAGAATAGACGAAGAAAGACAAGCCCAAGTCTGTGATGATGATCAGCAAGACAAAGGGAAAGTCAAAAGGCAAAGGCAAGGCTAAGAAAGGTTCTAAAGCCGGGCAGAAGCCAAAGTCATCTGCGCTCAAAGCTAAAGGTGGGATCTGCAAAGAAGGCAGTTGTCACCATTGTCACCAGGCTGGACATTGGAAAAGAAATTATCTTCTCTACTAGGAGGAACTGAGGAAGAAGAAGCAGGGGATAGAGATCTCCACTTCAGGTATATACATTATTGAGATAAACTTAAATATTTTTCATCATGGGTACTGGATACCGAATGTGGATCTCACATATGTTCAAATATGTAGGATCTGATAAGAAATAAGCCTTTACGAAAGGGCCAAGTCGAGATGCGGGTCGCTAATGGAGCAAGAGTTGCTTCCACCACAGTTGGAGTTATTAGTTTATCTTTGCCTAAGGGCCTTGTAATATAATTAGAGAATTGCTATTATGTACCTGCCATTAATAGAAATATTAATTCTATATCCTATATGGATAAGAGTGGATTTGAATTTCACATTAAGAATGGAATGATTTCTATTTATAAAGATGAGATCTTTTATGGAAATGCCCCTATGTCTTATGGTATCTACTTGTTAGAACTTGAGACTAGCATATACAACATAAATACTAAAAGGCTAAAACTTGACAGCTCAAACAAAACATACTTATGGCATTGTCGTCTTGGGCACGTAAACGAGAAGCGCATATCTACACTCCATAAGGATGGTTATCTAGACTCTTTTGATTTTGAATTATTAGAGACATGTGAGGCATGTTTATTAGGGAAGATGACCAAGACTCCTTTCACTGGACACAGTGAGAGAGCCAGTGATCTGCTAGGGCTCATACATACTAATGTATGTGGACCTTTTAGATCAAATACTAGAGGAGGCTATCAATACTTCATTACCTTCACTGATGACCTTAGTAGGTATGGATATGTATACCTTATGAAACACAAGTCAGAAACTCTTGAAATGTTCAAGACTTTCATGAATGAAGTAGAGAAGCAACTTGGTAAGAGTATTAAAGCAATCCATTCAGATCGAGGTGGTGAATACTTATGCCAAGAGTTTGAGGACCTTCTGAGAGACCGTGGTATTGTATCACAATGGACTCCACCTGGTACACCACAACATAATGGTGTGTCAGAAAGAAGGAATCGTACATTATTAGACATGATACGATCAATGATGAGTTCATCGGAACTTCGAATATCATTCTGGGGATATGCTGTTGAAACCGCAATGTTTACACTTAACCGTGTACCTTCCAAATCGGTTCAAAAGACACCATATGAGATATGGAATGGGAATCATCCCAATTTGTCTATGTTAAAGATTTGAGGATGTGAAGCTTATGTTAGGAAACAATTTCCTAAAAAGCTTAGACCCAAATCTGAGAAATGCTATTTTGTTGGATACCCCAAGGAAACTTGGGGATACTACTTCTAGACACCAACTGACAACGAATTGTTTGTTGCTAGGACTGTTGTATTTCTTGAAAAGGAATTTATTTTCAAAGGAATCAGTGGGAGGAATGTAGAGCTTGAAGAAGTTCGAGATCAACAAGAAAGCAGAGAGCCCGAGGAGGTACATAAGGAACATGAAGGCTCACAAATTGTTGTGAAATTTCAAGTTCCAAATGTAACACAGGAACCTCGTAGGTCTAGTAGGACATGACTTGAGCCTGAGAGATTTGGATTTCTCATGACTCAAGACAGTGATGAATTGGGCATAGTAGATGAGACAACTTCCAATCTAGAAGCTACTAAGGGACCAGAATATGAGAAATGGCTTGAAGCCATGAGATCTGAGATGGAATCCATGTACACCAACAAGGTATGGACCTTGGTGGATCCACCCAAAGGGGTAAAACCCATAGGGTGCAAGTGGGTCTTCAAGAAGAAGACCGACATGGATGGAAATGTTCAAACCTATAAAGGTAGATTGGTTGCAAAAGGATTCCATCAAATTTAAGGTGTTGATTATGATGAGACCTTCTCACCAGTTGCCATGGTTAAATCCATCAGGATCATGCTTGCCATTGTAGCTTATCATGACTATGAGATTTGGCAGATGGATGTTAAAACAACATTCCTTAATAAGAATTCACTCGAAGATGTGTGCATGACACAACCTGAGGGTTTTATCGATACAAAGGAAGCCAATAAAGTCTGTAAGCTACAAAGGTCAATCTATGTATTGAAGCAAGCATCTCAGATCCGAAACCTACATTTTGACGAAGTAGTCAAAAAGTTTGGCTTTAGTCAAAATGAAGATGAACCTTGTGATTACAAAAGGGTTAGTGGGAGCATAGTCATATTTCTCATATTGTATGTGGATGACATACTGTTGATGGAAATGACATCCCTACTCTTCATACAATAAAAGCTTGGCTGGGGAAGACATTCTCTATGAAGGATTTAGGCGAAGCATCCTATATAGTAGGAATCAAGATCTATAGAGATAGATCTAGAAGGCTTCAAGGCCTAAGCCAGAGCACATACATCGACAAGGTGCTAAAGAGGTTTAACATGGAGGGTTCTAAGAGAGGTAACTTGCCCATGTCCCATGGGGTTATGATCTGTAAATCCCAATGTCCTAGTTCATGTGATGAACGGGCGCGCATGAGTAAGATTCCATGTGCATCAACAATTGGATCTATCATGTACGTGATGTTATGTGCTCGTCCTGATGTGTCGTATGCTTTGAGCATGATGAGCCAGTATCAGTCAGATCCAGGTGAATGTCACTAGACAACTGTAAAGAACATCCTAAAGTACTTGAGAAAACTTAGGATCGATTCTTGGTATAAGGTGGTGAGGAAAAGCTCATGGTAAAGGGTTACATCAATGCTAGCTTCCAAACTGATAAAGATGACTATAGATCACAATCTGGATTTGTGTTTTTCCTGAACAACGAAGCTGTGAGCTGGAAGAGTTCCAAGTAAGAGACGTTTGTAGATTCTACAATAGAGGCCGAATATATTGCCACATCTAATGCTACAAAGGAAGCTGTGTGGATCAAGAAGTTCATTTTTGAACTTGGAGTGGTTCCAAGCGCTAGTGATGCAATCGAGTTGTTTTGTGACAGCAACAGAGCAATTCCACATTCTAAAGAACCAAGATCGCACCAACGTTCCAAACATATTCTACAGTGGTTCCATCTCATATGAGAGATCGTACAACGAGGGGATGTGAAGATTTACAGAGTACCTACAGAAAGTAATGTGGCTGACCTGCTCACAAAAGCACTTTCACAGCAGAAACATGACAGACATGTTCGATCACTTGGATTGAGATTCATGAGTGATTGGGTATAAGTGGAAGTGGGAATATGTTGGTATGTATGCCCATAGGGACTATCATTTGATGATTGTAATGGGATACTATGTAAACAATTTGTAATACTGCATTGATCATATCAATAAAGGAACATTTCCAATCTATATGTTTGTGTTTTATATTGCGAGATGACCACAAAACTTATAGATGTCTATAGAATAATATACTCAATGACATATGTCTTCGGGTTGATGACCTGAACAGTGAGATCATATGTATGCTAAGAGTATGTATTCTTGTTTTGTCCCTAATCGGTTGTTATTGTGGAAATATCCATATACATCAATAACACATAAGATTAGAATGTATGTTGGTTGATGGAAGAATCTCATTATCCATGATATGGAGATATTAAATGAAATACATAGATACTTGTTAGAGAATAGTGTATCAGACAGACCCACCTTGAGAGTGACACATGGATACGATGATTGGTAGTTAGAGTTACATCTCATAATGATGGTGATGATTGTGGTTCTTAGACCTAAAGTCACTACACTTATCACATGTCGTTCGGTGTACTTTGACGTCATCCACCATGGTCCTGAATAAGGATTGCCATAAAGATGGTGCTTGGGTGCACTATGATACATGGGGATGAATGTGAGTGATGTAGATGGAATTTGTCCTTCCTGTGTGAGTTTGATATTCCAGCCACTTGATAAGAGAGACTGAGAAATGCATGACCATGCTGATGTGAGTCAATATGTAATATTGAGCTTACATATATCTTAGATAGTCTGCTCTAGTTCAAGAAACATGGATTGAACTTTGAAGAGGATAACAATTCCATGACTTGAGTTCAATATGGATATCAGCGACAAAGGAACTATACAATCACTATAACACCAATCATGAATGATAGGTTACATTGTTCTCCAACTTCTCCAATTACTTGGGTGGCAATGAAGTCTTGATAGATACCAATCATTACTTGTGAAATCATAATATGATTATAGATATCACTGCCAACGTAATTTGGAGTCTACTGGGTCACACACATAGGATGTCTTGGAGTAAGAGTATAATTGTGGATTTGATTGGAATTGTTCCAAATCACATTGATTACTAAAATGTTTATGTAATCCATTAGAATGATATTGGAATATATTAACATTTTTGAGCCAATTAATTAGAGTGACATGCTCTAAGTGCAAGTGGGAGTCTGTTGGTATATATATGCCCATAGAGCCATCTCGCGCGATTGCATGGAGTCAGATATTAATTAATCAATTAATATGATTATTTGGTTAATTAATTAATTTCAGAATATTCTAATTAATCTACGAGCATTTTAATTAACGTAGTCTTTCTATATACCGATGGGTTTAGGAAACCCTGCCCCCTTTCATCTCTTATTTAAAGGGGCTTGACGGCCGATATCTAAAAAAGAATATTGAGAGAGACTTTTCAGTTTGCACTCACGTACGTAAACCCTAGCCGTCACTGTCCTCAGGAGAGAAAGGAAAGCACCGCGACGCTAGCACATCGCCGTACAGAGGCTACTCTTTTCCGTCGGCTTAGGAAGCGTTATGTGGAGTTCCAATCCATCCGCGTGGACAAAGTAGAGGCACATACACTGAGACACCTACATTTGGAGGACGTCAACGACCATCCATACACGCTACGAGTGGCGTACATCACCGCATGAAAAGAGCACCACCGGATCTTCCCGCGATGCACTCAACAAACTAGAGAGAAGTACTATCTGTGTAGGCCAGCAGCGTTGCACACCATCATGGAGCGGAACATCGTCGGACTTACTCTGCGATTAGGTATATTCCACGAACACACTTTCTGAATATGTTGTTGTTGACGAGATCCTATTTCAGGTTGCGTGGAATTTTTTTTTGATTGCTTCCATCCCCATGTTTTCTCCACAAAACCCAACAGGTACAACTTCATTTATGACAAACTGCACGACTTTATCTTGATCAGCTAAAATTGTTCATGGCACTTTACCACCCATTGCTTGTAAAAATATCTTAAATAACCATGTAAAGATAGAAATTGTTTCATCATATAAAAATGCTGAACCAAAAATTATAGCATGTCTACGATGATTCATGCCAAAAAATAGGCCAAATGCCTGACATTCCACATTTGTTCGTATGTTGTATCAAATCCAACTACATCCCTGAAACTGAAATAATCACATATGGATCTTGCATCTACCTAGAAAATATTACTAATTCTTATCTCTTCATCATATTGCATATAATAAAAGAAACCAAGATGATCAACTATCTTATTTTTCAAGTACCGACCTATAGTAAATGCATCCACCTTTTCAATATTCTTTCTACATTTTCTACTTTGATGGTTCCTATAGTCAAGATTTTCAATGCCACTAGCTTGTTTATCCATATATTACATTATTTGTCCTACACAGATTCTAGAAAAGGGCACCAATATCAGATTGTGTAGCTTGAGTGTCAGAAATTTTTCTTTGAGACCTTTTCCTGTGGTGTTCAGGTGTGGAAGTAAGATCATGGTTGTTATAAAGTTCAAGTTTCATGACTTTCCACTTTTCACCTTAGAGGTGAATATCTATAAAAGCATTACAACATGTTTGTGTTTTCATCTACGTTTATTTATACCAACTCGTCTATGGTCAAAAGACTTAAACCTATCTTTTGAGCAACACAATATACTATAACTTATGTCATTATTGAAATTCCTATGAAATTTGCTTTTATGAATATTGAACCTAACTCTAGGAGCATAACTGTTATAGAATTCACGTAAAGATGATTCTGAGTCAAATTCCATATCCAGCTATGGTACCCTAAAAGCTCATTTGCACCTTGCCGATTGAGCAGTTTGGTGATACTGGTTGACCATATAATTCATAGATAAATCCTCATTTTCAACATTCATTGATCTAATGATGAAAAATAAATTATTTCAAAGTCACATTGTATAATAAAAGTATACGTCAATACATTTGATGATACCTTATATCTGCGCTACTTGATGACAATGTATCACATGTCAATATGTTTTACACGATTATGTGGTTGGCCACTGTTAAAAATTACTAAGTGTTAAAAATTACTAAGTGTTGAACTTGATGTATGTATGTGACATGATTTCCCACGGATAAATATTTTTTCTAAGAAATAAGAAATGTTGAGAACGTAGGATTTGTTTTTGAAGTCACCTGAAATAAAACTCCAAGGATCATACATGTCTATAGGGAAAATCTAAGATGATGTTTTTCTAACAATAGTCGATGCCTTGCTCCTTTGTTTTCCATGACAGTAGAAGTCAATGCAATTCAAAAACCAACACGAGGAGGTTCCTTTGTATTTTCCACCACAAAGTGTTGCAAAGGAAAGTTGGGACAATTTATGGGGAAATGAGACAAGGGTTTGGAGTCTGCTTGGAGTTCAAGAAAGAAAGAAAGAACAAATTATATGTTTGGACTAAGTTATAAAATGTCTAGAAAAACCATTAATAGACATGACCTTTATTCATTTAGCCATTCCGGAGGTGAGGGATTGCGAGAAGCTAGAATCCACGGATGCAAATAACGCAAGGAGTAGGATGCTCTGTTTCACAGGGCAAACCAGAAAATCCGCGGCCGAATGGGAGTACTCTCATGGACCCTCCAACATGCCTGATGTAGGTTTATTTGTAATATAATAGTCATCCAAATCAATTTATATGTTGGGTTTCAAAATGTTGTGGTGTATATAATTCAATATAAAATTATAGGTGATGAGAAAATGTCATCTTGTCATTAATGAGCCTACCATTGATATTATGGCGGAGGGTGAGGTTTTAACACATGTTGTGGGATCTTCATTAGTTCATTGTGCTTTCATGCTTGACAATGTGGTCCATGTGTCTGGCACACTTGCCTATTTGGCATGGAAAGAAACACCACTGCGAATTGGCTATCTTGAGCACCACATAATAGGAGATGCAAAAGATGATGTGCTTGGGTGGCCCAAAGACTGAGTTATCTATGAGAATGTATGATAGATATACATTGCATTGGATTTGTGATTCTTTTTTATTTATTTATATAATTGGTAACTGATGTGTGAATACACACACCATAGTACCGAAGAAGCCCTACGGTTCCTTCTCTTAAGCCTCCTTTACCTACCTGTATTCCGCATGACCTATTTAACTCGCTAGATCTTAAATACAAGGAGTTGACACTATGGTTAGACAATGTAGATTAAGGTCAACTCTAGTGGTTCATATTCAGGAGGATGTTGTAGGACAAGATCACAATACTAATACATTCTTAATAGATATTTTGGAGCTATTTCATTATGAGTGGTTGAATATAATCGTGGTACAACTTTGGATATGGTGAGGTTTAAGGCTAAATACCTCATTCTATGTAAAATATATGTTGAATTGTTTTATATTAAATATATCTTCTATATCTACTTATAAACAGTGAGTGCACAACTTGTGTTAATGAATGTGATATTTCTAGTTCCATCATTGATTAGATGTGTAGATTGAAACCAAATTTTTATAGTTGATTACTTCTCTATCACATTTAAGTATTTTACTAGTGTGAGAAATGATGTGATTGTAGATCCTTTCAACGTTGCATAAATTTTGAGCTGCTTCTTTATAATTATCACTTATGAATTATATTTATTGTGAAATTTGAGTATTTTTTATTTGCCTTCTTTTCACTCAGTTATAAGCATTGAGAATTGTAATTGATTGTCCCCAAGACGCTGATGTGCATTATCTTGATCTCTGGGATAGCAAAATATCAACTAGGGGACATAAATTAAAATTGGCAAATGTAGTGTAAGTATCTATCCGTCAACATATTTATTAATATCTGCATCATTATATGAGTTTTGCAATGCAATAATATGCATTCATTTACCTAATAAGGGTATAAAAGTATTTAAACATATTATTGGAACTATATATTTGTAAAAGAGGTCAATGTCTTGGAAGAATGTTAACATAGATTTCTCACTCCAATATAGATATTCAACTCGGCTGAGCCTTATTTATATATTTTACATAATTATAAAATTATAATGTCCTATACAAGCTAATAATTGGGCATGTGTATATTACATGATGTAGTATATAGATGTGATTGTCAAAACTGCGTCACATGATGTCTATTTTATAGAAATACTAATATAGTCTTGGATCACAAGAAAATAGTCTCATTGGATATACAATTATATTAAATCAAATTTGAATTATGTCATTCACTATGCAGGTGTTTGACATTCAACAACCCTATACACTAGAGCTGCTAGATGAAATACAAGAAGAGTGGTTAACATCCTTCATTAAGAAGTCAAGATTTTATTTGTTCGGGTAATGGTTTTTTGTAACCTTAAATTTGATGCAAATCAATTGTTGGTGTATGTGTGGGAATGAATGCAGATTTAATATGTGAATGATGTGTATGTCTGCATATGTGTATGAGTGAATTCAAAGAGAATTGAATACAATGAGAGTTGCATTTGTAACTCATGGATGAGAATGAATTGTATATATATGTGTGTATATGTGTATGAAAATGGAATGAAGTGTGGATGTGTAATCCTATTTGTGTTTGTTATTGCATGTTTTTACAAGTGTTGTTGTCCTGTTGTTACGCTGAACGCTTGCATAGTCTATAGATTTACTGAATCAAAGGTTGCATCCTAATGAAAAACTGAATAACATGTCTACAGACCTTCTATAAAAAAACTATATTGTAATATCGATAGTCTTAAATAAAACTAACGATGTAGGTGTCTAAGGTCGATTTTGAGGTAAAAACTAGCGTCACAACCATATTTATCAGTTAAATTTTAAGTTATTAGGAGCTACAATATCGATTTTATTTATGATAGGACTGACGCCACAAATCTACATCATTAATTTTCCTAATTGAAATCGACGTTTTACACCCAATAATATTCTTGGTTTTTGCTGATAAGAGACTTACATCGTTGGTTTATTAGTCAAAACTGACGTTTTACACCCAAGAACATTCTTGGTTTTTGCTGATTAGAGACCTACGTTGTCTATTTCTCTAAACAAAATCGACGACTATAATCCAAGAACAATATATTTTTAGTTGATATTAGGTTACGACGTTAGTTTTCTTACTCCAAATAGACGTCACATAATTACTTTTACTTCGGTTTTTCTATGCACAACAACCAACACTAGGTCCGTCACATTGGTTACCTCTTTTTCTAAAAAGTGATGCAGAATGCATTCAATTGTAGTGTAGCCCACTTAGATGTCGGTACAAAATCGACGTCGTAGACATGAGAATCAACATTATCTGTAGTAGTGACATGAATGATTTAGAGTCAAAAATGATTTTTTCATTTTTACTTGATATTAGAAGTAATAATAAAATCAAACTATTTGCTATAGTCATCAACTAGCCATTGTTTACCTCTAACATAGAAGTGGATCATTATATATACATGGATCTCAGAGTTATTATTTTATCCATAAGACCAAAGTATCTTAATTGACCAAATGATGAAAATATAATGTCATTTAAACGATCATTTCATATGTGTTCATATATAAAACTGTGGTCTTAAATGCCCGTGGCTATGTGTTTCTTGTGTATTAGTCATAATACCCTCAGTATCTATGGTGTGAAGGAATGGCAAACCTGAATAATTTCTTGAACTTGATGATTAAGAAAGCCAGATTTAAATAAATATCTTCTCGGGACTAGTTTAGAGACCAATTTGGGAATCAAATAAATATTTTATGAGAACTGAATGATTTTGCTTGTGGTTTATGTATGTTAGGGAATTATAAAACAATTCTTTTAGGTTTGATATTTTTGGTTTCTTAGAACTAAAGACTGTTGAACTTCTCAAAGGATCCAAAATATTATGCATAGTAACTTCATGACCCTCATGTCTATGAGCATAATATTTTCGTGGATTGGTTTTACTATTCAAACAGAATTAGCGGCATAACTTGTCTGTAATTCTTTTAAATTTTAATGTTTCCTTGACAAAAAAAGAAGTCGATATACATTTAACAAGTTCTGAATCTGCTTTATCGAAGTAAGTTGCATTACCCAATTATATATATAGGAAATTACAAGGCAAATGTTTCCGATGCTCAGGCTTACAAAAAGAATGGCGAGGTGATATGATAGCGTGACATTTCATCTTCAGATTCTGCACGAGGTTTGACATAGTTGAAGTTACGATGAGGTGATGCGATAGCATTACATTTCATCTCCCCGATTCCGCATGAGGTTTGACCTAGCTCTACCTTGTTTGATGCTATTTTTTATTCGATTGAACATCCGACGGGACCGAGACATCAGCAACAGGGTTTTGCATTCCACGGTCCAATTTCAGGAACATGAGCGCGGAATCAAATACGGGATGTGACGGTTAGATATGTAAACGGATCGAACAGAGAGTGGATAATAATATATCCAAAATCTGAATCTGGACAAATAATCTGATCCGATATGGATATCATGTGATAATATCTGAACCGATCCGATATTCGAATTCGGATAAATATCCGATCCAAACCAAAAGTCATAAATATATTGTTATTAACACGTTATATATAGAAAACATTGATATCACTATGAATATATATGATAAAAATATCTAAATTTTTATATTTTTATATATAGATAATATATATTTAATAATACATATATAAATTGTCGGATTTTTGATTTTTCGATTGTCGGATTTCAGATTTTTCGGAAAGGATATGGCTATCCGAAATACTATTCGAAATTTTCGGATATGAAATTTGATATCCTAAATCCAATCCGGATTATACAAATGTCTTCAAAACTTCGGATTCGAATCCGAATCGATTGTCCGGATTTCGGATATCCATTTATAGGTCTAGTGACAGCAAATGGTCCCGGTTAATTTAGGTGCTGAACTAGTATTAAATCTTCGTCAAGTTCGAACACGCCCAATGTTTGATGTGCTCGGCTGAAGGCGTAGAGTTGTATCTTACTGAGAAGTTTACCTGAGCATCGCCATATAAGCGGAGGAAACGAACGTACAGTTACCTTTAACCAAGCCTGGATGTCACGTGCTCAATCGTCTCATCATCCCCAACTCCACATCCGCCAAGTATACACTACCCCGCAGCAGCGCTTCGGGGTTCCATGTGACGGCCCGCAGTTGTCGTCCCGAATTAATTTGAGGACAAATAAGTTATAAGGGATGGGATCTCGATTGAGCCAAATTGTAAGCTACCTTCCAAAAAAATTTTAATTGAAGATCAGCGATGATAACTACCGGCTTCCAATGACGCCTGCCGGGCTTTCTACACCCACCACCCCCAACCTAATGAATACTGATTTTGCGTATAAAATGAAACCATCGTCAATCTACAAAGTAAGAGGCAAAAGAATGAAACAAATCGACAAATAATAAACCGAAAAGCACAGCCTAACAAAAAAGTCATTTATCTACAATACGAAATGAGATTTTTCGCCATGTCTTGCAGTTGGGAATGTGTATATCTCCGGTCCTCCTAATATTAGCTAGTGGGATTCATTGCCTCCTTCCTTTTTGTAGTTTTAAATCATCTGTCCTCGAGGACAGTGTTTCGACGTATATACATTCATCTTTGTCCTCAAGGACAGTGTTTCGATGTATATACATTTAACTGTAGCCTTGCATCTTATTCAGGGGGATAGTGTTGACCACAAGGATAATAGACAGATGCCCCCACCACTTGGTAATAATTATCATATATCATTATACAAATACAACTCCCCCTACCCCCGCACTGAACTTGCCGGTCTTTTACTTGCCTTACCCGTTCCACATACTGATAGTACTCGCACTGCCATGCATTCATAATAAAGACCCACTACTCTTCATGTCGTTCCAGTGAAATAAACTCAGCAAAAGGATTGGTGTGGTTTTCTTATTCGCGCTTACCATTTACTATGCATTATTTAGACACCGCCCGTTACGTTCCTTTTATCCATTTCAACACTCATATATATATATATATATATATATATATATATATATATATATATATATATATATATATATATATTCACGTGGAGGCCGAACATCCAGGAGGGTGGTAAATCACGGCGCCAACTGAGATTCGAACCCGGGTCCTTTTGTTACGGGACACCGTGCTTGAACACTTGAGTCACTCCTTGTCGGCAGTATGCATGTATGAGATTGAGAGAGAAAGATTTCTCCCCCCCCTCCGATGCCCGTGGCGGAGGCCGAACGCCTGAGAGGGTGGTAAATCAAGACAGCAGTATGCATGTATGTATGTATGCATGTATATATATATATATATATATATATATATATATATATATATATATATATATATATATATATATATATATATATATATATGTGTGTGTGTGTGTGTGTGTGTGTGTGTATATATGAGGGTCGATCCTATGAGAGCCTTCCTACGGTGAGAGCATGAGAGCCTTTTTAATAGCTAAAATTTTAGAATGTTTTTTGCAAATCC